>OY992509.1:27946080-28447353 GCA_963921215.1 Scoparia ambigualis
TCTACCAACAAAAATCACAAATAGCTTACTTAAATTACATTCTTAAAGCAAATTCATTGAAGAATAGATGTTCACCACTTGCTGGTGGAATGTGCCCAGAACGAGAGCAAGAGACGAGAGTTAATGGCATCGCTGAAATTTAATATTATGGATATAATAAGCATGTTTCATGTTTCATCGAATTCTGTCCTTCCCCACGTGTGCAGAAGCCAGAATTCTTTATAATTTTGTAAGTACTGGATAGTCTGGCCAGTAGAACAAATTAATGTGTTAATGTAAATAAGGTTATGATAGGGCTGGCATAACCCTATCGTGTTAAAAGCCCCTTAAATAAAGACAAAAAAAGCAAATTCCCATTTAACAAGTAAGTACTGAAAGCTCCCTTTTGTTTCCAACGTCCCCCTAATACCGTCTGTTTGCCCACAGGACTTAAAGAATGTGATAGTGAAGATGTTTGTCGAAGTGCTGAAGCTGGATGCCAGCACGCTCGGCGCCTGGGGCAAAACCGTCGATTTCTGGTACAAACACATATTCCAGACCCTCAACGGAGAAGAAGCGAGATAACAAATGTGTGTCACAAATTTATAAGGTTCATTAGAATATCGGCTACCACAGACCAAGGCAAATGAAATCTGATTTCTTTCTGCTGTGTCGTTCAGAGCATCATCGTTTCGCTTGATAAAGATGTTAGTGTATTGAATGTTTTTAATTGATTTTGACGGGTAATTGTAATGATTTATAATACCCCTCAGAAACAATTAAAGCTTATTACGTAACAAGAGTACAGTACGTTTACATTACTGCTGGCTGATTTTGATAACTAGGTAGGTACAGTTTTTTTTTTTAAATAGAAAATCTTTATTTGTTATTGACATGGTTTTGTGTGATTAGTTCGAAGTGAAGAATACACTTCATGTATTTTTTATAATTAGTGACAAATGTAACAAGACAAAGCAAGAACGAAACTCACTTCGAGATACGGGCCATGTTGTCACAAATGGCGCAACATTTCCATGTCCCATTCAGCTGTAAAGTTAGCGGCAGAGTTTGTTTCACCAATGCTGCATGCCATAATTATTTCACTGAGACCTGAACTTCTGACTGTAGACACAGAATACAACACTAAGGCTGCGTTTCCACCAGTGAGGAAGCTAAGCGTGGCTAAGCGGTGCTACATTTTATACCGCCTAGCGCCTACCTGGAGAGCTATTGTCACCTCTTGGTACTATGTGAAACTCGTACTATGCAAAATTTCGTTCATTCGTGAAATTGTTCTTAGTATGCATAGTTGGTATGGGACTTTGAACTATCATATTTTATTCTGTGACTTTGACTGCTCTAAGAGTTGATGGTAAAGCCCCTTAGCGACGCAAGGATATTGAAGTAAGCCTATTGGTCGGTTTTACAGCACAGCTTTGGTGGAAACACAGTCTAATGATACTTTAAAAGTTAGCAAAGTAGATACGCTGAAGGGGTCTTGTTTAACGGATTCCACAAAGCAACTGGAGTTTGAAAACTTTTTGACGCATCTGTATAATGACGAGAGATACGACGTATTCTTAAACAAAGTTTGAGATTGTTATTTTATAAAATTGTTATTTTGAGAAAAATTGTAAGTTCGATTTGATGTTAACAATCTTAAAAATGTTTCGAACCCTAACACTTAAAAACTTTCGACTCTGTACCTGCAAAAAGAAAGATTATTTTTTCTTTTACATCTCGATTTTCTATTTTGTACCTACCTACATTAAATTAATTCTGTAGAATATTTAATGACAATCAGAATCATTTAGGTATTCCAATCCAAAGAACTTTGTGCAATAGGTATCTAGGTATATATATTCTTAGGTAGGTATACATCGTTAGGTTGATATTAATTAAAGTTCAGTTTATTTTGCAGATATTTATTTATGGTAATAGTTTAAACTCAATTAAACTTCTATAAATGATAATTAAATACATGCCATAATAAGAATAAATTATGATTTAATGTAAAATAAAGACATCTCAGTAAGTACAAATTAAGGCGTGTGTGTAATTCATTGTAGGTTTATGACTTAAATGCCATAATGTTGGCAAGCATGTTATTAATAATTAATTACCTACTAATTCGACCAATTTTGTACACAAAAGTAGGTAAGTACTTAATTAGTACTGAATATATACAGATACGTACATACATATAAATGTTTATATTACAGTTTTTTGTCGCTTTCACGCTGAATAAGTAATTGTTTTATTTAGGCTTTTTATTTTGTATCAACTGGGTATGTTTTATACTGCCTACCCTTAGGTATGAGTGTGAGATGTGTAATTATGTGAATACTTATTGTAGTTTTTTGTTAATTGACAGCTTACAATGAGTCGATGTTAAATTATATTAATTAATATAAAATATTTACCATACAAATGAGGAATGCTGCTATTTTATTTACCTTCCTTGATAAAGTGAAATACATCACACCACGATCACCCGCAACGGGCCCTCATAAGCGCAAAGAACAACTTAGTATTTTTTAATGTAAACAACTCTGAACTGAAAGTGCAAAAAAAGTGCTACATGGAAAACTGCAAATTAAATTCTATGTAAATGTATGACAGAGCTGTTTTTTCACAATTTCGGTGTTTCTTCCATTAATAGTTTTTCTTTGCACTTAGTTAGTTTTGGGCAAGGACGATTATGGTTTTGGAGATATAGGTCCATTTTTATACTGTAAAACTTTTTAGTCTAATGTAAGTAAGTAAGCTTATTTTATAAAAGCAAAAACGCCACTGTCCACTTTAGTTAGTTTATTTCAATTAAAGCTAAATCTTTGATTAACATGTTTTTTTAAGGTTTATTTACCATTAAAATAAATAGCTAATTACTAAAAAAAATATAATTTTACGCTTTTTCAAAATTCATTTTAATAAAAGATCTAGCTTTGATTGAAAGAAAATGACTAGTGGATAGTGGCGTTTTTGCTTTTATACCTCATTCTTATTTGTGAAATCCAATACAAACTACAAGACAGTAAGTATCTACCAGTAGGTAGTCACCTAATCTGTGCTACGGTACGGAAAGTTCTCAGAAGTGACCTAGAATAAGCCACTCCTATAGAGTCAATATTTCATTACGGACGTAAAGTTACTCCTCTAAGTGGTTCGAATCGAATTGAATTGAAAATCAATAAGGAACGTAATCGCGCCACAATCAATGTGAGCTGTGTGCTCATTTGTCGTACAATCGAGAAAGTCCCCGGCAGACCACTTTCGGCGATATTAGAAAAATAAAAAATAGCTTGCGCTCTATTCCGATCGCGCTTATAGTACAGGGTGTGCGATTCTCTAAGCGCAAACATCGCTAAAGCCTTGGCAGCAGTGCCTGCGCAGCGGTGAGCAGTGCTTCCACAATGAGGGAAAATTAGGGTCCAGAGGGGAAGAAAAAGGGGAAATAGATGAATAGGGGAAATCGAGGGGAAATAAGCCTAACCAAAAAAATAAAAAAACCTCGCCATTTTGCGGAAAGGAAACCCGGAGTTTTATGCTTAAGTTGTATACTGTTTTAATTTTTTACATATTCGACGTACAGTCACGAGCAAAAATATGTAAACAATTATAACTCTTAACACAATGGAATAAGAGTCAAAGTGTATACATATTGGCCTTTAACCTTTATGATATTTAAGTAAAATATTTCTTTCGGATCTCAGAGGTGAAAACTTCTAAGATTTGATGAAGCAATGTTGACTAAAAACATAAGCATCAAGCACTGACAAATTTCGACGGTTGAAAGCCAGACCTCGGTAGCCAAGTGATTAAGGCAGCCGCCCGGAATGCGGAAGGTGCGTGGTTCGATTCCCGCCTGAGGTTGTCGTCTTTATTCAGTGTTTAAAATTTTAGTTAAGTATATTTAAGCGTTAATAAAACGCTAAAATATAAAACATTAATCTTTATGATATTATGAGCACTGCATGTAACGGAACGTAATAGTTTATTTCTACCCACCTTGCGACAACCTTTTTTTTTAGATAGTAATATTAACCTTTTGAAAAACTATAGCAGAATAATTTTTGAGGGGAAAAAAGTCCTGAAAAAAGGTGAGCTGAGGTGAGCGTACCATTTTTCTTCCATTCTTTAAAAAAAATAGATATAAGCTGTTGTGTTAAGAAAGGTGTTATAATTTATAATTAATCTTAATAAAGTAGGTACCTATTCTATGAAATTCAGTACTTAAAATCAGTATTCAATCACACAACACTTATTAAATAATAGTTTAATTCAAAAGAGCAGTTGATTCTATTGCCGTTCTATGGAATGCGGTAGATTATTTTACCGTTTTTTTACCAACTAAAATACCTAACTCATTTTAAGTTGTGACTTTTCTGGGACCTATATTAAGTCTATTATGAATGATTAAAAACATAGACCGTTAGTAGAATACAAATTTTAGGGGGTCGTTAATAGGAGCTTTTACGTTAAGGGGATCCTGCGCGAAAATTTGAAAATTTACGTATTTTTAAGTTACTTGTACTATGCGCTGAATTAGTTAAATACATTAAAATAACATACTTAAGTTAGCCTGACCATAGCACAAGGTCGTGGCCTTTTTGAAATTTGAAACAAATTCTTTAAAATAACAAACAATACATAAATCTAATGACTCCTAAAAACATATTTTTTCGACAACTTTTTTAATTTTACGCATGAAACAATAATTCTTACATGAAAATATTTGTATTGATATTCCGCAGGTCACCCCATCTTAAAAAAGTAAGTTTTAATTTTTACACAAGCGTGTGATGGTTTTGTACATTTCGCAGAATAAAAACATTGCTCTAATCAAATTACCTACTTGGTCTGAAACTTCAAAGCAGAATAATTGTTCTAATTTTAAATATCAATTTTTTTTTTGCTTTTGCTTTTGCTTTGAAGTTCATTATGAGACTTATGTCAGTTTTTGAGATCGCGCGGCACCGTGCGGCACCCTCTTAAACCTTTGGACAAAAAATTAAAACAAAACGTCAGTCAGACATATTATATTTTTTTCATTAAAACGTTTTAATTTGAGTTAATGTTTCTTTCGCCTATTTGTTTTTATTATGTTGATTTTGTATGAAATTTTACATTATGTTGCTCTGTGCCCCGAACTGCTTCATAGTACCCCTACCCTAGTTTTATTGTACCCCAGATCTGGGGTACATCAGTACAACAAACATTAATACTCGAAAAAGTGCCAATAATTTAAGATTACGTATAGAAGCGTTTAGTTTGATATTGTTGATTATTAAAGGAATAACCAATGTTAAGTTTCGTGAAAAAAGTTTGCTAAAATAATAAGTTTTTTTTCTACGACGATAAAAGACTTTTTTGTTTCATTGCGCCCCACCTTACCATTCACACTACTTACCAACTCTAGGACACCAAAGAAGTTATAAACCGGAATACTGAGGTAACCACCCAAGTAACAAAAGCTTCTATAACCAAGACATTTTATCACCAAACAGTGATATAGTAGGCCTATAATGGTAATCATTGTGACTGCTTGTACCATAAAGGTTTTTAACAGAGCGTTTTGCTTCTATATAATTAATGAGCATTTACGTTCTATAATTTTGCTCTAAAAACGCTTTCAGGACTATACAAAAGAATCATTAAAGTGTTGCACTGTAATAGATATGGTAAAAGCGATTATTGTACTATTTAGTACTATAGACGACCTTATTGACAGTTTTGTGTATCTATTTTGCAATAATAATGCGTGAAAATAACTCTTACAGTACTAGTATTGTAGGAGAGTCGAAAACACAATTACAGGATCAATTTGCACTATAAAAGTACCTTGCACAACCATTACGTAACGTTATATCTTCTTACAAGCTCCATCAACATCGCAATGGAGCTAGTTCTGTACCAATCATGATAACTCTTCTACAGTACTTAACAGTACCATAGCGACTCCTTGTGCAGCTGTAAATAACATTAATTCTAAATAGCTCTATAGGTGAGTTTGTTTGTTCTGCTACGATACTAAATCGTGACAAAAAGTAGTAAAACAGCAGCCATAAATAATTAAACAAATATGGCTGCTGTTTTCTGCCATGATAGCACATTAGCAGCACGGCTGGTGCCAATGTGTACTATAGCAGCCATAGTAGGAAAAAGTACTCATTTTATTAATTAAAATTTAATTAAAACAAGAAAATTACGAGGGCGCATTGTCAAATTCGAAATCGGCATAAATGATTTTATCAATACAATTAATTTCGCAAGTGCAAGTTACGGCAGAGCTACGTAGTGTCCTTTTCTTTTTATTACATCGGCGAATGAAATAAAGCATAGATATTTGATTATGTTATTTGTAGCTTTTTGTTGGAGAACACACGACACGACCACAACACGAATAAAATGATTGAATAAGTGTGATAAAAAGATCACTGGAATTGTTTATGGTGCAAAAAAGCAATTTAAACATGTTTTGGTTACTTTTATAGTGCAAAGGACCATGGGCACTTTTGTATGAACACTGGACCCACCACCTTCCAAAATTGTGCAACAGTGATGAAACGTAAGTCATATGAAAGCGCTGGACGTGTACTTTATTTCATTCTGTAGCAGCCAAGTTCGAATCTTGCGCAAAAATGGCGTTTTGATACATTCAAAAATTATTGTAAGTGTAAAATTCCAAGGAAATCATTAGGATATCATATTTCTAAATGTGGCAGATTAGCTTCCATCCTTATGAACGCTACCCTTTGCCTGTTTAGGTTTTTCAGTGTAACATAAGTAAACAAAAGATTCGGCAAGTTGATTTTTTCTATAGTGAGTTGAGTATAGTGAGTTATAGTCCTAGCTACTGACTGATAGCTAATCATAATTTAAAATCAAAACAAAACATTTTTTCACAATCGCACCAAAACACCGTTTTCGCGCTGGATTTGAATTTAGTTGCCATATAATAAAATAAAGTAAACGCTAAGAGCTTTCATATGACATTTAATTCATCACTGTTGAATAAAGTTGAAAAGTGGGTCCAAAATGACGTATGGTCCTTTGTGACATAAATGCTGCAGATAGCACTATTTCAGTACCAAAAAGCGTTTCTCGACACTTTTAGGTTTCAACTACAGAGCTGATTTATTACCGTGAGAGCCTTTATGTAATGTTTATAGAATAAATCAGTGATAAAACTAGGGCCAATTTGGGGTTCTATAAACGTTCTTAGCATCATGGTAGTGCTAATCATGTACACTAATTAGCACGTTCTAAAACGTTCTCAGGACTTTTATAGTGCCAAATTTTGTTGCCCAAACAACAAAATTTGGCACTAAGTATTATAACGCTCTTCTACGCCAATTGGAGTTCCTATCACATACATCCAATAGCGCATAGAGCGGTGATGGGCTCACCAGTCACCACCTATCACGTCACGCTGAGCTCTTGTGTAGTTGTAATTTGGTGAAACGTGGATTATGGGCAGTGGACTGCTTCTGCGGGTCCTCATTGCCTAGTGTCTGACTAACCCTTTAGGATATTAGTCATGAATCTATGAATGTATGATTTTCCTAGCTTTTCATATTTAGTGGTAACAAAATGCAGTAACTATCAACACATAACCAAATCTCTTACAAACTTACTTACTAAAAAATAAATAAACATCGTGAAAGATGACTTACACTACACATCGTTCACAGTGCCTGATAAAGAAAGCTTAGCAAACGTAACAAATGAAGTAAGTTGCTGGGGGTTAGGCAGCATCTTTTATATGTCTTTGGGCAGCATGCGCAACGTTCACTTTGATTGAATTAAACATTTATGTTGTTTTGTTTCTGATCTGAATGATTGGCTTCATATTTGAATATAATGTCTAACCACATTTCATCGAAATTGGCTGCTATCTCAGATTTCTTGTTAAATTAGTCCTAAATTAGTCCGTATGCCCTGGGATTTAGTTTCATCGAAATCGGCCCATTAACAAAAAATTGGCCGCCGCCGTCTTGGTATTTTAAGGAATCAACATAATTTGGTCGGCTTATACGCGTACTTTTAGTATGAAGTAGTTATAAAATTTAATTTCTTCTAAATTACTGTACCTAGGAAACTGAAAAGTACGAACTGGTTAGATTTCTACACCCACGAAATCTTGGCTATAGTCATCAACTAGCTACTTGCTCCATTCCTGTGGAATAACCATGTTTAGGTATCAACACCGTGACCCCAGCAGGAGAACCATAATTAGCGTTATATCTCAGGATGTACTGTAGCTAGAGTTCATGTTTTTGTCTTTCAAATTTTCTCTTAGAGTCATCAAAATCTTCCCTAGATTTCATGCGTATGTAGGCTTTATTCTTATACCTCAACTAGAACTTACTTTACAGAGGAATTTTGACGAAAATTAGGTACTTACCTATTTGATTACTCGGTAGCTACAGAAGGTAGAATCCTGGAATTTTCTTTGACGAATCAACAAAATCTTAGCACAATAACTATATCAGTAGCGTGTCTCGTTCCTGCTCGATTTAGGTCAAATAATTTTGGCGAGCGTAACCTTTAACATGGGATATCTCGACAACTATTGATCAACAGAATTTTCTAAAAAAGGAGAATGCCCATTTTGTGTGCACACTTGGGTCCCTTAAAAAAATGTTGTGCCCTGAAAATTGTTGCTCTATATTGTAGAAAATACACGTTATATTCATAATTAGAAGACTTTTTTAATTTATTCACCCAGGCTCACGAGATATAATTTTTTTGCTGTTGTAGAAATTGAGGTTATAATTAAAGATTGACATTAACATTTCCTTTCTTATCAATACACAATCTTTCAAAACTATGGTGATTATGTCTTAAGATAATATGTACTAGAATAGCAGCGCATTCGCAATGTTTCAGCTTGCAGACAGCCATATTACGAGGGCCACACCGAAATGATCGGGAATAGAAAAAACTACAAAGATAACACAATAATATTTACTTTCATTGTTTTTCGAAGTATTCTCCGTGACAATCAATGCACTTTTGCATTCGTTCAAACCAATTATTGTAACAGTAATTCCAGTCTGAAGTAGACATAGTCGAAACGGCCGATTTATAAGCTTGGACTGCCTCTTCTGGACCTGGAAACCGTTGACCACGTAGCAAATCTTTAGTTCTTGGAAATGGAAAGTAATCGTTGGAGCTCAGGTCAGGGCTGTATGGAGGATGGTCCATCAACTCCACGTTTTCCTGATTTAAAAACGCGATCGTTTGCCGAGCGGTGTGGGAACTCGCATTATCGTGGTGAAGGATTATGCGACGGTTCGGATTACTTTTACGAAGTTCTCTTATGACTTCCGGCAAACAAACTGTTGTGTACCATTTAGCAGTAACCGTTTTCCGTTCCTGTAAAGGAATTGTAGCCACATGTCCGGTTTTCGATACAAACGAAGCGACCATTTTTTTCGACACGCTACGAGAGCGCACAACTTTTGTTGGTTTGACCTCACCTTCGTAGACCCAAACAGCCGATTGGTGTTTTCTTTCGGGCTCATATGAATAAATCCACGATTCATCACCCGAGACGATATTGTAAACAGCGTTTGAGCTCCCTCTATCGAACCGTTGCAGAGAAGACCGACACCAATTAACACGAGCCGACTTTTGTTCTTCGGTCAAGCGATGGGGCACCCAGCGGGAAACTAACTTCCTGACACCCAGTTCATCATGCAATATTATTTGAATGGCTGTCATACCAATGCTGAGGGAAGCCCGTATCTGCTCGTATGTCACATGTCTATCTTCTTGTATTAATTGGCGTACAGCATCGATGTTTTCTTGTGTTACCGCTGTTTTTGGCCGACCAGTAGAAGGAACTGTGGTAAGAGATAAACGTCCTCGACGGAACTCAGAATACCAGCGATATATAGTCGTTTTACTAGGTGCTTCAAGTTCATAAATAGAAACAAGCTCGGCAAGACATTGTTCTTGAGATAAACCTCGGCGAAAGTTGTGAAAAATTATCGCACGGAAATGTTCCCGCGTAAGCTCCATTTTCTCACTGACTTCTTAATTTGAAATAGCTACCACTCTTCTTTTATTGAAAATTTTTATTTTTCAAAAATGGAATTAAGTTCGTAAGAATACTAAATTTCAAATACCAAAAAGATTTTAAGTCTAATTTATTCAAAAGTATTCCATTCCCGATCTTTTCGGTGTGGCCCTCGTATATCATACTATTTAATAAATAAATATATCATTTAAAAGTACTCATACATTAACCAAAAAATACTTACAGTTAATTATAATCTTTACTATAATTAGAATCATTTAATTAATCATCATCATCAGCCCGTATCAGCGTCCACTGCTGAACATAGGCCTCTCCCAGTGCACGCCACTGAGCCCGATTTTTATTATTATCATTTAATATTAATTATAGGCCTTTGGAACTGAACTTTCCTTTTTCAAGATCAGTAATTCGTAGTTCAGATCTTCAAATACGTAGGTACTTTTTCAAAAATGAAACAAAATGATACATGAATTAATTATTTAATCTTAATAAAAGATATCATCCTGAAATTGAACCGGAGCACCCACATTGTTGAAGCGGCCCTAACTCCGATTTAAAGCTTTTAATTATTTATTTATTTTTATTCAGCCCGACTTGTTCTACTGCTGGGCAAAGGCCACTCTACCCCTCCTTCCAATCTTCACGGTTTAGGGCTGTAACTTGCTAGTCCTTCTGATTGTAGTCCAGCTCGTCCCGCCATCTCTTTCTGGGCCTGTCGCAATGTCGTCTAACGTTGCGTGGACTCCACTCAGTGGTGAAGTCGGCGATTTGGGTTTTAGAGCGCAGTGTACTATTTCTGATAGCTTAATTCCCAGAATACTGCGCTCCATTGCTCGCTGGCAAACCCCGAGTCCGTAGTTCTAATGCTTTGTCAAAGACCAAGTCTGAGCACCGCAGGTGAGGTCAGGGAAAAGGCATATTTCCTTTTAAGGGTTAATGGGACATTATCCGTTTTGTTGTAATACTTTATTAAATTTCGTTTATAATACCTAAACGTTATTGATTGATATTTTATTTATATACCAAGTACCTAGTTATAAATGAATATTGTAAATTTATTATTAATTAATATTAACAATGTAGTTAATTTCTGACGAATATTGTCTTGTAATTTATTTAGCAACTAAGACTATAACTGTATTTTACATAGAACTATCTTAATCTTTCTCTTTGCCTGGAAAACAGGAAGATCCTAGTCCAGGCACATGTATATTTTGATTCCATTAGTACCTATATGTTTAGCATTAACTTAAAATATTGTAAAATTAGTTTTTCAATAAAGAATTTATTTATTTATTATTATTATCCTTCATAGGGTTTTTCATGGACCAATAGATGTCCGTGACCCCAATGGCATAACCCCTTCAGATAAGTTCTAGTTGAGGTATAAGAAAAAAGGCTCCATTCATAAAATTTAGGGAAGATTTTGTTGACTCTGAGAGAAAATTTGTTTGACAAAAACGAGAACTCTAGCTACAGTACATCCTGAGATATTTTAACGCTAATTATGGTTATCCCGCTGCACAGTGTGAGATTAAGCCTTGGTTCCGGACGTTAGTTTATATTCCCACTTAATAGATATAATCATATTTAGAAAATAATTCCTTGTGTCATACTAACCAGAGGTAGGATAGTTATACTTAATGTTAAATAATTAATTTATGTAAACTAGCGGCTCTCATATACGGATAAACCCAGTGAGGTTTTTGTGTATGCATCTCTAATTTAATGTATTGTGATGATTTCTTGTATTTTTTTTTTTTATTGTGGCACGCCATAATGGCTTCACTCTGCCTGATGAAAAGCAGCCAGTGAAGCCCAAGAAGTGAAAGCGTTCGTCACAGCGCTACCACGCTATGCCGAACGCTCTCACTATGGCGGCCTGCATAAATGCTTTTTCACGCCCCGCTTAAATAACCCGGGAGAGAAAGAGGAAGGAAACACGTGTGCGGGAAGCGCATTCCACATACGGGCAGTTCGGCAAAAGAACGATTGTCCAAACTTTTTGGTACGTGTCTTGATGGTCAGCACGGTATGAGGGTGGCTTCTAAGACCTGCACGCGTCGATCTGGAAAGGAAAGGAGAGGGAGGGATGAGGTCAAAGAGCTCCTCAGAGCATCCACCGTGGTAAAGGCGGTAGAAAGCACTAAGGGAAGCAATGTCCCTACGTAGCTGTAACGGCTCCAGACTGGTCGTAACGTCATCGTTACCGATAATACGGACAGCACGTCTTTGCAACCTGTCAAGAGCTTCGAGCAAGTACTTGGCGGATCCGTCCCAAAGATGAGAGCAATACTCCACGCAGGAGCGCACCTGAGTCTTATACAAAAGACAACGTTGCTCCGGCGTGAAGAACCGCTTCACCTTGTTCAGGATTCCGAGTTTACGTGAGGCTGTGGTTATAATGCTCTCAATATAGCTCTTCGGGTTGAGGTCGCTGTGTATGTCCATACCTAAGAGACTGAGACCAGTCTGGATGGGTAATAGGTTGCTCTGGAAGGAGGGTTGGGGGAGAAATGCGGACTTTTTAGCACTGACAGCGCAGACCTGTGTTTTTTTGGCATTGAACTGGACCAGGTTATCAGAGCCCCATTTATAAATGCGGTCTAACTCCTCGTCCAGCTCAATGACAATCTTCCGTCTCGACTCCACTACATCGGCCTGCTTTGCCGCAGGGTGACCCAAATATTTGAAAATAAATTTAAAAACAAAGATCTAAGTAAGAAGTAAAACTTTCACGAAGAAACCATGGGCTTGTTCCGTTTAGTTTAGAAGATATTTTAAAACTCGAGAAAATTCCATAGAAACCATAGAAATGCATTATATCTCTAATTGTACATCGTTTATTTACAATTGTGGCATAGTATCATAGATAATCTTTTTAAGTACCAGCACATGAAAAAAAAATGAATATGGACACTTCTAGGCAAAGAAATATTCATTTTTCTCAAATATGATAAAATATTTTTTTATCCCTATTACATTAGCATTTATTTTTAAAACCAAATGATGCCTAATAATGATAAATAACAATACAAAAAAAACCAAACGTTAGAACCTCAGGATCTCCGAGATATGAATTTTCAAAATTATAAGTTATGGTTGTCAATTAAAAATTAAATCAAAATACTAATACACGGTTGGCAAATAATTGAGTCCAGCCCATTACCAATAAGGATGCTGTCCGAACAAGCTGGTGAAACTAGAAACAAATATTGGCGTTACGATCGGGAGCATCACACAAGGAAATTAGATTGCAAAACAACAATTCTTGACTTATTTCGCCGAACACTAGAATCATCAGATCCTTTCCTTTCGTTTTGTCTCTCAGCAGTCGTCAACAAAAAAACCAAACGCTTACATATTCCTGAATGGGTGCTTTTTCTTTTGAAATCGTATGTCGTAATCCATGACGAAGAGACCACAGAAATGACGAATATCAAGCTTGAATCAAATGAAATTTTGATTCACTCAGATAATGATGAGGATGATTGATTATAGTTATTATTAATAATCTTTAAATTTATTAACTGACATTTTGTTTTTGCATAATCATTTAAGCATAACATTACTTTATTTTTTAATTGAAAGAACATTATTTTTTACTCAAGGTAGTGTCAACCCTATTCCCATAGAAAATGGAAAAAAACTTAGAACTGCGATAGTTCCGAGATCCTTCGGGATAATGTCGTGATATTTTAGGGTGTTCTTTATACAGATATGTTACGTAATATGTTAGCCAAATAAAACGATAATACCATCAAACAAAGTATTAAAAATAAAAAATAAACAAAAAATGGAGAATAATGGATATCTTATTGCATTGTAAACCTATTAAGCTAATTTTTTTTATATCATAGTTTTAATGTTATTTGACCATAATTATAATTTACAGACAGTTTTACCTATTATTTTGGACATGAAAAAAATAAAACATAAATGAGGGTAGTGAGTGACCTCATAGAAAAAAATTCATATCTACTAAATTCAACAAAATATTTAATCGGTAACTGAATCTAGGTCTTTATTATAATATAAAGTATAAATACAAAATCTTAAACTAGGGTGTCCGCAACTCATCCAAAATCTCACACTGTGCGCTGGAGTCACGGTCATGATACCTAAACATGATTTTTCCACAGGAATGGAGCAAGTAGCGAGTTTATGACTATAGCCAAGATTTTGTTGATGTAAAAATCTTACCAGTTACTACTTTTTAGTTTTCTAGGTACAGTATTTTAGGAGAAATTAAAGTTTATAACTTTTTCATACTAAAAGTACGCGTATAAGCCGACCAAATTAAGTTGATTCATTATAAAGACCAAGATAGCAGCCAATTATTTTGTTTATGGGCCGATTCCGATAAAATGTGGTTGGACATTATACCTATTCAAATATTGGTACACCATAATTCAATACATACGTACACGTAATATCACCATATACCTAATGTAATGTATGAATAACTATTCATATCAATATACTAATGTAGTTAGATTGATTTACCCTTTTATGATTTACTATCTAATCTAAGGCATGTTGAAATAAAATGATCAAATTTATTTAGCAAGTACCTACTTATTTTTATTGTAATTTTAGAAAAAAACACAGTTTGCAATCATAGGTATAGTACTTTTTTACATTGATTGGTTCACGTCGTATAACGTTACACGTGTACAAAATAAAAATAAAAATAAATCAACGAGCATTTTGGTGTAACGTATCATCGAGCAAAGGCACGAACGCGGGGGGACATTAATTATTTACTATCCAACGTTAATTGGAAACCGCTTAAAGTTTGTCTTTGTATATATTCACTTGCCACCATCTTCTATTTCTATTTTTCTTTTTTTTCGACATTTCAACCAAGAGTGTACGTAAGGTATAAAGAAGTGTGACAGGCTCACTCGCCGTGAGCCTTACGTCGAACACATCATCAAGCATTCGCAAGAACGTTACACTACATGGAAATGTTACATGGAAACTGAGCATTTGCCTATATGACAATAGTACCATTCGTAGGAACTTTACATTACACCGTAATGCTCGAGCAAATGTTTTAATCTATATTCACCATAATAATACAAATCTATGACGAACTGTTTCTATGATTACAGATAATATTAGGTATGTTAAGAGACTGTCGACAGAACGAGAATATTTTTTTAATTTTGTACACGTGTGACGTTAATACGGTGTAAAAAAAATGTCCGTGACCCCAGCGGGATAACCCCTTCAGATCGGCTTCAAATTACGCACCGATTTAGTTGATAATATGTTTAAATTTGTTAGCAAATACCAGAATTTGTTGATCGAGATATCCCATGTTAAAGGGTTTCCCGCTGGAGTCACGCTCGCCAAAGTTATTTGACCTAAAACGAGCAACAACGAGACATGCTACTGATATAGTTATTGTGCTAAGTTTTTGTTGTTTCAATTACGAATCCATCCGTGAAAAATCTAGGATTCTACCTTCTGTAGTTACCGAGTAATCAAATACCTACTTTTCGTCCAAATTCCTCCGAAAAGTAAGTTCCAGTTGAGGTATAAGAAAAAAGGCTACATTCATGAAATTTGGGGAAGATTTGGTTGACTCTCAGAGAAAATTTGTTAGACAAAAACGAGAGCTCTAGCTACAGTACTTCCTGAGATACAACGCTAATTATGGTTATCCCGCTGGAGTCACGGTATTGATACCTAAACATGGTTTTTCCACAGGAATGGAGCAAGTAGCGAGTTTATGACTATAGCCAAGATTTTGTTGATGTAAAAATCTAACCAATTTCTACTTTTCAGTGTCCTAGGTACAGTATTTTAGGAGAAATTAAAGTTTATAACTTTTCCATACTAAAAGTACGCGTATAAGCCGACCAAATTAAGTTGATTCCTTAAAAAGACCAAGATAGCGGCCAATTATATTGTTTATGGGCCGATTCCGATAAAATGTGGTTGGACATTATATTCAAATATTGGTACACCATAATTCAATACATACACCTAACATCACCATAAGTATACCTAATGTAATGTATGAATAACTATTCACATCAATACCTATACTAACGTAGATAGATAGATTTACCCTTCTATGATTTACCTACTATCTAATCTAAATCTAAGGCATGTTGAAATAAAATAATCAAATTTATTTAGCAAAGTATTTATTTTTATTGTAATTTTAGAAAAAAACACAGTTTGCAATCATAGGTATAGTACTTTTTACATTGATCGGTTCACGTCGTAAAACGTTACACGTGTACAAAATAAAAAAAATCGTCGAGCATTTTGGTGTAACGTTTCATCCAGCAAAGGCACGAGCGCGGGTAACAGGGGGACCATTAATTATTTATTATCCAACGTTAATTGTAAAACGCTTAAAGTTTGTCTTTGTATATGTTCATTTGCCACCATCTTCTATTTCTATTTTTCTTTTTTTTCGACATTTCAACCAAGAGTAAGGTAAAAAGAAGTGTGACAGGCTCACTCGCCGTGAGCCTCACGTCGAACACAGCATCAAGCATTCGAAAGAACGTTACACTACAAGGAAATGTTACATGGAAACTGAGCATTTGCCTGTATTGTACCATTCGTAAGAACGTTACATTACACCGTAATGCTCGAGCAAATGCTTTAGTCTATATTCACCTTAATATTACAAATCTGGCCAAAGAAATCGAGGACGTCCGAGGGCACGCTGAGTTGATGACATCGTTAGGGTCACTGGCAGCACCTGGATTGGATGAGATCGGCACGGAACAGAAGGGACTGGCATAAATGAAGGGAGGCCTATACCCAGCAGTGGGTGGTTGCGGGCTGATTGATTGATTGAATACAAATCTATGACGAACTGTTTCTATGATTATAGATTATATTAGGAATGTTAAGAGATTGTCGACGAAACGAGACTATTTTTTAAATTTTGTACACGTGTGAAGTTAATACGGCGTGAACCGATCAACGTAAAAAAGTACTTACTATGATTGCAAACTGTGTTATTTTTTCTATAATTACAATAAAAATAAATACTTTGCTAAATAAATTTATCATTTTATTTCGACATGCCTTAAATTAGATAGTAAATCATAAAAGGGTAAATCTATCTATCTACATTAGTATATTGATATGAATAGTTATTCATACATTACATTAGGTAAGTATATGGTGATATTAGGTGTATGTATTGAATTATGGTGTACCAATAATTGAATATAATGTCCAACCACATTTTATCGGAAACGGCCCATAAACAAAATAATAGGCCGCTATCTTGGTATTTTTAAGGAATCAACTTAATTTGGTCGGCTTATACGCGTACTTTTAGTATGGAAAAGTTATAAACTTTAATTTCTCCTAAAATACTGTACCCAGAAAACTGAAAAGTAAAAACTGGTTAGATTTTTACATCAACAAAATCTTGGCTATAGTATAAACTCGCTACTTGCTCCATTCCTGTGGAAAAACCATCTTTAGGTATCAACACCGTGACTCCATCGGGATAACCATAATTAGCGTTATATCTCAGGAAGTACTGTAGCTAGAGTTCTCGTTTTTGTCTAACAAATTTTCTCTCAGAGTCAACAAAATCTTCCCCAAATTTCATGAATGTAGCCTTTTTTCTTATACCTCAACTAGAACTAACTTTTCGGAGGAATTTTGACGAAAAGTAAGTATTTGATTACTCGGTAACTACAGAAGGTAGAATCCTAGATTTTTCACGGATGGATTCGTAATTGAAACAACAAAAACTTAGCACAATAACTATATCAGTAGCGTGTCTCGTTGTTGCTCGTTTTAGGTCAAATAACTTTGGCGAGCGTGACTCCAGCGGGATACCCTTTAACATGGGATATCTTGATAACTATTGATCAACAAATTCTGGTATTTGCTAACAAATTTAAACATATTATCAACTAAATCGGTGCGTAATTTGAAGCCGATCTGAAGGGGTTATCCCGCTGGGGTCATGGACATCCATAATTAGCGTTATTTATCAGGATGTACTGTAGCTAGAGTTCTCGTTTTTGTCTAACAAATTTTCTCACAGAGTCAACAAAATCTTCCCCAAATTTCATGAATGTAGCCTTTTTTCTTATACCTCAACTAGAACTTACTTTTCGGAGGAATTTTTTGACGAAAAGTAGGTATTTGATTACTCGGTAACTACAGGAGGTAGAATCCTAGATTTTTCACGGATGGATTCGTAATTGAATCAATAAAAACTTAGCACAACAACTATATCAGTAGCGTGTCTCGTTTTTGCTCGTTTTAGGTCAAATAACTTTGGCGAGCGTGACTCCAGCGGGATACCCTTTAACAAGGGATATCTCGATAACTATTGATCAACAAATTCTGGTATTTGCTAACAAATTTAAACATATTATCAACTAAATCGGTGCGTAATTTGAAGCCGATCTGAAGAGGTTATCCCGCTGGGGTCACGGACATTAATAGTTCTTATTTCTATGAGTGTATAATAGGGTTAGAATTTGGAGAGAAATAAAAACCATCATATTTTAATATTTTTTTTATTTTTTTTTTACAATTAATCAGATAACATACATATCAAACCAGCCGAAGTATGGCTAAACCCATTTATTATCTAAACTTAAGAACAATACATGAAATTGATACCTCTCAAATTCACCTTACTTTAAATATATAGATATATTATAATATATGCATTCACTCTACATATAAATCTACAACCTACTTAATCATAATCTAAGTTTGCATAATAAATTCAAAGTAAATATGCCCAAAAGAAATATTGTTGAACTATGAATATACATATAACTTTTTGGCAATTAATTGAGTATCATTTCTGTGCATAGCAAAATTAATTTTCTTTAACATGTAACTTAGATCTTATTTATAAAGAGGCCACAAATATAACATGCGTTTCTGTCATCAGTTCGATTATATAGGGACTTTTTGTTAAACATTATTTATTGCCTATACTATAACATTACTCTTATCGAAATGTAAGAAAAATAATCCTTACGCATAACTGAATTAGTCTAGCAGTGCTGTGCAGTGAGAGTCGAGGGTTACCGGTCGAGGAGTGACAGGAGTCGCGGCGGGCGGGGGCGGCGGCGTGTCGCAAGTCGCAGTCGCAGCCGCTTGTCGCAGCCGCTTGTCGCAGCCGCTTGTCGCGTCGCACTGCGCGCCGCCGCCGCCCGCCGCGCCCTCGACCCGCTCACCGTTGTGCGTTACACATTGCGCTAACGATACGATACAACACTTCACATAATCATCAAAACAACTATTTGTCGTCTACATAAATTTGCTCCAAATGTTTATATTAAAATATGTCTACTACTTATTGTAACTTCTAATTAGTTACAGCCAACTTTACAAATAATTGATACATTAGACTCTCAAATAGATCTCTACTAACTATTTATTAATTAATGGTAAAAAATAAAGAATAAAATACTTCTAAACATTGCATTTCAATCACATAAGGTTTAGTTTAATTATACAATAATAACATTTTTAAAACCCGAACATAAGATTTACATGAACATTGATATCGTTGAGTTCTGGAATGGAAAATAGCACACTTAAATTCACTAACTGTTACACTTACATAATAATTATTGTTCTCCTGTTTTGTTTGTAAAATACATTGCTTTTAGGTAGTATCAGAAAAATAACAGGAAAATATATCGAATATCTGATAAAGTTTACGATAAACACCTTAAAAGTAACTTAAACAGAAGTAAAGTGTACCAAATAACAGTGCAGTGCGCGTGATAAGTACAGAGTCGATAAAATAATTTGATATAGGACACACTATGTGAGGTTACTGACTGAGGTAATAGATAAGGAGTGCGGGACGCGCGGACTCGTTGCCCGGCGCCAGTCTTAAGTCAACCGCCCAAAGGAAACAACAAACTAATATCTACAAAACGATATGAAACCGATTCTATATCATCCAAACAAAATATATGGAGAGAACGAATTATTCTTGGCGTTGAATTTCGCTTATATATATATATATATATATCTGAAGGCACTTAAGCATACTTTAATGTGAACGCAGCATAAAGGAATACACAATGGACTGGTCGCCGTAAAAGCAGTGCACAAAGACGCGGGCCCGCGGTCCCAATCCGGGCTACTCTATTATTTGGTACGTGACGGATCAAGGCGACTCTGTACCGCGAGCCGCCCGGAACATACATGTACGAGGATGGTGTACAGATCGATACAAATATTACTATTAAGGCAGCCGTTCATACACAATTTTAACTATTACAAAAATTTTACGCTCGCCTCGATTAAGATTTACAATACATTTTAGTTATTAAAAATACAAATTTCCAAATAAATAATCCAACATAGTTAAGTGAATAAGAACATAAGGAACACTACAGCAGCAATCAAATTGCGAACACATTTGTACTACGTAAAAATAACACACAACCGTTTGCGCGAAAAGACTGAAAAGTTCAACTTTTAAAGTCACAATGAGACTCCGGTCAGCACGTTCCAAATTTTACTCATTATTTACAAAGGGTTTACATATTGAGTATTTGTTAGCTGTATCTTTGTCAAATTCGAGGATAAATACTTCACGTTTTGACCTTCGTTTCATTTTCAGTTAATACTAGATCTTTAGAATAATTTCTCATCACAGAGTTTGCACAGAAAAATGTTTTTTTTTATTTTAATTTTTTTTATTTTTTCTTTAGCCTATTGATATAAGTAAATATGACATAATTTAGTATCTGCCTATTTTAGTAAGTGTTCCAATACAAGTATCAAGGAGATTAATTAATTAATTATTAATTGGTGTAATGTGAGACGAGACATCTTAAGTCTACACTAAACTTATCAGTTACCGTTATCTTGATATTGTTATAATGAATACGTACATCAATGAAACACGCTTTATAACTACATTGTACTTTAACTCAAAGGTGGTACCAAAAATATTATTTCGTCATTGAAACGTCAACCGCTTTATTTTGTCACTCACTACAAAACTACAGGCATTCAATTTAGTATCAATTATTATGTTAACATAAGACTTTCTTTTTATAAACATCAAACTTAACTCATATTTGTGGGAATTACAGGATATGAATACAACAAAATAATTCGAATTAGAAATGTAGTAGATATGCAACGTTCAAGATCAAACATTTAAGAAATTCAAATGACATTGGTGGCATTGATATTAGTTTAACTCTTGTTAGCGTCTCCGTTTGCACAGAAAGATGGTAATAGTAAATGATGTCATACTACAGTTCTACATTTTGGCAATGCAACCGTAGGGCTAGCTACTCTAATATTATGGTGGGGTTTGTTACTCAATAAGCTTGTTCGTTTATATATAAATTGAACCAACAAAAGGTTAGTTGTCAACAACGGGTGTTGAACATGAATTCAAACTCTATACGTCACTAAAGTAAAAAAATATACAAAGCATTGTGTCTCGTCACATACAATATGCGCCAACGGCAGTAGGAAACCTCTAACAAAATAAATATTTTCATCCGACTCACTGGATAATATTTAAAAATATTTTCTTAATCACAGATATCAGTCTGTCAAAATTTAAATTAAGTATATTTCAGAATTGGATTAGTCGTCCCTCACTTACTAGGTTATTATTCAAGTACAATCAAGGTACAAAAGTGACTAATTTAAGACCACAGAGTATTGATTTTGACGCCAATAGATATGGACATAATGAGAGGTTTGTCGTTTAGTGGAACAAGGAGTTATGGTCATTAGTACTACGATTACGTATATCGAATGAAGCACGGCGACTTCGAGACCGATGCAACTTCTCTTAGAGTACAAATGAACATTCAATATAAACAATTTCAAACAGGTACAACAGAGATCTAATGAAAGAATAATACGAATACAAACTAGTCATATAGGATATGATCGTTAATTATGCTCGATAATCAAAGCTTACTTTAAAGCGATGTTCGAATGCAAGAGAGACTAGAGAAGCAGTGTCTTGTGTAGTTTGCGACCAGCATTTGGAGTCTACTGCATCAATTAACTATGTGGTGGGGGTTGGCCTTCGTACACATACATAAATATATAAACGCTATATAGTGTTCCAATACAACTTTAGTGAATTTATAAACCGTTCCGGTTTGCCTCTTACCGCGGCGGGGCGCGGGGCATCGCACGCGTGACGGCGCGTTGTCAACGGTATTACATACAGACAGCAAAGCCGACGCCAAACGCCCGCGCCCCGTCCGACGTTATACGATTACATAGTAAAATAATCTGTGTGCACGTTGTTTGATACCGCTCACTGAGCCAACGGGTAAATGGCGACTTACTGATCTATAATTACTATACATATAGCAGTTAAAAATATTCTTCAGCAATCACATTTAGTTAAATTACCATATAGAGAATTTAGCTTAGTTCAACATTTTTTAATCAATGGCCCTCTCTGTTTACACGTAAAGTCACTCAGTTCATTTTTTTTTATTTTGTAATAATCAGTTGTTTGTTGTTTATCAAGAACACCCTTTAACTTACAGCTATATACCAATAATACAAAAATCCATTCACTATAATTAAGGTAAATTTTAGATATTTAAACACTAAAATGTAAAATATGAAACATCCTAAATAAACTCTGATATTCCAATTTTAGGCATTAGCTCAACTAATTAAAAATATACGATTGAGTGACTATGATAAAAAAGAGAAATAAATGCATTATTATAATACTACCCAACCATTCCCTTGTAACAAGTCACAGGGTTCCAAGCTGCTCGGCCCGATCTATCATAAACCTCTACGCACTACGTCAAAGCATTCTTTATTTTATTTATATTTGGTATTCACTTAATCGCACCACTTAACAAGACTAGAGGAATGATTGCCTCTTGTGCCGACGTCGCTTCCCGCCACGACCCCTCATAAACAAGGAAGACTAGTTTCTTTGTAGATATCACCGCGCTTCTATTGTAGGACGTCAACGTCGTATAAAAATATATATAAATAAAGACAACAAGCAAAAACGTTAACCTTAAATTAAAAAGGCCTTTCAGAATATTGTACAATATCACTACACAATGTCGTACGTCATAACGATTCATGCGACGGCAATAAAAAATAAAATATTAACAATGGAAAGAGGAAATGTCTTTTAGCGATTATGCGTTGAGTCAAACCAGCTTTTGTGAGAATTCAGCAAGACACGATATCCCATACATGTTTGGTCCCTATACCTGAGAAAGAACTAAGTAACGTGCGCCAGTTTGAAGTACAATCCGTTCGTGACACAACGAGAGATTTGTGACGTCACGTGTCGCGAGCCGAAGACTTGGCTCGCCACGGGGCGTACAGTCGCCAACGCGAAAGCTAGTTGGCGACATGCATCGATTATGCAATACAATAAATAACAACAAAAAAAACAGTGTGTGACAGTTTCGAAAATAATAGGCGGCATACCCTACTCCCTGAATACGACACTCACGGTATGGTTACTTTAAGACAACGTTAAAAGCTAGGATTGGAGATTACAAAGTACTTTTAGAATTTACTCCACTCTAATGGGGAAAGCGTTTATTAGTGTCACCACCGCGCGGGGCCGGTGTGCGAGCCACGCCGTTCCAGGCATCTCCCATCACTATTCGCGTTATACTTTTGAACTTCAGTCGTGTGATCACAGCGTGCTGATCGAAACGTTAACAGGCGTCAATAGACAATCGTTAAAGGGCTCGCCCGCACACTGGTCCCCGGACGGCACAACCTTAATACGATTTAAAATTAAAATTAACAACAATATTATGAGCAAACTACTATCTGAATACTTGAGCTAAAATAACACCAGAGCAGCTTGGATAGAACAACTACCTAGAAGGCGGCTGATTACTTTTTAAATGGCTCGCATTTGTACGATCAATAGTTTGTTGTGATGTCAGAGATCGACGCAGATTATCTTTGAACAGTAGTGGTCGTTAAATGGCATAGACATCGACTTTGGCATTCAAGTTATGGAATAGACACAAATTTGGATACGGGTTTACACGAAACCGTCGTGATTAAAAATATTATACGAAAGTGACTCAAAATAAGCAACTAATTTAAGTTACACATTAATTCGGGTAAAACTTCATGAAAAAACCAAAATAAATAGATAAAAATATTTACACATAGGTATATATAAAATGTTGATTGACGACATAACACTTACAATAAAAGTAAAACATAGCTAAGCTCATTTATGATTACACAAAGGCGTGGGCGCGGGCCCCGCAGCACGCAGCCTTATATTGTCTACCGCCCCAGCGCCGGCGCGGCGCGGGCATTATAATACATTTTTGAAGGAAACGATTACACCTGCCATCGGTTACGGTAACGTACCACAGTTCATTGAGGCACAATCATTGGTTTCTTTTAATTGCTTTATTTTTTTTTTTTTTTTTACTTTTTTAACTTTTCTCTTTATTTTCTTACATTTACATCTATGATAATTATTATAATTAGGTACGTAAATTTATTCTAAATAACAGAAACAAGTTACGAAAAAATGTTAAAAGTGAAAGCGTGAAGCGTATTAAATCTTTTTTTTTTTATGAATATAAATTTCACAATATATACATATTACGGTATAGATGTATGTAATAAATATACAACAACATAATAATAACACAGACTAAATTGCACGTGGGCAAATTGTGTGCGGGAAATAAGGCGCAGTCACTGAACCGAGAGGAGATTCATGAACGCCGCTCGTCACAACCTTGGCGCGCGGCTGCCGGCTGCTACACCCACAACGCCTAACATTATACCCATTATTAAGTACTGTTACCTTTAACTGACTAAACATCTCAAGGCAATAAATTGTCTTCAAAATATGGACAACGTATTCTACAGGGCACTGGATCATTACACTTTCCGTTACTCGGTTTGTCTAACTTTAAAAAATGGAAAATTTTTATAAAAATTAATGCTTAAATGTTCTTTTTATTGCTGTATTATTAAATTCACACATTTCACCAGTGAACTATATATGCAATTGAGGCAACACGAATAATGGTGTACTTACATGGTGGACAGAATTATATTAGTTTTAAAAATTTGTTTTTCAATAATTTAACTTTTATCGAATAGATAGAAAGAAACACCCTCACGTAAATTGAGCTTTACAACAATAGAATTGACATCGACCCGTTAGCCATGTGCACTATTGTTGTACAGACGTAACACGATCGATTAGGAACATCAGATCAATAACCCGTACCACAAAATAATTTTAAAATCAATTTGGAAGAATCATCAAGCACAGAGATGCAATCTGGTTTCACACCATTATCTTTGATACTCACTCTTTGGCAATCTAACATTATTATTGACAATACCTAGTTATGGCCCCTTCGGCAAAGTCGCGTCGTCGGTGCGATTGCATATCGTGGCGCCACTCGTCGCGGGAGGTATCGTGTTTCGGACAGTCTTAGCACGGTTTGGAATCAGACCCGAATATGCCGATGTTTCTAATGACTACACTTTGCCCGTCCCTACAACCGTCGGTCGTCCACGAACGACTCGCAAAACAATAAGGCAACAAAGATTATGCAATTTATGAAAGAGAAACACCGTCCGTCGGTCCCTATAGTAAGGTATTAGAATAGTAATGAGACATGCTAATTTTTTTGTTTCTAAATGAACACATCATACATCGAAACATTTAATTAACTATAACTACTACAGGTCCGAAGCGATCAAGAGTTCATAACGCACAGATATTATATCCAATATTGCGTTCTCCTAACTTAATTCATTAATTTGTGAAAGTTCTCGAGCGCGAGGCCCGACAAGGTACAGCGATTACTTACACCTAACTTAGCACTAGTCGTTATGTTTAATCGTAAGATCACTGGAAGATGCACGAAATACAAGATATAATGTACATTAGTCATTCGCTTTGTGTGTCGGCGGGAGGCCGCAAAGCGTGGTGGGTCCGTCATCGACGGGGGGCGAAGGCCCGGGTCTCGTCGGGAGGGGTTGCTGCTTAGCTAATCCCGTAATATATTGGTAATGATATATTTTGGCAGAGTATCTCTGTGGCACACCATTAATAAATTAAAAAGTAAATAAAAATGTAAATAAACTTTTATCATAACGAACATTTACAAGTGCGATCGTTGCCATTAAATATCAATAGTATTCTTATCGAAACCTACGATAGGACTTAAGTGTACACTTAAAACTACAATGATGTAATACCGACATGGAGCCTACGACTACAAGTATATTATTAACAGAATATCTAAAGCATATGTCACTTTGAATAACGTTCAAATTGAGCCTATAGAAAATACCACAAATCTTTTATTAAATAGATATTGATATGGCTAAATTTAAGTTAGAACTTTATTCTTACCTATACACAAAAGTGTAATATTTACTGTCAATTATAGTACTTTTTAACACTTCTCACAAATGTATGTAATATAAAATGATAAAACAATTTTCAATTTAATAATATATTAGGTTACCCTTACATTAATCGTATAATCTAGATAATCGTTTCATATATTAAACATAAAGTGGCACTTGAATCACAAATACTGGAAAAAATTTGGGGAAACATCAGCAACGGCGGAGACGGACCGCCGGCGACTCGCTCTACTTTGATACTCTCCAACAAAATAGATTATCCTTACATTAGGCAAGATACTTTACATCACAGGATTGCCGGTTTGCAAGGGAGCGCCCGGCGTCGCCACTCACTCGTCACGAACTCGGGAACCGTCGCTCGCAATATTGTCCTCACTAACACCACTCAAAGCACATAGCACGCGTGGCGACGCCTCGCCCTGCCCGGCCAGCGCAAGCGCCGGCGCCGCTCGCTCCTAACGTATATTTCTATATACTCACTTCCATTTCAGACTATAACTGCTTAAAAGGAATTTACCACTACAAGAATGCACTTCGAATCTCATAATTTTCAATATTTTTTTTTTGTTATATTTATAAAAATTACAAACTAATTGTAAACATTTGTTTATCGGCGAAATGCACTTATACATTTATTGCTGAATAAAATATCACTATTGGAAAACGAAAGGCTCATCACGAGTGAGAATTCAACACAGAATAAATAATTAAAAATACATCGGTAATGGATAAAACGAGAAAAAAAAATAATTAATAAAAAAAAAACGAACACGAAAGAAACTCGGAACGCAACAGCTCGTCGGGCGAAACAGCAACAGCCCTCGAGTGCAACAAAATAAATACAGACTAAAGTAAGGCCACGGGGCGAGTGACTGAGGTAGCCCGCGACGCGACTACGCTACGACACAAACGTTATTTGGTAGTACAGGAGCGGGCCCGGCGCCGGTCTCACCGCGCGCCCGCCCGAGCCTGGCGCTAATATATATTTCATATAACTGTCGATACATTCTATGTCTGCCGTTGTATATGTATAATTCTTATGTACACTAAATAATCTACATGAACACTTACAACACAGTAGATAATAGTATTGTGGACAGTTGGCTACCGCGGCCGCGTCGCGCCGCGTCGCGTCCGCGGCGCGACGCGTCCGTCACGATCTGACTAGGCGAATAAAATTAGTCTGTCCCCATACGGGGGACTCATAAAGCGTAATTACAACTAGACACTCAACGCCGCGGGGCGGAGTCCGTGCCGCCGGGGCGATACGCAATCCGCCCCGCAGCTTCGTACTCGCTAATTGACACGGCAAGAGTTATGTACAAGCCGGGGCAGCGTTCGATGCTAGAGAGCACACCGATATCCACCGTCGAACGTTTGAGGGTGATGCCGTCGTCAGCTCGTCCGGTCGGGTGGTTCGCTGTAGGGTTACCTCTTAGATGGACTCGCCGCCGAGGAGGTCGGGGGGCAGGAAGGAGTTGAGTGAGGAGGGGGTGGCGCGCTGGTCGTGGTCGGGCCACAGGCCGGGGAATCCGCCCCAGCCGTCCTTGTTGCCGCCGCCGCCGCGCCACGCGCCGCCGCCGCCCGAGCCGAGGTGCTGCAGTATCATCTGCACCTCGGACTCCGCGGGCGACTCCGCGAAGATGGTCGTGTTGCTAAGCACGCAGTTGTTTAGCGCCATCTGGGCCTGAGGACGGGCGAGGGGTTATTCAGTTATGTCAGGCGGCCTTATTTGCTAAAGGAATGCCATTGATGCGATTCAAAGTTTATTTATTCGTTTTTTTTTATTTCATGAGGAAGTAAAGTAAGTTAAATGAACAGAACAGAACATGAGCAGTTAACTGAATATACATTTGAAATAACATGGTTTTATTTTTTAAATCAGGTTATTGTGAGGTTTTACAGATTCAAAAATAACACACTTTAATTAATTTAATAATCTATTCATTACACACTATTTTCTTGTCTGTAAAGTCGTCTAGTTGTGGCTCAAATCATTGAAAACAACAAAGAAGTATCTGATAGATATCTTATGATTCTGATCTGCGATTTCACTTTTTGTAGTTCTTTTTTTTGGTTCGATTAACTATCGTTCATATAATTTTCCCGAAATCACTTCCGATTAGTTTTTATTATTGTCATGTCATATATTGTGTTTGCCTATAATGGTTGTTGCATTGTAACAAATATTATTCACATTACCATTTTAGATATAAGCTAAAATGTAACAATGTTGGCAGACCTAATAAAATAAAATCAATAAATAAAATATCTCAATAAATATAAGTTTACTAATTGCTTGAAGAAGGGTGTAAAAATGTATGTTAACATACCTTAGCCGCCTCCTCGCGAGTGGAGTAGCGGGCGAGGGCGAGCCCCTGGTTCAAGTACAGGTGGAAGTTCTGCAGGGGACCGTGCTGGATGCAAAGGGTCTTCAGGGTGGACCCGTCGATCTACACGGAATGATGTGGTACATTACAAAAGAGTTGAAAAGAGTCTATGAAATTTGGCATTACTATTTAACCTCGTTATTGAAAGAAGAAAAAAAATACATTTACCAACAAATTCATGATATACTTTTGTAATTTCCCCATAAAGGCGCGATGCAGATTCACAAAGTAAAAAAAACAAGCCAAAAAAAAGTTTATATCCAAAGACTAATTTTATAAATAATTCAGCAAACTTATAATCAGCAAGCAACATGTTTACTGAAATTGATGATCATTTGATACAAATCTCGATTGTTAATAACTGTTACCTTCTTCTAGATCTTTAAAACGATTGGGTACAAGTAATTTTTTTTCTACAATTCAGTATAGCAACTGCAAAATATAGTTAAGAGTCAAATTACTGTTTCTTACGTATCAGTATTTACCGACGCAATCTAATTTAGTTGATTTATAGCCAGTTAAGCGAAAGCCGCTAACTAACCAACATATAAACCGTAATTTTAACTTGGTGAATCTAATTAAAACTATAAACCAGTGACACTCAACTAACTAACATCTTTAGACTGTAGGGCAGAAGGAGACCCTACAACTAACTTTTTCCTAATTATAATTGCAACACTCCTATAAACATTAACGTTAGTTCCTTCTAGTTACCTGAGCAGTGAGGTTCTTCAGCAGAAGCCAAGTAGAGGTCTGCCACGAGGTGACCGGGCGCTGCTGTACATTCCCATGGTGCTGCGGCCAGGGCTTGTTCAACCCCGGGGGCGCAGGCCTGGGCTTGCCTCCCCACGTATCCGCGGGGGGTTTGAGGGCGCTCGCGTTGGTCGCCGGCGGGGCGTAGCTCCACGTCGACGAGGATAATGACCTCTCCCCTCCCGGGGGTGAGGTTTTCCCTCCGAGCATGTCGGAGTCTTTGATGGCGGCCAAGGAGAGGGGCGAGCGCACCACCGAGCCGGGCGTCATTGCCGGGTCGTCCTCCACATTCTTCATCTGGTTGCCCTGTTTGTGTTCACATTTTTATTTGTTCGTTTACGGTTGTAGGGCGGCTAGGATGGCTGCGGTGTATTGTGGATATCAAAAAAACTACCCTTTTTGACTTATTTAATTAATAAAAAAATTTAATGAAAGAAATTACCAAGACAAAACAAACTCACAATAAAAACTGTGAAGCCATTAATAAAAGTAAAACTTTAATTCTTAGAAGGCCAAAAAAATGCGCATTTTATTTTTATTAAAGCACTTTTATCACTTTAACAGCCAACTATTTTAAAGCGCAAAATCACGTAAAATTTATAATTTTTTTTTAATAACCTAAACAAAAATAAACAAAGACTACTTACTAATAAATAGACATTTTATTATTTCAAAAACTATGTAACTAACTTTGTTTCTATTACCCAAAATTATTATTAAGTAAACCATCTGAAAATAAACAGTTAAAACAAAACTCCTTATCCGTTTTTCGTACTCGTACTCCAACAAGCTATTAGTCCTGCAATACTGCTAAGAAAAAGTATAAGTCTCTAATTTTGTGAAACTATAGTTTTATGCAGTCTCAGAATCACCGAAATAATTTTTTTTTTTTTTTATAAAAGCAACTAACTTATTCTTTCTATTTCACAAAATTTTCGACGGATACTTTTCCTTCTCAGCAATAGTGTTAACACAAACAGCAATTATGAAACATACGTAGTGTCGACTGACCTTCCACGGCTTGCCAGGCTCGAACTCAGGCACCAGGTCGTAGACGGGCTGGTGGGCGGGGTGCGCGGGCCACGCGTCCTTGCCGTCCGCCACGTCGGCGCCGCCGTCGCCCCAGCCCTCGGAGCCGCGCCCCACGCCCCACGTGCTGCGAAACGGGCGAGGGTAAAGAAGGCGTACTTCTTGGCGGGAAAGTGGAGCGTCATGTCTTTAGGATTTGTGCTTTGTCACTTATTATCCACATAAGCGTCCAAGCCCGTATATACAACATGGCGCCCAGCGTCCAGCTGTTTCCAGAGCTGCTAGAAGAGTGTACAGAAGACTACGAACCCTGACTGAGCTGACAAAAAAGCTTAGAACTAAACAACTACTCAGGCTATATTAAAACTTAATATACGTACGGAATGCTTAGAAAACGCAGTATTTTAATTAATTAACAGTTAATTAAGAAAAATTATAACAAAAATTACAGAAATAAACATTCCAAGACAAGAAAAATAAAAATACGTAAACATATATCGACATGTAGAAATTATTATTACTTGGAAGTCACTGTTTGAAACTACAAAGAATCATACCATGTTCGATAGCTAAAACGATAACGATTGTTTGATGTGCACATTATTAGGAAGAAGGATGATTACGAAGAGTAATAAGAGGATTTACGCAATTCGGTTTTCCATACAAACTTCCAAGTCGAAATTTTTAAGAACCAATAAGAAAATTTTAATGAAACTATATTTTACTTTAGCATGCAATGCTGTAAAATACAGGAAACTAAATAGTTTGTTGAAAATAACGTTTATTTAACTGCGTTATTGCTATTTTGAACTTTCTATAGTAGACTTTAAATCGCAATAACTCAGCTAAATAAACGTTTTAAAAAAATGTTTTCAACAAACTATTTAGATCCATGTATTCTACTTTAGCATGCAGTTTCATTAAAATTGGCTTATTGGTTTTAAAAAATTTCGACTTTGAAGTTTGTATGGGAAACTGAAATGTGTTAACCCTCCGGAGTTAGGTAGAGTTATTTATGTACTTGCATCGAAATGTTGGTATTAAAATATGGATCTTCCCTTGATATCAAATGGACAATGTCGTGTGGCCAACAATATTGTTTTCTTTTGTGCTTACAAGCTATATGTTGTGCAAACTACAAATGTGGCAACATCGCGCATGTACGCATCATGGAATTTTGCAACTTCGGACATCCGATGTCGTTGACGTAAATTTGGCAAAGTCGCGCGTGCAGTGGTTTAAATTGTGTAAAAGTAAATAACTTTTTTATTTAATAAATCACGGGATTTTTCTGCTCTTTAAAATTAATCTCGGGATTTGAGGCATACCCAGTTTATTCTTTCGCTGTATAAAATCAGTATAAGTACATAAATAGCTCTACCTAATTTCGACCTCTGCTTATTAATGCGAAAAAATGGTCTTTAATCTTGCAACGGAAAATATCCCTTTATGATAGGGAGAGCCCATGATTTGTATTTACCGCTCCTAAAGAAAGGGAAAAATGAAATACCATTGCTGAGTTTTTTGCCGGTTCTTCTTTGTACAAGGTATCCCTATAGATAACGAACGAACGGAATAGCGAAATTCATAAGTGCTCCATTATTGTAGCCTAAACTGAATAAATGATATTGAATTGAATTGGTCGACTTTATACAAATTAGTGCAACATCACTTTTCGAATTCTCTCAAGAAGTCCGTGTGAGATCTCAATAAATTCCCATAATTATGATGACATTGTATTTATAAATGGCGTTAAATATAAATACCTACTTTATTTCATAACAAGAATAACACAAAATCACAACATTGAAATTGATGACGACTTAAACAAAAAGTATCCCCAAATGTTAGAACAGATAAGATAGTATAAGTACTAACAAGTATAAAATCGATTACTGATGACAAATCCTGAAAATGCAAGATAAAAATGTGCGAGTTTATCGAAATGTAACACTTTATATGCATCTACAATAACAGTATTTACTTATTATTAAATTAACTTTATAATGCACAAAGGAAGGAATTTGTTGACCTATGACCTCTATTTCTTATTATGACACATTTCCTTTATTTTTTTATGCAAGTACTTACTTCACTAAGTGTGTATGTAGTGTACTTAAAAAATTACCGAATTATATTGGAAATCAGAAAAAAAATACTATTCTCTATGGGATTTATATACTCAAAACTTTTTAAACAAACACAAAGGGCATGGCTGGAATTTGTATGGAGCTGTATGTACCCTTACTAAAAATATTCATGTACCTACATTGACCTACCATACGTTACATCAAAGCTTGCATGTATGTCTAAACAATACTATTTAATATAATGAGAAGTGGGAGACACTTTAATAAAGGTTCAAAAAATATGTTTTAATTTATAATTTTTTCGTCGAGAAGTGCCTGTAAAAGCCTATAATTAATAACTATTAGACCTTGCCTATAAAGAAACCTAATAAAATCACAATAGCAATGAAACACTCACGAGTCGGGCTGCAGACCGAGCTGGTTGAGCTGCGGGCTGGTGGTAGACTTGGCGGTGCCGGGCGCGCGGCTGAACTCCGATCCTTCGCCATCCTTGTCCAAAGACGGCAGCTTCCATTGGTTCAGACGGGACTGCTGGTTGCCGCTGGCGCCGTACTAAACGAGGATTACTTGATTATTAGGCTCGTATTTTAAAACCAAACTCAAAATCAAATCATACTTGAGTACAGTTAGAAAGGGATGGCGATATATGCGATGAATAGCCATCTCTTTCTAACTGCACTCAAGCAGAGATTTGAGTGTGAACTTGGTTTTAGAATACGAGCCTTAGTATGTGATTGAGCTGTGTGGTGGCGGGTCATTAATATAATACTATCAACTTATATCATCCCTTGGGTGTTGTAAAAGGCGACTAACGGACTAAAGACTGCACAGCTCACCACCTATCACGCTGAGGACTGTGTCAATGAACTGCTTTTGCGGTCCTCATTGCCTAGTCTCTAACTAACCCTTTGGGAATGATAGTCGTAAGTATATTTATGTATGTTGCTGTGTGCGGAAATGCTGTCTCTTAGTCAAGGAGTATTACCAACCTTAAGGCTGAGTCCTGAGTCACGGCGCATCGCGCAGGCGGAAACCGCCGCGCACGAAACAAATACTCGACATGTAAGAACCTGTCCGAACTGCGAGCGGGCGCGCCTACATACTTTATTTTTACGCTCCGCAATCCGCCTGCGCGATGCGCCGTGACACAGGACTCAATCTAAGACTTTGAGATTCATGGTTCGAAAATAGATAGCCAAAGTACCGCAGTTCTCTGGTATGATAGCAAAAACTTTAAAGTATCATTGTTTTTACGCATTTATTTATAAGTATTAGCATTTACTTTATAAATTAGGGTAACAATGTAAAATGTATGCCTAGTGTGAAAGTGACACTATTACAAAAGTGAAATACAAAATTCTGCAACCAAACAGCAGTTCCATTCCAGTAAATGGAATAATAATTCGTGACAGGCACAAGCTAAGACTTCTTATACCCAAAGCATTGCAAACATCATCAGGCAATGCTTGTTACAGAGTAAAAACTTTTTTTTCTGACTAATAAGAAGTGTGATGTATGACTAAAAAGTAAGTTACGACCTAACCTCCCTTTAAAAATGAAAATTGAACGAAAGGTGTCCCTAGTAGTAAGAGCACTGATCAGATCCCTGGCATTTAAGGCCAGTGCGCTGATCATTGCTCCGGCAGCTGAAAGGTAAAGATGTTGTCCATGTGGAAAGGTCTTTGCCCAGCAGTGGGTCTTTTATAAGCTTATGAAGGAAGGACTAATAAAATAATATAGTATCTTACCGATTGCGTATCTTTCGAGATGCCCATATCGCCGAAGTTGTTCTGCAGCTGCGACAACGGGTCGTGGTTCGGCTTGAACAAGTCGGCGCCGCCCGCCTGCTGCTTCATGTACAACGCTTGCTGGGTCGTGATCTGGTTCTTTGGGTTAAATACACATTAGTATACATACATACATACATAATCACGACTATTATCCCCGAAGGGTTAGTCAGAGACTAGGCAATGAGGACCACAAAAGCTGTCCTCTGCCATAGTCCACTTTTCACCAAATAGCGACTGCACATGTGCTTAGCGTGACAGGTGGTAGGCCCATCGCCGCTCTGAGCTGTTGGATGTCTGTACAGATTTAGTCAGTTAGTTTATATTTTTATTTCGAATTATTTGATTTTGTTCATATTATGATCCGAAGTTGGTTGAAATAAACGCATTTTATTTATAACATATTTTTTAAATTTATCTTTTTTGAATTACTATTGTAATACCGTTTTCCGATAAGCCGGATGTACTGTCATAGCTTACCTGTAGAGCAGTAATTTGCTGTTTGGCCTTAGTGATCTGCACTGAGCATTGGAGCGCTAATGTAGAGTTGCCCTTAGATAGAGCCACAGAGTGTTGCTGCGCTAATTGTTGGAGTACTTTGATCTGTTAACAAAGACAAACATTATTTGCTAAAAAAACATACATACATGAATTCAAGAGTGTTATTCCCTATTACTTATAATTGACTATTATAAAGGGTTTAGTCAGAGACTAGGCAATGAGGACCGTAGAAGCAGTCCACTCCATAGTCCATGTTTTACGAAATTACAACCGCACGTGATCAGCGTTATAGGGGATTTTTTTTTATGCTAAGCCTGGCAAATGACCCCACTCCACCTGATGTTAAGTGGAAATGAAGTCCAGGCGCGAGGACAACTGGTGCAGCGTAAGAGACGTAGCATCAGTCACCCTCACTCTGCCGGGCCACAAAGTGCTTCTTCACGCCTCGTTTGAAGGACCCTATGTCATAGGTAGGAAGGAATACGTGTGCTGGTAGACTATTCCATCTTTTGGAAGTGCGACAAAGAAACGAGTCACCAAATTTCTTTGATGCCATCGCCGCTCTATATGCTGTTGGATGTATGTGCAGTCTTTAGTCCGTTAGTCGTCTTTTACGACACCCAAGGGAAGAGAGGGCTTTTAGTGAGTTGCTTACTACAAAATGAAATCATTATCTAATCAGAACCTTAGCTACAAGGACAGGAGAAAATTATTTGATTTATAAGAGCTACCTCTGCCAGCGTATCAGTCTGGCAATCCAAAGAGGTAATGTTGCCAGCATTCTTGGTTTTTTTTACTTTTTTTAAGTTTAGGTAGTTTAATTTTATTTATGTAATTTTTTTTATTATTATTAAGGTATGTTGTTGTTTTTGAAACTATACTATGTTTAGATTGAGGATTTAATTGGCTACCTAATTCTAATCTTCTTTTACAAGTTTTTAATTACTTACCTTTTGATCTTTCTATAAATAAATACCTTGGAATGGGATTTCTTTACAATAGAGTGTAACATTAATCTTTCAAGTATAGCTTAAAGTGGGTGTTCCTGGCATTCTAGGGCCTAGTTATGCGCCTAGAATTTAGGAGTTAAACAGTAAAAAATTTAGTAAATGAATGTACAAGACAAAGAACATTAGCATCTTGATTTAACCCTTTATAAGGCAAAAGAAAAGAAGAAAAAAGATCAAATTAGGGTGGATGGAACTTAACAGTCCTCATGCAGGGCTCATGTTTAGAATTAAATTAGCTCTTTAACGGGCACAGCATGTTCAAATTTTTCATTGGTTCTTAACTGTATCCCAATTGTAAGAAGTTCAAAATATGGCAGGAATATAATCCCTCTGCCCGTTAAAAGGCTAACATGTTGTACAGAAAATGTGTAAGTTTAGACTTGCACTATACATAGATTATGATTATTATAATTGATGAAATATTGCTACTAAATAATGAACCTTATGCTCTTGGAATACGATTGAAAAGCAATTAAAAATTTCGACTGTACAGCCCGTGAAAGAGTTAAAAGGGTCAAAAGTAACTATTCAAGTACCTACTTAAATTTTTTGACAAGCCAGGAGCTACATTGGTAATTAAATTGGTAACTGTTATTTTTTAACACCACATTTCGTAATGTTATCTCACCTGCTGCAGCAGCTGGTTGAGCAGCACCAGAGTCTGCGGCGCCAGCGGCTGGTTCAGGATCTGGTGGTTGAGGTAGCCCGCGGAGACGGCCATCTGGATTTGCTGCACGAGCATGCGCAGTTGGGCCGTGCTGGGCTGGCCACTGTTGCCGGTGCCGCTGGGGAAATATCTTAGTATTAGGGAAATACGAATGATAATATATTAAACAAGAAGCAGATATGTAATAAACGCGCGAAAAGTTAAGACTCAAATACGTCCCGATTGGGACGTCTTGTATGTAACTCTATGCACAAGAAACACTTGAAGTGAAATCATTAAAATTATAGCTATCTCTTTTATTTGCGTGCTATTTCGTATCTTTTGTTTTACTTATTAGTGAAACTTGTCAATGTGTGCAGCTCGGAACACATTTAAAACGCAAATTACTATGAACGTAACAAATCTATAGTTTATAATATCTTTGGGAAATACTACACTCGGCGTCAAAAAAATCGCACCTTTTAAAAATCATCTTTAAAAATTCTTAAACCTTATGTAGAGGATAGTGTTGGGTATCATTAGAAAGGTAACAAAAAGGAGTATCAAAAAACAATTAAATTTAACTTTCTGTTTAATTATAATTATACAAACAACATTAAAATTAATAAAATAATAAAAATCCTTAATTAAGTCCTAATTAACAACAGATAATTTACAAAGAAAAATGTACAAAAAGTGTCTTAAAATTAACTTAAAATCTAGTGTTACCCCCCCCTTGCCCTGATCACGGCTTCCATACGGTCCCTCATGGACCTCACCAACTTCAGGAGCTCTTCTTGAGGGATAAGCCCCCATTCTTCAATCACCGCGTCTTGGAGCTCCTGTAGAGTCGAAGGAGCTGGATCCCGAGATCGAACCTTACGTTTAAGATGGTCCCAGAGGTGCTCTATAGGATTCAGATCCGGACTTCGCGCTGGCCACTGCATCACAGAGATTTGGGACCTCTGCAAGAAGTCGCTCACGATGCCTGCAGTGTGAGCGCGAGCGTTGTCGTGCATTAATGTGAACCCCTCGCCAAAAGATTCGGCAAAGGGGACCACATGCACTTCCAGGACCTCAGTGACATAGCGGCGAGCAGTCAGCGACCCTTGTCCGCGAGCACCTCCAGTCCGGGAGACGCAGACAAGGTCGGTTTTGCCGGCAGCAGACATTCCGCCCCAGAACATGCAGGATCCGCCACCATATTCCACCGTCTCCTGGATGCAGGCTTGGGCGAAACGTTCACCCTGCCTCCGGTATACTCTTCTCCGTCGGTCGTTGCAGAAAAGACACACTCGCGTCTCGTCTGAGAAGAGAACAGCTCTCCACTGCTCAAGGGTCCAATCGACGTGGTCACGAGCAAACTGCAAGCGGGCTCGCCGATGCGCTGCAGTCAATTTTGGACCCGTAGCAGCTCTGTGGGCCGCTATCTTCTTCTCCTTCAATCTTCTTCTAACCGTAGATACGCTTACGGTGCGTCTGCGAACTGCCTGGAGCTGCTGTTGCAACTCAACAGCGTTGGAGAAACGATTTCTCAAAGAGTTCGACACAACGAACCGGTCGTCTCTTTCCGAAGTGCAGCGACGTCTACCCGAACCGTGTCTGCGGATATAGCCACCGGTCTCTATGAAGCGCTGGTACACTCTTCGAACGGAATAACGGCTCAGGTTCAGTTGCCGGGCGACATCACACTGCCGCACCCCTGATTGCAGTAGTGCAACCACTTGAGCGGCTTTATCAGCTGTGGTATCCATCAAAATCTGTGCGTGTGTCCTCTTCAACGGTTGAATAGCGAATGACCCACATTGAACCCGTGTTGACCGTTTTATACCCACAAAGGAAGCGCAACTAGCAACTCTCACGGGTAGCAAAATTTGCATCGAATTTTTGTGACACTTTATTTGTTGCATTAGGTTTTATTTGATAATGAAAAGTAATGTTTTTTATTAAGTTAATTAAGTAACCTTGTAAATAAAATCATAATTAATGCGACTGCATGTGCATATCAAGAGTAAATGACATTTGAAAGTGATTTTCTAAGAGGTGCGATTTTTTTGACGCCGAGTGTATATGCCATCCAAAAATGAGATTTTTTTAATATGTAATAGTAAAAAATACTTTTAACTATTATTAAAAAAATCTACTGTCACACCAATTATCTAGCAAATATTAAGCTTTGTTTGATACTTGTTTGAAATGTTGCTTCGATTTAAGTACTATTCTACATTACTATTTTGTTGTTTTCATTTGATTTATTAATTTTAATGATAGAATACAATGATATTTTTTGGTATTTTCAAAAGGCTCCTTTGTTTTCTTGTGGAGAATTGTATGTTGCCTTTGAATACATTAAATACATTATCAAATTCTGTAAAGTCATAGAGGTCATTGTTTACATGAGTATTACTTATCTAATTATATTTTATAATTAAAACATAGGGAATTAGTTAGCACTTATATCTATCTATCTATTAATCCTAACAGGTATAATACTAGAGAAACTTCAATCATCAGTCTGTGTTGTTGGTGGCTGTAAGCAGTTTTTTTTTCCTACAACTTAAGAAACAGCAGAAAAATTGAATGATTACAAGAACGCCACATGATGCAAAGGCTTTGATCATACATTTGACTGTTACCGGACTTAGTTCACTTTGTCTGTTACCATTTGCCGTTGCACTACGGCTTACGAAACAGCCGAACTTTAGCGGTGGCATGAATATCGCATGGAGAGATCTATAATAAAAAGTGTTGATAGTTACCTGTTTGGATTGTAGGAATGGTGATGCTGCACCGTTTGCGGCGGTGGTTGGTTCAGCAGCTTCTGCACCACAGCTGGGGACACCGCAGGGACATTAGGCGGTGGCTGGAAGGGTGCATGGTGACCGAACTGCTCATCGCGGCGCCAACCGTCGCGGCTAGTGGCGGAAAGTAACTCCAGTGCCTCCTCGGCATTCATGTCGCGATTGCGGAGCGCCGCTTCAGCCTCTTCTTTTTTGAAACCCAACTCCACCAAGAATCTGTGAAAGAAAAACATGGTTGAGCAAAGCGATGGCTGATTCACATGTCATACTCGTGAACGGGTGCTAAACCTGTGGAGGCTGGTCTGCTCTTGCTAAATTATTTTTATTATTAGTATATTAATTGTAGTCTTACTTTTTATTTTTCTGTACTGTAAGACATTGATTACATGGATTATTTTATATTGATGAATACCTGAAATTTTAATTATTATATTTTTTTTATGTCGTTTTTATTATTGTAATGGAATGAACCCTTTTATGCTAGGGAGGGCATTTTTCAATTCTAATTGACTCTGTAAAAGAAAGGGAGAAAGAAAAGAAATGCCCTTGCTGAGTTTCTTGCCGGTTCTCCTCAGTACAAGGCTCCCGGCCCATAGATAGACTTACGAACCAATGGCATAATGACATTCATAAGTGCCTAAACATGGCCTAACCTGAATAAATTAAATTGATTCTTGATTCTTGAAAAAAAAGAACATAAAAATCACCACACTATTTTTGTTAAAAGTGTATTTTTTAACATTTAACATTAAAAAATGATCGTAAAGCAAACAAACCTGAACTGTTTGCTGTTCCACACCATCTCTTTGGGCAGCTGTTTGCCCATCGGTCCTCCTTGGGGGGGTTTGGGGCCGCCCCACTCGCCGATATCGTCCGGCCATCCGCCGCCGGGCCCCGCGGGCTTCGGCTTGGGCACGGGCCACAGCGCGGGCCCCGATTGGTCGGGCCAGGCGGAGTTGTCGCGCTCGGGCCATCCGGGGGCGTGGGGTTCCTCCCATGAGCCATTGCGTTGACCATGTGCGCCCCATACGGCGTCTGGTTTGGTGGGCGTGGGGGGGATGCGCTGGGGGGCGGGGGGGCCTTGGGGGGCCCCGCGCCCCGCCATGCCGGCCATCCCCCCGCGCTGGGCCCATAGCGAGGTGCCGTCGTCGAAACCGCCCGCCGTGCGGCGAGCCGCCGGCGGCGAGGGCTCCTCCCACCCGGACGATTTGATGGAGTCCTTTGGACCCTGTCGATAAGACGTTTATGTGTTACCTCAAAATCAACAGTTGACAGTTGAAAGTCACATTGCAATAACCGTATGTCCGTCATAGACGTGTATTGTGTTACCTTTAAATAAACAGTTGAAAGTCACATTGCAATGACCGTATGTCCGTCGTTGTATTTATCGTCTATTGTGGAAAAAGGCTATGTCAAAATGGCAGAGGCAGTTTGTTCTGTAACCACTGAGATTTTTGTCTGTTTTATGTTGGCTCTTTATTGTATAACCAACAATGTAACTGCATTTTAGAGGCAAATAAACGAAGTTAATCATTATTATTTTTTAACATCTTCATAGTTTACGAGGCGTGTCTTATTTTGGTGAAGGCGTTATCGCAACGTCTGGTTAAAGATTTAGTTCTCTGAATTGGGTACTTGACAGTTTTCGGAAAACTATAAAAAAATGACAAACGCTTATTTTAAACCCCGTACAATTTTTATTTTCGAAAAAGCTTTATTTCATTTTAAAAAAAACGCATATTTCTTTATTCATTTATAATTTCGTGCGAAAACGGTTGGTCACGTGATATTTAGCCCTGTGACGTCACACCACATTGTCTTGAAACCTGACCGCCGTACTCAGAGACGTCAATTAAATTTTAATGACAATTAAGTCTCTTGCTGTCACTTTTCGTATGTATAGTGATAAATAGAGAAGGAAAGACATTTAATTGTCATTAAACTTAATTGACGTCTCTGAGTACGGCGGTGAGATAGTTTTTATTTATTTTGTGAAATGTGACGTCACACGAAGCTCAGTCATGGCCGCTCGTGTTTCGCGTCTTGTAATCCACAGATAAAAATTGCAAATTTATTTTTAAATAATAGAATATTTACAAATTATCTTAATACTTTAATAAAACAACTTGATAATTATCGTTAAATTAAAAAACTGTCAAACAGCCAATTGCATAATTTAAATTGACCTTCACGATCTTAAGTTGTATGATGCCCGATATATAGATAGCCCGCATGTTGTAAAGCTTACCTGCGCGCCCCACTGGTTGACCCCGCCGGTGGGCATCATCTTATTAGGCCCTGCCGCGTGCTGGTGGTGCTGGCTCCACATGTCGCCGTTGAGCCGGCCCGAGATGCCGCCGCGCAGGTCGTGGCGCGGGTCCGGCTGCTGCCGCGGGTCCGAGCGGTGCGGGTCCAAACGCGGGTCCCCGCCGCGGTGGGGTTCGCCCCAAGCGTTCCAATCGTCCTTCTTGGGTACGCTCCATTGTTGAGCGTGCTGAGGCGGCCCTGCCGGCCATTGTTGGGGCGGAGGCGGCCCTGTCCACACGTTAGCGGATTCGGCTGCGTCGTCGTCCTCACCCCATGTACCCCCGATGTTGGTGGTAGGAGTGTGGCCCCATGGGGTTTTGGCAATCGGCTGCGGTGGCGGTTGCCCCCCGTTCCTGAGATTAGTCTCCCATAAATCGGTGCCGAGGAATGCACCATTGTTGATGCTGGGCTTCCATGCGGGCGGGCCGCCGGCGGTGGGCTCGACTTTGGCGCCCGGCTCGGGCGATCCGGGCACGTCCCAGTTGGTGTCTTGGTTGACATGTTGCTGTGACAAAATTTTGAATTAATCCATGATTATCTCTTTTATCATTTGCGATTATTTATGGTGAGTTTTCATCAGATAAAATACTTACTCCACCCCAGCCGTCTTGACTGAAGAGAGCCTCCCTCATCGAATTGATCTCGATTTTGGCAGAGGATGTGCTGTTGACATTACTGCCGTTCCCGTTGCCCACTGACGGGCCGTTGGAGTTGGGGGTCGGGTTTACGGTATTCGTGCCTCCGCTGTTACCATTGCCCGGATTATTCGTGCCTGAGAGAAGTTACGGATTAATTGAGTTAGAAAACAATAGGTGGCATAAAATCTCAAACTTTATTTTATTTATTTATATGTACCATTGCTTGCTGGAGCACCATTATTGTTAGATTGAGAATTTGGCATATTAGGTGGAGAACTTTGCCAGTTCTGGCCAGTAGCTGCGCTGGTAGGCGGCATTTGGTTGCCATTACCTTTGTTGCTGTTCACTGCAAGAAATAACAATCAAAACTTTAATACTTCGAAAAGTATCAACAGTTTGTGTTAAATTTTTAGTAAAGACGAAGTTAGTAATGAAAGTTCCAAAGTTCGTATTATTACATGACCAGACAAATAATAACCTAAGCATACTGTTTAATTGTTTGATTTATAACAACTTACTGTCTGCTTGGGAAGTAGGCGGGCGTTGAGCCGTGTTGTTCCATTGTTGAGTATTGTTAGATCCATTATTAGTTTGGCCACTGCTGTTGCCGCCCCAGTTCCCAGCTACCAAACAAAACGCGTATTATTATTGATTTGAATAATTTACGCTGAAATTTGCATTTTCACACTACTCATAATAATAGTACTATTATTATGAGTAGTGTGAAAAGTAACAAAAATTTGTTTCGTATGACTTCTTAATACTTTATTGATAGCTTACTTTGTAACAACATTCTTATAGATTTAATGATACTACTCATTAAGTTCTATTAGTCACAAACTACTTTAGAATGGTAAAAGTAAATGGGCCCATAATTTACTGCAATTAAGCTTGTTTTATAAAAATAAACAGCATGATAAAGGCAAGCAGTAAGTACCTTTGTTATCTTCATTAAATGTTTTGAACTAAATTAAAATGTCTTTTATCATACTATCTGTAACTTGTCACTATATTTTTAACAGCAACTTTGGCAACCTGTCTCTTTGTAAATTAACAAACTATAACAATTAGATTATTTTTAACAAACAATGTATGCAAATATAGATTAATTGGCTGGTTATGTAAACACATGGAATAAAAATATATTCCAAAACTTAAAAACATATATTTTATTTACCCCCGCACTTCTAAACACCTAGGGGAATTTAAGACTATCTGGGATGAGGATGAAAGTTTAATAAAAAAATATGAGAAAAAATTAATTAAAAAATCACCAGTGTTGTTGGAAGCCGGAGGACTCCCCCAGCCGGTGGCCGCGTTCAGGGAGCTCTCGCCGCCGCCGCACAGGCGCAGGCGGCGCGGCACCCCCCAACTATCAACTTCTTCGCTGGCAAGGCTCTTGACTAAAGCCTCCTCTCGTCTAGTGAGTTCCAGCATCGCATCCAAAGTGAGATCACCATTAGCAAATACTTTCAAAGCTGACTTCGGGCTCAGTGCCCCATCATCGTTATTGTCATGGTGTGTCCTAACAGACTTGTTGTAATCAGTAATCATTCGAGTTTTCGTTTTGCACATCATATTACGAGCAGACTTTTCGTTTATTAGTTGCGTCTCGCAAGGCTCATCTCGTTTAATACAAACTGAGGATTTAAAAGCGTAATCAGACTTGTTCATATACTCTGGCGCTCCCAACGCCATCTTAGACTTTAAGTTAAAGCTACTGAAATACGGGTCACTGTATGAGATACCCTGGACTGTTATGGCGTTAATCATTAAAGGAATGCAGTAGTGAGGCGTATCGCCAATCATTTGGTTTTGTTGGATACTATCAACAAACTCTACATTATAAATATTATTATCTACCATTTTTACACTAACTCGCTGACTTTCATTCTTCTTAACGACTCGCTCAAAAGCACCAAATTTATTTGTGTACACCACCAATGATGAGGTGGAGTTATTACATTGCATTGGTTCGGTAACAGTTATCAATATTGGAGTAACAATTATCCTTAATTAGACATGGAACACATAATATTACAGAAACATTAGACATCAGACAATTATTTATAAATAGAATAATTTTCTACAATATCCACCTAACATTATACTTATTTTCACAGATTGCATATTGTTTCAATTATAGACTAAGTAACAATGGTTCGTAGTGATGCAGTCAATTAAGCAGGTAGCAGTGTTTAGTGCCTCTTGCGGCAGAGGGCAGGGTGAGATCACCGCTCAAGCTGCTGCGGACGAGCCTCGTAGCCCCGAGTGGCCCAGCCCTAAAAACACCAAGACACTGATCAAATCCCATTTCTTTCTACTGTAAATAAGTATCTATACTTAAGTTAAAAACTAAATTTATTATAACAAGTTTAGGCTCAGCAGAACTAAATAGAATTAAGAAAGTCTTAATAATCATTAAAAAAATTCAGCTCTAAATTGCTTAAGTACTGTGTATTTGGAGAAACAAAGATTTATGCCTATCATTAACAAGATAGGTAATAATAAGACAAATAGGTCAAAGCAAAATAAGGGTGGGGACTTCATTGTTTTGACTTTTTGACAGCTCTTGTTGGAAACCAATAACCAAATTCTCAAATATGTACATACCTTGTAGGACGGACGAGAGGCTGAGCTGTATATCACAGATAATGCGGGCTCGGCAGATCCTTCATCAAGCAGCTTTGCAGTCAGCTCGAATTTTTCAGAATCTACACAAAGAAACACCGTATGAAGAATTATTTCACTAGATATTTTAATAATCTAAATCCATTCAAATGAGTAAAAGAACTAGCGTTTTTCACTAAATGGCAATAAGTACATTCTTTGTGCGATGGATAAAATAAGCGTTTTTGAGGTTATCTCAAGGACTATGTACCTATATAAAGGTACGTATAGACAGATACATCGAATGCTAGACAAGACACCCAGTACCAACGTTACTAAAATACCAATAGTCAAGTCAATACCAATAGCATCATCATAAAAATATTTACGTCGTGTTGATGAGTTAAGGATATATTAAACATTTATTATTAAGATCTAAATCGAACTGGCAACTGTGATTCCTCGTTACTACGCCATTCCACGAGCAAGACCAAGCACAAGTACTTACAGCCACACTGAGATGTCACGATTATAAAAAGCTTCAATAATTTCTACATTTTCACAAAAACCAATAATCTTTTCTTCCACTAGGTAGGTAGGTATCTACCTATGTATTTGTGTATTTCGGCCTTGAGACTCGACGACTTGATGTTGAATATCTACAGAATCGTATACATACCTAACTACTCTATCATCCACAGTAGGTACAGTACCTATCTATATCTAGAGTGAAAGTTAGCACGACCCATATCAAAGATTCTAGACATTTATTTAGACAAAATAATACTGCACATAGACACAAACACTTAACAAAACAGGGTAACTAAACTTATTGCCAAGAAATATCTATTTGTTAGCAAAATAGAAAAAATCTTACGTGACACGGCCGAGCACAACGGTGTTATATTACTAGAGGGAGTGAGACAGAAAATCAAGCATGTTGCTGACGTTCAACTTAATAGAGCGAGAAAAGAGATACGCCTGAGAAAGCGATGCCATAAATGCTCAAAGGTATCGTCGACGACATCAAACCCTAATTTCTAGAAAGTAATGTATTTTCAGAGGCATACCTTTGATTTGTATAGTTGTTGGCACATAAACTTAAGAGATTTATACAAAATCACAATCCCAAACCCCCGAGAACACGGCTTCGACGGCTGGATGGAATGATTTCGTCGTCGGGGTTCGCACGAAATGCTACTAACCGTACCCATTCAAGATGGACGTTACCATCATATAAATATTTGCGGGCTTGCGCTGTTTTATCATGGTCGGATAATAGCAATTTTCGATATATACCTGTATAGATAGGATTGTACAGCAAGAATTATCTATAGAGCAGCTAGCAGCACCTACCTACCTATCTATAGCAGTATTATAGGTACTTGTAATATACCGTACGATTACATGCCTAGGTACTTATTTTTATACAGCGTGGTTACAGTAAACATCCCAGGCTATACCTTGATTTAAAATCATAATGCTAAAAGATGTTAGGTACTTGCTTGAAGAGATACTTAATACCTTTATTACCTACCTACCTAGTCTGCCAAATATGGCAGGTGCGTGCGATGGTTGTTTTTGTATAAGTATACCTACCCAAACTCTAAAGATATCTTTCTACTTAGGCCGTAGGACAGCAAAGAAAATTAAAATGTTAGCACAATGGAGTTGTAGATAGAAACGTGCGGAACTTTTGACTTTCTTATTAGGTAAGTACCTACCTACAAGGATAGAGGTAAGTACAGGTTCCTTTCCTATTACACTTAGTAGGAAAGGAACCAAGTAAGTACCTAAGTACCTATTAAGTAAGTATTCGGTTCATTATTTCATTTTTGCCGTCTCACAGGGTGGTCATCATTACGTATTTAAAATTCTGTAGATAGGTATGTATATTTAATTAAAACATAGAGCAGTACTTACCACCGAGGAGAGGAGGCATAATTATTTAGATTACTCTAGGTAATAAATAAAAGTAGGTGCCTACCTAGGTTTAAAACCGTTTTGGGTTGATAATTATCTTCATTAGAGTCATTGAGCTATAATAGCTCAATGATTAGAGCATAGAAGTCTTTGCTTTATCATGTCGCACCTAGGTTATGGACGTTACGGTTTCGGTGAGCTTGGTATAGGTAAGTAAGTATAAATATTTAAACTTATGAATGACTTATTCGATAATAATATGAATGACTAAGTACCTACTTAAAATATTTTTCGATAGCAAATCACATGAGTAAAATATACCCATGTGCTTAGATCCTGATATTTGCTGTGGTCTCAGTTTGTAAAACAAAGTTACGAGATAAGTATCTATAGATTGTTTTTATCACCACACGTAAGTAAGTTTTTTAGTAACCAGTAATTATCCTTTATGTACTTACTTACACCAGAGCACGAAACAATGATATAAAATCATACGCCACTTCACTCGATCACCATCGGATGAGCTGGTGAGATGAATGCCAAGTGCTTGACGTATTTGTAAGTAGTAGATAAATAATACAAAATACCTATGTTAAGCGGGCAAGCCACCCCACCAAACCGATGGATTAATAATACCACCGCGGGGAATCGATCCCACGAAGCCCGTTCCCCGCTGGACCTTTGAGATTATTCTGTGCTTTGATTCAGAATTTAATTAGTGCCAAAGACAGTATTGACACTTTAATAATAGTTTTTTAACACTTACAGTCTTACTGGAGATATAATTATTACCCACAGAAAAAGGACGAGGCACAATAGCCAAAGGTCAAATAGGGACCAAAGTAAATTAAAACAGCTTCGGTAGGCTGCTAATTTTCCAACTTTTAGGATTGCCTTGTTGGGCAGTTTTGCCGGACCGTTCTTTTATGAACATGGTTTTTGGAAGAGCGTAGATTATATTAATGGGTTTGTTGTAGGTACCTACCTACTACTATATAAGACCCGAACAAATACCTATATCAATATCGTCGGTTTAATAAAAACAGAAAAAAAACGTTAATTTTTTTAAGTAAGTGTCCTTTCTCTCCAAACGAATGTATCCTTACTTTCCTATGCGTTCCGCAATTAGACCAGCCAGTCGTCGTCGTCGTCACAACAACGTAAGCACAGGCTCGACGTGAACCAACCGCGAACCTCAGACCAAATAAAAATTTATTTGGTCTGAACCGCGAACCAACCGCGAACGTCCGCAAACGCTGCAAAACGCGAGTGTACCTAGAGAGGGTGCAGTGTCGCGCGCGCTTCGCGTTCGCGCTTCGCGGCGATCCCCGATTCGAGACCCGAGAATTTCTATTCGAGTCGGTACTTCCGCGACCGCGACAAAGAGTTCACAGCCAATTCGCAGCGCGATTCTCGTCCGAATGTGGAGCCCGCTTTAGGGATAGACGATTACCACGGACGTGACGGACGTCATGTTCATGACCATGACCCCACGCTGGTTTTGCCTTCGCTGCACCTCCGAACATAGGTTTAAATTCGTGATGTCATATGGTTAGTAGGAGGTAGAGCTGGGGATGATCGCTGGTGGTAGAGTGTGAGCTGGGTTTCCATCTCTTTTTTTATATTGACTCGTCATAGTGACCGCATTCGGGATGATTTATACTAGAGCGGGACACGGATCATGCACGTTGTAATATGAACTGCTTCATACAAAATGTATGCAACGTCTCAAATCAGAAGCGCCGTGCGGGCCCCGTCCAGGAGGCCAATTCTCGTTTTTCGAGATGTAGTCTCGAATCGAGTTTTGATTTCGATCTCTATCTCGACCATAAAATCTCGTTATTAACATTTTCTTCACGAATCTCCTATTCTCAGCGCTAATCGACTTCGAGTTTGATTCGAATTCGAACTTTATCGAATGGTAATCCAACTTAGTTATTCTGAACATCTCGAACTCGACATTTCTCGAAGGAGAGCCGCTCGAATTGCTTCGAGTGGTCGGCAGTGGTCGAGACGTAATTTCGACTACGAGAAGCTAATGAAACGTCAAATAGTGGCGAAATTACGGTGGATATGGAGGAGTTAATTTCCAATTTTGTCGTGGAAGTGATTTAAAATATTGAGAGAGCTCGCTCTCTTTTTTTTAAAAGGTGTAAGAAAACTTTACACTCCTTAACTGTATATCGGCTTCCAACATTTGAAGAAGAAGCTGCTTCTGCTGTGGCGTTGGGTATTTTTTGTTGAAATTGTGACATTGTGTGTGTCTTGTGAATACTAAAATGATCGTTTCGTCACCAAACAAGCACAACCACAAACAAAAAACATAAAATTTATCGACGATACGTCACGTTTTAAACAATACAAGTTGTTTAAGGAAATTAAATTTAATCACAACACATTAAATATAATGATTTTTCGATACTTATTAAAAATTTACTTCTTTAATTAAAAAGCAAGTTCAATACATTTTACCTTTATAGTAAAAATATTTGAGGTACATAGTTGCAACCGGTTTAAAACCGGATGAAACGTGTCAAACGGAACGCATCCCGAGTTGATTGCATTAAAAAGAATGGCAATATTTATCAAAAAAAAATTTGAAGTCTATTTTGATTAGCGCTGAGAATAGAAGATTCGTGAACCAAATGTCGATAATCGAGATAGAGATCGAAATCAAAACTCGATTCGAGACTACATCTCGAAAAATGAGAATTGGGGCCCAGGCCCCGTGCACGGCCCGCTCTAATATAAATCATCCTTTCTGCCTGCCATCAGGGGCATCAGGCATTATTATTTTGCAGCCGATGCAGTCCAAAATATACCTGTGTACCTGCTTTTAGAGGATAAGTTGTTAATTCATAATTGTGAATGCAGTCGCATAGACGAACCTTAGTGGTTTAAAAATGTGATTAGAAATACGTTTGTAATTAAGTACTTACTTAAGTTTTTAATACGGTAAATAAAGAAAAAAGAAACATAATGTTTGTACTAACTGCATCGCTTTCTACAAGTTTTCATAACCTTAGGGGCGGGCACATATTTTTAAAATTGTTTTCATTCTTTTTTTTTTCTTTTTTTTAATATTATCATGTGATCAGTCGTTTGACTTTATGCAGATGAGCTGAAGTACTTTGAAGTGGAGGGAAATTCCCCTTTAGGACTTTCCCTTTTCTTAGTCTGTCCTTTAGGACTTGTTTATTAGTATAGGTCCCAGATATTGCGCCCGTTTCAAACGCTTTACAGAATCAGGAGCTGTTAATTCCACCGCCAGTTTATTAGGGTGGTGCATAATCCTGTATCTTTGGAGAACGAGCTTATCTTCCTTTACGGATTTGATCTCCAGATTGTCATGAATTTCCCGGTTTCTAATGAACCAAGGGGTGTTCGCTATTTGTTTAAGGGTGGATTCGACCAAACTGGAATAAGGTCTTATACCTAGATTTAGCGCCGAATTTGTATAAACTAATCTCGGAGTAAGTCTTATTCTAGTTTGGTCGAATCCACCCTATGCAGTCTTCAGCTCTTTGTATCAGTTGTATATTAGAGTCGCATGCGGATCCCCATAATTGTATGCCGTAGATTCAAATAGGCTACAGTGTGGTCTTGTTTATTAGAAGTTTGTTGTCCAGCGACAGTCTAGAGTTCTACAGTGTAATCTTGTATATTAGAAGTTTGTTGTCCAGCGACAGTCTAGAGTTCCTGCAACAAGTAGGTACTTTAAATGTGGAGCTCCACACCAAAAAGTCACATTTCCTCTTTTGGTGAAAAATAAACTGAGTATGAGAATCGGTCGCCAAGGATAAAAACTTATCTCTAAAACATCAAAATTGCACCAAATCGTCTTAACTACAAAGTTATGAGCATGACAAAACGAAGTTTTGCACCAAAACGTAGGTAACATTTAATTTGACCAATTTTCATATCATTCAAGTTGCGACAAAACGTAACATTTTTACTGCATCGGTGATTTCCTAAAAGTTATATTTAATAATAGTTAATAAAATTGCAATCTTTTAAAGCTCTCAGCATTTTCACAAATGCTCAGGTTAGATTTTGGGTGTAATTGAATGCAGCGAAAAAGCATAAAGCTACCATAGACAAAAAAAATAACATTTTAACTTTTTGACATTGAAGTGAGTAATAGACTCACTTCAATGTCAAAAAGTTAAAATGTTTTGAAAGTTTGAATTTAACGAGTCTGTCCTGTGTTTTTATTGCTTAATTTTATTAATTTACGCCATGGAGCGTACGGTAGGTGAACTAAATGAAGGACAGCGGAGAAAAGCGAGCAAATGGCAAGCTGTAATTAAAGAAAAACGAGCAGAAAAGTAAGTTTAATGAGCAACACCTTTTTCAGCGTCACTAAGACAATGATATTGCATTAAGAGGCCTATTACATCTCGAATGTGATTTTTGCGTAAAATGCCTATTTTCGCATTTTGTAGTAACTTTGCAGTTGTATTTATCGTTTTTATCGAAATAGGATAATAAATTCATTATAAAATTTTTATTCTTCATGAAGTAATAATTACTCTGGTATAAATTTTGCTCAATAATTATTATCGTAGATAGGAGAAATTCACTGTTAACTTATAGCGATTTTCGAAGTTTTTTAGTTTAGAATAAGATTTTTTTCCTATATAAAATCAATGATGTCTAAAAATTCCGAAGCCACTACGCAATAACATTATAATTTTGTTTATTTCACTTGTTTAGAACAGTAGTTCAATCGATGAGCTCAAAAAAGTGCCGTCGCGCACTTTATACAAATCTTTTCTGCAATTATGAGTTTAATTAATAAGTTAAGCAAAATTTACAAAAAGCGAGGCCGCTACGCACTATTCCAATAGCTATTCTACACTATTCAATAAGTCATAATTGTTAATGTATTTTTGTTTCGGAGATCCATAACGCCAAAATTGGCCATTTTAAGCATATATCACAATCGAGATGTAATAGGCCTCTTAAATAATGCAAGTTTTTCTAATCATTTAATTTTAATTTCAGATACTTATAAGTAAATGTGGCGATCCGCTTACATCAAATTTCAAAAATCATCAAAGACATGATTGGTAATACTTCACTCGATTTTTAAAAGAGCTGTAAGTCAGCTAACACATTAATAAATGACTTAATTTTTTTACGAATAGAAGAAACTTTTCATTATGTAGTGTATATGCAAAAAGCAATTTTATTATTTCACTTGTTTTTCCTTTATAGGCATAATAGTAGATTATGCACCAAGTGGATAAAGTAGTGTCTAAGGCGAACGCTACACGTCAATAAATATTGTGATAAATATCGTGATATTTATTGATGGATCTTGGGCTGGATCACAGCACACCCTACACCATCAATGCGGATCGCGTCAAAATTTCGTACTTTGCACGAGGCAGACGTGTAGGGTTGCCACTCGCACTTTAAAATAGAGTATTGTCTCTTTTTCATGTAGGCGTACTTTATAATCTACGCTACGACACCAATAAAGTACGCTAACTAAAATCTTTTAGTAAATAAAAAGTAAATTAATGCTCTAAGGCTAAAATACTCTATTTACGTAAAAGACAAATAAGTGTCAAATGTTGCAAAAAGCAACAAAAAAACGTTTTTAAGGACAATTAAATAAGTACTCTTTTTTATGCTAAATACTTTATTTTTGTTCTAACAAAATGTAAATAGTACATTGTTTGTTACCCTATAGGGCTGAAAGTAGCTTATTTACTCCCTCGAACGGCAATAGTTCGAGGGATAAAATAAGTCTTTCATTCACCCGACGTAAACACTGTGCTTTTAATGGGCGATTTTCTGACAGCCCAAATTAAAAAGTAAAAATTAGTTCAAAAACACTCGATATATGTCGTTTTATGAAAGCCGACCCGTTCCTACCTAAGGGCTGTAATAAATTCTACACTTTTACTTGTCTTCCAAAAAAATAAAAAAATAGTACTTACCTATTTTTAATCAGGACATCCAGGACCTATTTCTATTTTGGAATAGAATAAATATTAAATTATTAAGAATTTTTAAAAAATTTATTAAAAAGTTTAATTAATTAAAAAGTACTGTGCGGAGAATAGCTACAAGGCTCCGAAAATGGAGGAAAATTTTCGACTCCCGCTAAACACAGAAAGGGTCGACTTGCAAAGGAACTCGATGACTTTGATATGTGTGCAATCCGTCAGAAAATGATTTTTTTTACACTGTAAAAAAGAAGTACCAACAATATGCAAATTAATAGCTCAATTAAGGCAACTTATTGGCTATGATGAAAGCAGCGAGCATTTGCAAAACTTGAAGAGTATCTGGACTTTAATTTATTAGTTTTGTATCTAAATAAAAATAAGTTATGTACAATGGCTGTTTTCATTTTTACATACAAACTACTCAAATTAATTATTTTGACGACCTCCGTAGCCGAGAGTAGAGCACTCCGGACTTGGCGTCACCATCTCTGAGGTCCTGGGTTCGATTCCCGGTTGGGTTAATGTAGAAAACCAACTTTTCTATATTGTCTCGGATCTGGGTGTTGTGGTACCGTCGTTGTTTCTGATTTCCACAACACAAGTGCCTTAGCTACTTCCTTTATATCAGAGCAATGTGTAAGTGATGTTTTCCAATTATATGAACATATTAAATAAGAACAAGTACCAAGACCAATTTGCTCGACCTATCAGGGTTGCTATGTTAACGACAACAGCGCCCTCATTTAATTTCTACTCTTTTATGTCGCACTGTATGTTGCTATACAATTTGTCTTTGATCGTCAACTTTGGACCAGTGCGGTGGAGTTGGTGAAACATTTTCCTTTAAGTCTTTAAGAACATTAAAAACAGTGGAAATACCGATTCCCAAGATGTTTGCTGTTGTCTGAGCACAGTGGCGCTTATTAGGTTTTACACCTTTCGAACCAGTATTTTAAGTCACGTGACGGTTTCAGAATTAACAAAAAAACCAATTTATTATGAAAATTATTGAAATTTATTTTTAGATTAATTTTCAAACAAACAAAACAAAACTGAAAAAAACAATGAAATTAATTTGAACCAATTAAGATTCTGAAAATGATTAGTAAAGTGATAACTGGTTTTTATTTATGTTTCCTAATTAAGTATCTTCTATATCAAGAAAACACAGTTCGAGTGTTTTCATTTACCAATAAGCAAAATTGAACCAACAATGGGCGATTTTCCGAGATCAAAAAACAAGAAATTGGTTCATAGATTCATAGATGGCGCTTAATAAAAGGCGAGTCCATTTAGAGCGCGGGTATGGCTGCTTGTATCAGAAAATATCAAAGACATTAAACTATTACTAATAGGCAGAACATAGAGATCAAAACTTTAATCCACAACTTATTACCAAGTGGTAACAAGTTTCTCAGTTTGATGCACAAAGTACTTTTTTGTTTAATATTTTGCGCCCTCTAGTGCAGTCGTGTTTGTGCGTGAACGAATTTGACGTAACTGCCGGCTGAGCACGGATCTTTTATCGACCGATAAAGTGACAGTAGACGATAAAATTTGACAGTTCAATTACTGCCGATGTCAATTTATCGACGTCTAATGTCACTTTATCGGTCGATAAAAGATCCGTGCTCGCACTGCTGATACGATACTATACTGCAAATTCCGATATGGAAAAGCGGCTGAATGTGATTACAGCTTATTCGCGTAAGTATTTTATATTTACCCAATAATCAGACTGTAATAATTATTTTCAATCAATGGGCGATTTTCTGACAGCCCAAATTAAAAAGTAAAAATTAGTTCAAAAACACTCGATAGATGTCGTTTTATGAAAGCTGGGCTACTTATAAGCTATAATAAATTCTACACTTTTACTTGTCTACCAAAAGAATAAAAAAATAGTATTTACTTACCTATTTATATTCAGGACATCCAGAACCTATTTCTATTTTGGAAAAGAATAAATATTACGCAGCCATACACGTGCTCTTCATGAACCCGCTTTTTACTAAGCGCCATACTAATCTATGCTAAGCGCCATCTATGAAGTCATTTACCAATTTATTTATTTTTTTTGATCTCGGAAAATCGCCCATTATTCTAGCACATTTACCGTTGCCCTATGCTGACCTCTAGTGGTGAAAAGCAAAAGTACTTATAGGATGTCACCACACTTGTTGTTCGAGCCAACTGGCCGACGATTAAAGACACTACCGGCGCCATCTAGCGGCTCGATACGGCAACCGAAGCCGGTGCAAACGTCACCCGCGCCGTGTCGACGGAGAGCCTGTGGTCGCTGACGTGACGAGACATTATTCCCCGCTTAGCGCGCGCGCATGTGACATCATACCCGTTGAAACCGAGACGCCCTTTTCGTCGCGTTGAACATTGGCGACCCCTAAGAACATTTGTGAAGTGACTGTGCGCAACCAACCTACATAGTCGCCCGCGGTCAGCTCGCCTCCCGTCTCCTGTCTGGCAAAACCCATCATCATCACAGGTAAACCTTCCTACCTACCTACCTACCTACCATTTCTCTACGTCGCGTAATTCATTTCTCGCGCCACTTAGACGTGGCGAATACACTTGTCGAAGCGGAAGTAGATGATTTAGTGGTGTTTAAGTGATGTCGTTTTAATTATCGATTAATGTTATTAACAGATAATATTTTTATATCGTAAGGTTCAGTTTTATGTAAGTAGTAATATTCTGATTCAATGATCACTGGGGAACTGTTATGCAGTGTAACAATATCGTGCGATGATCGTTTAATTAGAATATTATTATATATGTTAAACTTAAAAGACATTGAATGAATAGGTATATAAGGAAATAGGATGTCCAAATTAAACATAAACACCCATCCGTTATGACATTGGTGTTTAATGATAATGCATCAAATAAATCTATGGAATGATATTTCATTCAATTCATTCAAAATAACAAATTAAGATCGACAAAAATAATTTGATACTTGCGATCGCGAGTTTCCATTAACACAATGTGGACTTAATAATATCTATGTTTGCTTAGGTATTTTATGTAAAATATATATAAATAAATATATATAAATGAAACACTATATGATCAACTCGTGTTAATCTGTTGTAGGCAGCCATTTACCTTATCATTCCCATGAATTGTTTCGTAAACCCAATCACACAACCATGTTAGATATGTTTTGAAGTAGACTCGCTTTTGGTATACGGGAGTGTATAATAATCCTTACTTATGATAAGTGATCGCAGGGGTGGGTTTACTTCAAAAATGAATGTTGTCAGTATGCTGTTCGTAGGTACTAGCTAGGTACTTTTGTTATTCCTCATTGTTTTATAATGGGCGATTTTCCGAGATCAAAAAAAAAAAAGAAATTGGTTCGTAAATGACTTCATAGATGGCGCTTAGCATAGATTAGTATGGCGCTTAGTAAAAGGCGGGTTCATGAGGAGCACGTGTATGGCTGCGTAATATTTATTCTATTCCAAAATAGAAATAGGTTCTGGATGTCCTGAATATAAAAAGGTAAGTAAATACTATTTTTTTATTCTTTTGGTAGACAAGTAAAAGTGTAGAATTTATTACAGCCCATAAGTAGCCCAGCTTTCATAAAACGACATCTATCGAGTGTTTTTGAACTAATTTTTACTTTTTAATTTGGGCTGTCAGAAAATCGCCCATTAGTTGCTGAATTTTTATAAGTTAACTTACTAAATAAATAGTATTAGAAATACCGGAATTTTCATTTCCTTCCCTAATTGTCACTTGCTTGTTCAAATATTATATAATGTTTATGCTGATTTTGGTTAATCTTCATCAAAATTATCGATTTGTCGAATTTCATAACGGAACATCCCTACCGCAAAGCGACACCTACCGTGGGGTAGGTTAAACTTATTCTAATTGTTCTTGTAATGCCGCCACTACACAGTCGGCAAATATCGTCGATCGTGTGATTGTCTACACTGGCCTGCAAAAATAAATACCACACTTTTAAAATTGCAATAACTTTTTAAGTACACAAGATATACTTTTGAAACAAAAAGGACCCGAAAAAGAGTTTAATTTTGTAAAACAAAAGAAAAGAAAGCTGATAAAAAAATGCTATAAAACGTTTTTTATTTTAAATCTCTTACTTCTATAGTTTAGACAAAAATTCAATTTTAAAAGTGTGATACTTATTTTGCAGGCTAGTGTATATTCGCCACGATCATCGTGCAAGCGTCTACACATTCGTCTGTAGTAGTCGTCGAACGGCAAAGCGTACAAGGTGGACGTTGAGTGTGTTGCTGGTGCTACCATTTATTTAATAGCGGCATACAACCATTATGTCAAGGTGGTTCAACAAAAATTTGTGAAAAAAAAAATATTTTGCGGTCTTCATTGCCTGTCTCTTACATACGTATAATTACTATTATCCCCCGAAGGGTTAGTCAGAGACTAGTCAATGAGGACCGCAAAAGCAGCCCTCTGCTATAGTCCACTTTTCACCAAATAGCGACTGCACATATACTCAGCGTGACAGGTGGTGAGCCCATCACCGCTCTATGCTGTCTAATGTATATGCAGTCTTTAGTCCGTTAGTCGCCTTTTACGACTCCCAAGGGAAGAGAGGGGCTGGTAGTATTCTTAGACCGCTACGCGACACGGTATAATAGTCGAAATGGGAGATTTTCCGAGATCAATAAAAAAAAAGAAATTGGTTCCTAATGACTTCATAGATAGCGCTTAATAAAAGGCGAGTCCATTAAGAGCACAAGTATGGCTGCTGGTATCAGAAAATATCAAAGACATTACACTATTACTAATAGACAGGATATAGAAATCAAAACTTTAATCCACAACTTATTACCAAGTGGTAGCAAGTCTCTTAGTTTGATGCAAAAAATACTTCTTTGTTTGATGTTTTGCGCCCTCTAGTGCAGTCATGTTTGTGCGTGGACGAATTTGACGTAAACAATGGAAAATATGCCAAATTGCTTATTGCGATACTATAAATTCCGATATGGAAAAACGGCTGAATGTGATTACAGCTTATTCTTGTAAGTATTTTGTATATTTACCCAATAATGAGACTGTAATAATAATTTTCAATAAATTATTCTAGAACATTTACCGTTGCCCTATGCTGACCATAATGATGAAAAGCAAAAGTACTTTTAGAACACTTGTCGAAGCAAAAGTTGATGATTTAGTGGTGTTCAAGTGATGTCATTTTATTTATCGATTAATGTTATAAATAGATAATATTTTTCATCGTATGTTTAACTTGCATATAAGTAGTAATATTCTGATTCAATGATCATTGCGCCGTGGGACTATTATGCAGTGTAACAATATCGTGCGATGATCGTTTAATCAGAATATTACTACTTAAGAGGCCTATTACATCTCGAATGTGATTTTTGCGTAAAATGCCCATTTTCGCATATTGTAGTAATTTTTCAGTTGTATTTATCGTTTTTATCGAAATAGGATAATAAATTTGTGCATAATATTACAAATCTCTATTCTGTGAGCATAAGTTGAATTCGGACGGCCGGCGCATCGCATTTTGTAGTAATTTTGCAGTTGTATTTATCGTTTTATCGAAATAGGATAATAAATAAATTATAAAATCTTTATTCCTCATGAAGTAACAATTACTCTGGTATAAATTTTGTTCAATAATATTATCGTAGATAGGAGATATTCACAGTTCACTTATAGCAATTTTTGAAGTTTTTTGGTTTAGAATAAGATTTTTTTCCTATATTAAAATCAATGATATCTAAAAATTCCGAGGCCGGTACGCACTATTCGACTATATAAGAGATAACATTATAATTTTTTTATTTCACTTGTTTAGAACAGTAGTTCAATCGATGAGCTCAAAAAAGTGCCTTCGCGCACTTTATGAAAATCTTTCCACGCAATTTTGGGTTTAATTAAAAAGCTAAGGGTGGATTCGACCAAACTAGAATAAGACTTACTCCGAGATTAGTTTATACAAATTCGGCGCTAAATCTAGGTATAAGACCTTATTCCAGTTTGGTCGAATCCACCCTAAGTAAAATTTACAAAATGCGAAGCCGCTACGCACTATTCCAATAGCTATTCTACACTATTCTATAAGTCATAATTGTTAATGTGTTTTTGTTTCTGAGATCCATAACGCCAAAGTTGGCCATTTTACGCAAAAATCACAGTCGAGATGTGATAGGCCTCTTAAGTTAAACTTAAAAAACATTGAATGGATATCTATGAACATAGGATGTCCAAATTAAAGATATACACACATCCGTTATGACATTGGTATTTAATGATATCTACCTGGGCGTCGCGCGCCAGACACAATAGAATTTTTAATTGGCTTTGCCGATAGTCGGCAAGTCGACGCTCACGATGAATGCATCAAATAAATCTATGGAATGATATTTCATTCAATTCATTCAAAATAACAGATTAAGATCGACAAAAATAATTTGATACTTGCGATTGCGAGTTTCCATTAAAACAATGTGGACTTAATAATATCTATGTTTGCTTAGGTATTTTATGAAAAATAAATATAATTAAATATAGAGTCTGGCTATCAAAAGTAGTCTCTTGACATTTTAGCAAACTTTTACATGGTAATGCTAAATGCAAATTTCAACATCAATTGCCTAAGTTGTCAGTTGGTCGTCAATAGTTTTACGTGCAAAAAGGTCATTGTTTACGTGATCTTGTTTCAACGATTTACGGGTGTAAAAATTAATAAAACTATTAAAAACGGAGTGCAGAAGTGCAAGAAAAACAATAGGAGAAAGACACCTGTTAAAGATGCAACTACTCGTACAATAATAATGATTTACATATAACATTAGTTCCTAGGTTGAATTTTTTAACATTTTGCAAGGAATCATTACTGTGTACTAAAGAAATGAATAGATCACGGAAGGTGGTCCATTCGGCATAATTACCCAAAAAGGTGGGGATACTAATTTTAGAATAGAATAGAATAAAATAGAATAAAACTTTATTGCATTACTGTTACATTTTTGTTTGCTAGGTTACATTGCATTAAAGTAAGAACAGTTACCCTTAACGGGCATACAATAGAATAACACATTCAACGATTCAATAATTTTAAATTAAACAATTCCAATCACATTTCATTAATATTTATACATATTATTATTATTTATTAATTACTTATGTTTTTCGTTTTTCCGACGGACGGACGTATTTTGACGTGTTCGTGAGATTTATTTTAATTTTAGGAAGTGTATAGAGTGCCGCTAGCGGCACTGTATCTCCATCGGTTAGGGAACCGTAAGTTTTGCGGTATAATAGTGACGCCGCCTAAGCTGCCGTAAAGTTTTTGTTAGACAACAGAAATACTAGCTGCCCTACTCCTGTAGGACACATAGGTTAGAAATTTAAGACTTGAATTTCGAGGTTATTTTTTTTAATTAGACAACAGAAATCTAACTCCATGCAAAAATATCTTTTGAATATTATGTCGTCTGAACATTACGACAAATAAAAAATATGTTACGGTTCCCTAACCGATTGAGATAGAATGCCGCTTGTGGCACTCTATACGCTTCGTACTAGGATGCCGTCAATTTACGGCATCGTAACCGATCGTACTATGTTGCCGCTTGTGGCACTCTATTCACTGCCTACACTTTGTACTAGATGCCGTAATGACGGCATCGTAACCGACCATACTAGAATGCCGCTAGCGGCACTCTATCCACAGCCTTAATTTTAAATCCCCGTCATTACGGGGATTTAAGAGGAGCTGCTCGTATATGTTTTTCTAGCGATGCTATCGTTCCCAACAATTTAAATACATTTCACTCTTTGGCCTCAAAACATCCAACAATAGATGCAGAATGTGAGCTGCCAGGACCGCCTCATGAAACGGTTCATTCCGTACAGGTGTCCCGAGAAGATGTGCTGGCTGCAATCCATTCTTTTAAGAGTGGTTCGGTGGGTGGTCTCGATGGTCTTACACCGCAACATATGAAGGATCTTGTAGGTGGCACAACAGGCGATGCTGGCAGAGCACTAGTGTCTAGTTTGGTGTCACTGGTCAATTTGATGCTGTCTGGTAGGGTTTCTCCTGCAATATTACAACATTTGTATGGGGCCAGTGTATGTGCTTTATTAAAAAAGGACGGAGGTATAAGGCCAATAGCGATTGGTAACACACTCCGCCGGCTGGTGTCGAAAGTGTGCTGCCAAAAGGTTTTGCCTGACTTGGGACAGCTATTCCAGCCAACCCAGCTGTGTTTCGGTTCCAAAGGTGGCTGCGAGGCGGCGGTGCATGCTGCCAGGACTTTTATGTCAGCGGGTGCGGGTGAAGTTGTCCTTAAAGTTGATATTCAGAATGCCTTTAATTCCGTTGACAGGAAGACTTTGCTAGAGGAAGTAAAACGACATGTACCGTCCATTTATCCCTACGTTTGGCAGTGTTACGGTACTCCTTCAAATTTACTTTACGAAGAAAGATTACTTTGTTCGTCAGTAGGCGTTCAACAAGGTGATCCACTTGGTCCAGCAATATTTAGTCTCGCTATACACGAAATTATTAAAAAAGTTAAATCTAAATTTAATATTTGGTATTTGGATGATGGCACTCTGGGTGGTGCATCTGATATTGTTTTAGATGATCTAAAGTTTTTATTTGATGCGTTTTCGTCTATTGGGCTAAAGTTAAATACTAATAAATGTGAACTATACATACACAACTCTGTCTCGATTAACAACAAAATTAACTTAATTTCCAAAGATGCTTAGCTGCTGGTTTAAGGGTTCTCGACGTTGGGTCTTTTCGTTTGCTAGGAGCTCCTGTTCTTGATGAGTCTATACCTTCGTTTGTAGAAGAGCAAATAACAAAATTTCGTGAGACCTCTTGTCGTCTTTTTGAGGTGAACGCTCACATGGCTCTTTTTATCATTAGGTTTTGCTTGTTCGTCCCCAAGTTCACATATTATCTTCGTGTTTCTCAATTTTGGAGGTATCCTGATCTTATGTCCAATCTGGATGATCTCATTAGAGAAACGCTTACTAAGATTTTAAATTTGTCCCTGAATGACACTGCCTGGCAACAGGCCACCTTGCCTGTGCGTCATGGCGGAATTGGTATAAGGAAAGTGTCGGACATAGCATTGCCAGCTTTTTTGTCTTCCGTACATGCTTCGGGATCCTTATGCGGTAGTATTCTCAACCTATCTGTGGGTTCCGTTGGGATCATAGGACATTCAGAGGCGAAGGATGGGTGGCTGTCGCTGTGCACCGAGGATGCTCCAACTATATTACATTCGCAGAGACTATGGGACGAGCCTCTTTGCAAGCGCACTCAGTGGGCATTGATCGACAGATGCGACAACAAGGTAGATCGCGCCCGTCTTTTGGCGGTCTGTGAAAAAGAGTCAGGTCTGTGGCTGCACGCTTACCCTTCCGCCAACATCGGTACGTTGCTAGATAATTGCACCCTTACTTTAACGTTAGCTCTTCGTTTGGGCATCAGGACTAACGAACCACATCGATGTCGGTGTGGCGAATGGGTGAATGAGCTGGGTCACCACGGTCTCTCGTGCCAAAGGAGCGCAGGGCGAATTAGCAGACACGCTACAATTAACGACACCATTCGCAGAGCTTTGGTGACCGCTGGTGTGCCTGCAATTTTGGAACCGAACGGGGTTTTGCGATCGGATGGTAGGCGGCCTGACGGAATGTCGCTTGTACCTTGGAGCATGGGGAGGACCCTAGTTTGGGACGCGACATGTGTGGATACTTTAGCTCCCTGCCACATTGACACAACGTCGTCTCAGCCATGCGCGGCTGCAATCGCAGCAGAGCATAATAAAATTTGCAAATATCGGGATTTGGGTGAGACATACTTTTTCCTCCCCTTCGGAGTAGAGACAATGGGCCCATGGGGACCAAATGCTAAGTTATTTTTAAAAAAAATATCCACACGCCTGTTTGAAGCAACGGGAGACCGGAAGGCTGGCAATTTTTTCGCTCAGCGGATAAGTCTAGCTATACAAAGAGGCAATGCCGCCAGTCTTTTGGGTACCTTGCCTCGAACAGGCGAGTTAGTTGAAATTTTTTATTTATAAGGGAGTAGTTTTTTCTTTTTATTTGTTGTTTTTTTTTGTGTGTAATTAAGTTATGTTGTTTTTATGTAGTTATATCGTATTATTAGATTAAAAAAGATATTTTTTTTAATTCATTTATTTATTATTGTACATTGTTAATTATTATTAATAATATAATATTCATGCATGCCTAATTAATTAATTAAGTTTTTATATCATAATATTTATTAACATTATGAATGCTTTAGTAATTAGCCACTCTTTCAACCTTCTTGTAAATTTATAATCGGCGTGGCACTTTAATTCAATAGGCAATTTATTGTAAATACGTATAGCGGACACATAAGTCTCTTCAAAAATCATAGAACTTATTCGCGGTAATTGCAAAGCATCGAAGCGTCTCAAAGGAGCTTGTCTTATTCTTGAATTTGATATTTTTGGAAACAACAACATTTGATTTCTCACGAATTTGCACAATTCCAAAATGTATATGCTAGGCAATGTTAAGAGTCCCTTTTCTCTATGTACTTCGAACACTTTCATCGTTTTGTTTGCTAAAAATTATTCTAATGCAACGTTTTTGAAGTAAAAATGTACTATTCACATTAACTGAATTACCCCAAAATATTATTCCATAAGACAATAATGAATAGACATTTGCGTAGTAAGCATTTAAAGCCACTTCTATAGAGGAAACATCGACCAGCACAGACAGCGCATAGCAGTAACTGTTTATTTTATTATTTACTTTTTCTACATGAAATTTCCAATTTAGGTGAGTATCGAGGATTATACCTAGAAACTCAGTGCGTTCGATTTCATTTATAACAATATTATTGTGTTCTATGTTAAGTTTAAGTTGTTCCTTTTTGTAGTTTCTTATTTGCAGTATATTTGTTTTTTGTAAGTTAACTGTTAAATTTAGAGATTTGAGATATAATATTAATTTATTAAATGTCGTTTTTATGTCAGATTTATATTCTTCAAAGCATATGTCCTTATCTTTAATGAACAGAAATGATGCATCATCTGCGAACATTACACAAAGATGTTTCGTTACTTTAGGGAGCTGATTAATGTAAACCAAAAACAATAGAGGACCCAAAATACTACCCTGCGGTACTCCCATTAGTATTGTTTGAAGTCCAGATTCAACATTTTGAAGGGTTTTTGTGTGCTTATTTAGAAAAGTTAAGTTTATCTTTTGCTGCCTATTATCAAGATATGATTCAATCAATTTTAATGCGATTCCACGAATGCCAATTTTTTCAAGTTGAGTAATTAGAATAGGGTGTACAACACAGTCAAAAGCACGCGTCATGTCTATAAAAAGAGCCGCACAATGTCTCTTCTTGTCAACTGCTTGCCACACTTCCTGAAGAAAACGATATATTGCCATGGTAGTTGACAAATTTTTCCTAAACCCATACTGGTTATTTTGTAGTACTTCATGTTTATTAAGAAAATCCAGTATTCTTAAGTATAATATATTTTCAAATATTTTTGAAAAGGCAGGAAGGAGAGCAATTGGCCTATAATTATCCGCTAAATTTTGAGGACCTTTTTTATGAAGTGGTTTTATCACTGTAATTTTTAAACTGTCAGGAAAGCAGCCTGTCTGTTTAAAGCTTCCGGTCTCGAAATTTCTGAAAGAAATAAACATTAATTACCAAAAGCAAAAAAATATGAAAGTTAATTTAGAAGAAGAAATAGTGAGATCACATTTCAACGCTACTGTTGATGACGATATATTTCAGAGATATTCTTCGTTGCAGAAGCTACTAAGAGTCATAGCTTACTGTCGCAGATTTTACAAGAGCCAAGTTAATCGTAATATTTACCTGACCCGAACAGAGATAGATGAAGCACTAAAATGTTGCATTAGAAAAGTACAAATAGAAGAGTTTAATGAGGAGTATGTACAATTAAAAGCTAAAACTTATTTAAAATCTAAAAATATTAAGTTAAAATCGTTATGTCCGTATTTAGATGATGATGGGATAATGAGATTGAGCGGTAGATTACAAAAATCACACTTACCTGAAGAGATCAAACACCCCATCATACTACCTCGTAGTTCAAAGTTTACCCAATTATTGGTATCTGATGCACATCAAAAGACTCTACACGGGGAAGTACAATTATTGGGTTATTATTTGAGAAGCGCATACTGGATAATTAACGTAAAAAGTCTTGTCAAACATCATATTCGTAAATGTGTTATTTGTGTGCGCCAAAAGGACAAGGTACAAAACCAATTCATGGGTTCTCTCCCTTCAGTTCGGTGTACGTCCGCTCGAGCATTTTTGCATAGTGGCGTAGATTATGCAGGCCCCATCAAAATAAGAACGACCAAAGGTAGAGGTTATCATGCCCATAAGAGCTACATATGCTTGTTTGTTTGTATGGCCACGAAAGCCATTCATTTGGAAGTAGTGAGCGATATGAGCACTCAAGCCTTTTTAGCTGCGTTCAGGCGGTTTGTGTCTCGGCGTGGCCATTGTGCTCAACTCTGGAGCGACAATGGTACGAATTTTGTGGGTGCTTGTACTGAATTGCGTGTGTTAAGTAATTTAAATAGTACTATTGCAGCATATTTAGAAACACACGGGACTGAGTGGCATTTTATACCGCCCCATGCGCCCAATTTTGGAGGCTTATGGGAAGCCGCAGTAAAGTCGACAAAGTTTCACTTGAAAAGAATTATAGGCGAATCGACTCTAACATTCGAGGAAACGTCGACTTTTCTTTGTCAAGTAGAAGCTTGTCTAAACTCGCGGCCCATAACTGTAGACAGTACAGACCCCAATGATCCACTTCCCTTGACACCAGGACATTTTCTCATCGGTGGGCCACTAGTGGCTGCTCGATTTAAAGAGTTATGATTTCACTCATGTTAGTTCCTTGAGTAGATGGCAATTCGTTCAAAGAATGTTACATGATTTTTGGCGTCGCTGGTCGCAAGAATATCTATCTAATTTAATGAATAGATATAAATGGAGTTCTAGAGTGCCAGAGCCTGAAGTAGGTGATGTCGTTCTCATAAAAGAAGATGACCTTCCGCCAAGTCGTTGGTTGATGGGACTTATTGTAGAAAAACACCCAGGTAGTGATAATATTGCCCGTGTGGTCACCGTCCGCGTAAGGTCAACCTTGTTTAAAAAGACCAAAATCAAAAATATGTGTTTTACCAATTAACAATTAGTGTTAGGTACTAGATATAGGAAGAAATATGTTAGTACAAAGTTTATGTTAATTTAGATTGTATTATTTCATGTTTGTATACCTACTCATGTTTATGAGATAGTATTCTATATAAAAGTGTATTTCAGTTCATGGGTGTATAGGTACTTGCTGAAAATGTTTATAGTATAGCTTAAATTGTAATAAAAATAATTGCATGTTTGTTCTTAGTAAAACAAAGTTTGTAGTAGGTATGTTTTTACCTACATTTCATTGTAATGTTTGAGAAAATATTTGTTAATTTAGTTCACCAATAATATTGTATCCACATACTTTCACACTGCCAGGTGGGCGGTTTTTTGTTGTTTTTTTGTTATAATTTTATGTTAAAGTACATTTTGTCACTAAATGTCCTTGGTGGGCGGAATGTTAAAGATGCAACTACAATAATAATAAATTACATACAACATTAGTTCCTAGGTTTCAAACTAGATGGCGCTAGTTGTCTGCTGAATCACGCTATCGAAGTTTCCTTTTAAAATCATTAGGTCTTGTGACATACAATAATAAACTGTTACCAATCTGAGAGCAATTTTTATTTGGTTTAATTTTCAACCTTATGAAACCCCCTAGTTCAAGTAACCACCCTAACAACACCAATTTCAATCAAAACCAATATGGTTTACGTGTGGTGCTTTATTTCTTAGGTAGTATGATGAAATGTTTTTGATACTTGGATTTTATTAAAATTTTGACTACATTTTAATATAAGTAAATGATAAAAACTTTAAAAAAGTAGTTTTATCTCATTTTCGCACCTGTGCTCTGGCTGATTAAAGTACCTATACCGGCAATTCGCCCTAGCTACGCACGGACGCAATCGCTGATCATCCCGTCATAATTTTTTTCATAACAAATTTTGTCATCACAAATTACAGCAAAACGTAACATTATAAATGCGACAATTATTGAATTATTATTGCGTCTTAACCTAAAATAGATATAAGCTCGCAACTTTTTTTCATAGCATACTTCATAATATTCCTAATAAAAGCCTTTCAACGTTAGATGGCGTAACTTGAGCACCAGCTCAAAGTTTTGTATGAAATAGTGTACAATAGCCGCTCTATTAATATTTAAATCTCTTTGGAAAACATCAATATTGTGCAACTGTCAAACTGTGAACGAAATTATGTAAAATAAAAATAAGTCTGAAATGAAAATATTTTTTTTTTAGTTTTTTGGTTGACATACAAAATTACACCATTTGTGTACGGCTCGGCTTTCATAAAACGCCATCTATCGAGTGTATTTGAACTAATTTATATTTTTTAATTTGGGCTGTCAGAAAATCGCCTATTATATGTATATGTATGTATGAAAGCATTATGTACTGAACCTGCAGTTGAGTTTGCTTTAAACATATAGTTCCTACTAAATAAAAGGTGAATTGGGAAGTTCCTGGGTATATACACCTGCGGGTCTATCGGCTAAAAAATATGAATATGAACATGGGCTTCATTTGACATTTGAAGCCCATTGGCGGTATCGCCTAACTAGGTACCTTAACTTCATAATTTTGACGAAAGCAATAGAGTGAATGATTGGCTTCATTTTCCTATACGATTAGACAGAAGTCGGTATCGCGTAAAAATAAAAATAAAAAATAGCCGGATTGTAATGTCAAATGAAGCCAATAGCAAACTTGTCATTGACTTCAATTTTGAACCGACTGTTTAAGTCGACTTGAGTATAAAATTTGCTTTTTTAATTTCTTTATTACTTAATAGACTTAATTTCGGCCGTATGCCGTCATCACGAGCGATCTGCCGAGCTACGGCAGAAGAGAAACGCCTGAAACGGAGGTAGGCGATGGAGCGGTAGATACTGCGGGATTCTAGCAGCTTGTGCCCGAAACTTCCTTTGTTTCGCCATTTCGTCTCTCGAAGTCGCAATTTACTTCTCTATGTGAAGACATCATTCCACTTCTACCAAGTAATCGGAGGTGTACAGCCGTGCGCCCGGAGATTAAGGTAAGGATTCAGCAAATAGACCCACTTAGAAGCTCACCTTATTTAATTCAAAATTTCATTGATCTTACTGTTAAAAAAATATTATGTTTCAGGTTTTTGCTGCATTGCATGCGAGCGGTGGTTACCAGCAGAATGTCAGGAATGAAAGGTCCCTTGGCCTCTGACAGGCTACAATGTCTGAGTGCCTTGCAGAGGTAACCAATGCCCTTAATTCTCCTCTAATCTTGAGAAAATATATACATTTTCCAAGATCTCAGAGTGCACAAGCAGCTGTATCACAAAGGTATGTTAATACAACTTTAGTAAATAATAATAATAAAATAAACTTTATTTTCTCATCACAAACACATGTAAGTATACAATCTTTGTTACAAAAGTAGTAAAGATTTGTTATGATTGCTGTTGTTTTAGATTCATGGAGAAATTCGGTTTCCATAAAGTTTGGGATGTGTGGATGGTACACACTGTGCAAGTGATCCAGCCCAAGGATGACGAGGAGGCTTATTTTAATAGAAAACACTACCATTCTTTGAATGTGTTGGTTGTAAGTATACCCAGTCAAGATGATCCTCTAAATACTCGTAAAGAATTTTATGTTCTTATGTGTGATGCGGCATTTGGTAGTGTGAGTCATGATTCCTTTGTATGGAATGCATGTCTTGTAAAGGGAGATATGCAGCGGCTTTATGAAGAAGGCCACCACTTTTGGCTTTTAGGTGTGTGGCTTTGTATGTTTCTACTACATAATAAAATTTTTACTTGAATCATGGATAGAATACAAAACTTAGTGACATTATATACAATTATACATGATAGAAATAGAAATAGGTAAACAATCTGTAGCAACATAAATGGAAGTAAAGGTAGTTTGTTTTTAAAAAGTCTGTCATTGAATTGAATTATACAAGTATTACCATATTCCATGGAGACTTTTAGCAAAGGGCTTTATTAATTAATATATATATGTTTACTTAATACTATTCTTTTTTATCAGGAGGATTGTGTCTGCTATCAAAGGTAATGGGTTCGAATCCCATGGTCTGGAGCCTAAATAGAAAAAATATTGTGTTATTTATTTATTTGTTTTTGTTTCAGATATATCGTAATGATTGGTTCAACTTCTCCTATTATTGGTCTAAAAATTGTCAACTAACTTGCTTTGATTATTGTAAGAAAATAAATTGTTAATTTTTTTTATTGAAAATAAAACAAAATATTGAATTATGTCGTATTTTTATTTACTCATACTCAACTCGACTCAAAATTTCTTTATTTAATAAACTTAAAATAAGCATTTTGGATCGTCTAAATTTATTTGGATGGATGGGCTGATGCCCACCCATTCAGGAAGTCTTTTAGCTGTGGAGAAGAACAGGCGCAAGAAACTCCACAGATTTATAATAATACTAGCGGCCGCTCGCGGTTTCACCCGCGTGATTACCGTTCCCGTGGGAATATCTGGATAAAAAGTATCCTATATGTTAATCCAGGTTATAAACTATTTGTATGCTGAATTTCATCCAAATCCATTCAGTAGTTTTTACGTGAAAGAGTAACAAACATCCATCCATCCATACTTACAAACTTTCGCGTTTATAATATTAGTAGGATAGAAGTAACGACATTTACAAAACAATATGTCGTTACCAAATTATACAAATTACTAATATGTTATGCTCGTACATGCACTATGTTCATACATATTTGTCATTTACATCTTCTACTTTATAATAACCTTTACTCATGAGGGTTTTTTTTAACAAGGGCTTTAAATGTATGAAAAGGCATTTCAGTAATATTTAGTGGAAGTTTGTTATAAAACGTTACACATTTACCCATGAAAGTGTCACCTGTTTTATGAAGCCTAAAACTAGAGACGGCAAGCTTATTTTTCCTACGAGTGTTTAAGTTATGAAGATCACAATTTTTAACAAATGTCTTTTCATACATAAGGTTTTCAAAAATAAATTGTGATGCAATAGTTAATATATCGATTTTTTTAAACACTTCTTTCTGAGTACCTAGACTTGATGTTGTATAATATGGCGCGGACTGCTCTTTTCCAAGAATAAATACATCGTCAATATTAGCAGTGGAGCCCCACAACAGTAAGCCATAAGACATCACATTATGGAAAATAAACTACTCTTGCCGTCTCAACATCAGTTAGAAGCCTTATTTTCTTTACTGCATATGCAGCTGAACTCAGTCTTACAGTAGAATCTACTAATTCAACTACATTATCTTTCATCTTAATTTGTGTGCTGACCTGTCTTACAGTAGGTAAAGAAAATTTAACACACTTTGTTTTTGCTGAATTCAGTAATAAATTATGAATAGTGAACCAATGTAATACCTTTGAAAGTGCACTATATAAATAGCTTACAAAAAGAACAAGTATCGATAAAATTACAAAAAGTGATGGACACCTTTTAAATCAAACAAAGAACGGCAAGACAACTGCTCTATGCACTAGCTCACAGCGAACTGTCTGCTAGCAAATACATTTAAATAATATCAGTAACATGATATTTCAAATAAATCATTAAATAACCATTAATCACAGTTATAGCGTTATTATTAAGAAATATTGTTAACACCTTGCACCATTGCCTAAAGGCACATAGATAATAGCCATGAAATTTGTATGAAACTTTTTATGGCGTCGTCGGTCGTCCGATTTGCTTCTAACTTTACAGAAATATTGTTTATAACAAAATAGAATATAGTCTACTAAGGGCCAATTTTTAATCCTCAGATAAAACTTATCCGTTTGATAAAATATTAGGCGATGTCACATAAACAAAAATTAAAGACATGATATTAAGACAAAACATTTTCAATTTTTTTTCAAACTACTCCGAAACTGAATAAGGCAAACAAATTGATTGACAACATAACGAGTTTTGATTCTAAAGTAAGTATTAAATAAGAAGAATGGTTTTATTATATTAACACCGTTATATCAAACATCAAGTACGAAAACAGTCCATCGATATCAATATAAACTCCTACCACATTACTAATTCCAATCACAGCCAGAGTTACCTACACCTCCGCACCCCCCTGAATTTTGCCGATTGCATCTTTTAGTAAAACTCGCTGAAAACGAGTTATGTGGTCTGTGGCGTACATGCAGACACTGATAACGACCTCATTTCAATGCATAATTCTTTACATTGTTAACTTTAAAAGAAAAATGATGTGCTGTATCCATAGATTGTACAAAATACATAAATGGATGGTGCCATGAAAGATATATTATTTCACTTCTAAATAACTTTAAAATAATTTATTACAAAAGTTCTAGAAACTTTACTGCATACGATAACACAGAAGCATAGCAGCATGCCTTAATAATAGTTTGTCCTCTTGTCTAAAGAGGGTGCGGGTGTTGTTTTTTAAATATGTAAAAACAACGCGAATTGTACATATAACTACTTAGAAAATTTTAAATACAATTTAAGTAGATTATTTTAAATGTTTATTAAAATTTAGTTTAATTGTTTCTAACATTATTTTTAATGATGCCATTTGTTGTGGAGAAGAGTAAACATACAGACTGAATATACAGGGCCTCGGTATATTGCACTAAGTCATGAAAGTACACTAGCGACCTCAAGCATGAAGCAATAAACAACGCGTCGCTACATACAAAAATAAAACATATTAAGAGGCCTATTACATCTCGACTGTGATTTTTGCGTAAAATGGCACATTTGGCGTTATGAATCTCAGAAACAAAAACACATTAACAATTATGACTTATTGAAGAGTGTAGAATAGCTATTGGAATAGTGCGTAACGGCCTCGCTTTTTGTAAATTTTGCTTTACTTATTAATTAAACCCAACATTGCAGAGAAATATTTGTATAAAGTGCGCGAAGGCACTTTATACAAAGAGCTCAACGATTGAACTACTGTTCTAAACAAGTGAAATAAAAAAAATATAATGTTATCTCTTGTCGAATAGTGCGTAGCGGCCTAGAAAGATAGGAAAAAAATCTTATTCTAAACCAAAAAACTTTGAAAATCGCTATAAGTTAACCGTGAATTTCTCCTATCTACGATAATGTTATTGAGCAAAATTTATACCAGAGTAATTGTTACTTCATGAGGAATAAAGATTTTATAATGAATTTATTATCCTATTTCGATATAAACGATAAATACAACTGCAAAATTACTACAAAATGCGATGCAAAAATGGGCATTTTACGCAAAAATCACATTCGAGATGTAATAGGCCTCTTAAATATTAAATATATTTCGCACCTATATACATTTTATCTAGGTGCTAAAATATTCCGCAATACGGCTATTAACGCCTCCCCAGTGGCCTGTCTGGCATCCGTTGACGCCACTTGCGCAGCTGTAGCGGCTTCCTGTGCAGCTGTAGCTGCTCGGGTCGCACGGGTATGCTCCCTCAGGGCCGCTACCACCTCCCTCGAGCTGGCCGCCTGCGACTTCCTCAGGGCAGTCGCTTCTGCCACAACTGCCCGGTTAGAGGCGGCCATGTCCCGGGCGCAGAGTGCCAACGTCTCCAAAGAAGCCGCCTGGCGCTCTTCGAATTCGACCGCCCACTGTGGAAGCGGCGCTTCACCTGAAAAACCGACTTCAAAATGAGGAGGAGAAAATAAATAATAATATATGTTAGGGAAGTAGAAAAGGGGAGTAGAAATATCATTTGATGCGTTTATGTTTTGTTTTTTGAATTAGGTTTTTGTTTTCAGAAATAAGTAATTGTTCATGTAGTTCGCGAACTATCGAAAATATTAGTCTGTCACTGAGGTACAATACTGCCGTTGCAGAAAAACCAAATAAAACAGAAATATTAATTTAATTGATTGTACACTATATCTCCCCACGTGCTTGTGCTGCGTGCGTGGGAGGCCTGTGCTCAGCATTGGGACGTTTATAGGCTGATGATGATGTACACTATACTAATGTAATATTTACTTGCGCCATTTACTCATGACAATATGAAACCTAGTGGCACTAGATGTTAAATTACAAGTTTTAAATATGTAAACCCAAAGGTGTTTGACATAAAGACAGATTAAAAAATTACCTGAGTGCAGTTGGCGCGGTGTATAGTTTATTTGGCCATGCTGCGATGAGGACGGGCCCGCTTGCAGCTCCTCCGGCGCTGGACTAGGAGGCGACACTGGCGGCGGAGAGGGCGACTCAGGTGGCACTACAGGTGGTGGTGGCAGGGGAAGGTCGTTGGACTGAAATTAATAAAATTAAACACATGGGTTAATAAAATTGCCTATCCCGCTATTGCAATATCATTTTCTGTCACACTCACTGTAGTTACTAACTTTGTACTAATATTAAAAAAGCTTAAGAAACTAACATCATAGGGAACACGGACTCCATCATTCCCGTCAACCGCCACACTCGAAATTAAGCTGAGGAATCTCTCCTCTACATCTGTCAGCTTAATCTGAGATGGTGGCCCGCCACCAGTCCCCCGTGCATGCACACTCCGTGCTTGTGCCCTCTTCCGCACAGCACATTTCTTTAAATTATTCCAAACATTAAGTAAAAACAATGACATGACTCATATTGTTTTCTTAGGTTTACGTGAACACTACACATTGAAATAAACCACTTTTTACAGATGAACTCGCATATATTATGCCACGGACCCTGTAAAGGGTTTGAAATGTCAGGACTAAAAATAAAACTTTAAATGTACCTAGTTAATAAACGTCAGTTCATATGTAAAAAGTGTTTCATTTCAATTATTTGACTCCTTAACACTTTGCATATAGTTATACCAAAAAGTTGTTAATTATTGTTAAGCTAATAAAAGTAAAACATAATAAGTTAGACTTTAACATTACGCAATGAATTGAATAGGCATGTAAAACAATGTGATAACTTTTTTGCATGCAGTGAAACCAAAGTAAAAAATGAAACACAATATGTTAGTAGGAGACAACATTAAGCAATGGATAGGATACTTACGTGCCTCCATTTATCACTTTAGTGGCGCCAACGCCAACAGCGTTTAGCTGGGTCGCCAGCCGCTCCCACTTGTCGCGGACCTGCAGCTATGCTAATGGGCCGGTGTTCCAAAGCCGGCCACTAGCGAAACCGCGGTCCGCCTCCATGGCATCCAAAAGCATTTGAAGCTGCTGTTCACTTATAATTTTGCGCGCTGGCATTCTGTCTGAAACATTACAATAGGAACCGTAAATAGTACAAACGAAATGTTGGAAAACATAACTACATTTCGCAACTACTTAATCTCGTTGTTGAATAATTTCCACTATTAGTTTTATATAAAATAAAACTTATGTACTTACTTCTCTTTCAATTATATTTAAAATTAAACTTTTGAAATCGTTTTTTCACCCAAGTCACAAAGCGGCACAGACAGACGTCAAAGTCAGTCAAATCAAATATTCGCGCGCTTCGATAATAAACCACAGATTATCGTATCAAACCACGAGCTGCGTTTAGATCGTATTTTTTTTTGCTTTTTCTCATTTAGTTATCGATGTTATCGAGCATAAGAGGTAAAGTTTTGATATTTAACTTAGTTTTTATAAGTTTTTGTTTACCATAACACAATTTAAAGCCAAAAATCTACATGTAACACAATTAAGAAAAAAAACAGAAATTTTATAAAATTGATGCTATAAAACGTAACCATCATTCACTCATTAACTTCATGTCCATACAGAATTTTAGGCGATACCAACAGGCTGAAGCCCATGTTAAGGACATTGGCTTCAATGAAGTTCATTTACATTGGCTTGGATTTTTTAGGCGATAGACCCGCTGTTCTATGAACTTGAAAGTCTCTTTGTTAGACCACCCACTAGCCATTTCAGTGCGCATTTTTAAGTGGGTAAATTATGGACGCACGTGTGCAACGCTTCACTGCCCAAAGGCGAATGACTGTTCGGCGACTGTGTGGGCACCTCCGTAAACACCCGGCGCGAATCCCTTTAGATGCGTGCCCGAAAAACCGACAATTCACAGGTCGCAGGCGAATGCGAGTATGCCCTCCACACAATCACCGATCACAGATGATTACGGGCATTCGTCTGAGTTCGGCGAGTGTGAAGAGGAGCCATTATACCTACTTCATAATATTAATAATAAAAGGTTGTGCCTTTCAACGTTAGATGGCGTAACTAGAGCACCAGCTCAAAATTTTGTTTGAAATAGTGTATAATAGCCGCTCTATTACTATTTAAATCTCTTTAGAAAATATGAATATTGTGCAACTGTCAAACTGTGAACGAAATTATGGAAAATATAAATAGGTGCTGAAATTAAAATACAATATAATATTTTTTTTATTTTTTGGTTGACTAACAAAAGTGCACCATTTGTGTACGGCTCGACTTTCATAAAACGGCATCTATCGAGTGTTTTTGAACTAATTTATATTTTTTAATTTGGGCTGTCAGAAAATCGCCCATTGAACTTCGCTTGAGTAAGTGTACAACACTATTTTTTATTTTCCGTGTGGTAGCATTACTAATGTCACTTTAGTCCATCTAATTATAAATCAGAGTAGGTATAACTACTACTTTTTATGCCTCTCACTCGGTTCGATTTTACGTTCATAGTGCGCAGTCCAGGGGGGCTATCACGCTAAATAATCTCAACCAAACCAATTGAAACGCAGTTGTAGACGTACTTTTATAGTGCTAACGCGTTTGACACATGCGATAGCACTATGCGAAGTCGGCTGGACGGTAAAGGTTTAGTTTTCGTAATATCGTTGGTGCTTAGTGTGATTGAGGCCTTGGGGGGCGATCGCGCTGAATAATCACAACCAAACCACAACTGAACCGCAGCCGTTCTGCCGACCTCGTATAGCGCCATATCGCGTATGTCAATCAAAAGCGATAACACCATTTTAGCTCTACTCTTTGGATAGCACTATTAAATAATCATGGTCATGGACTTAATATAACAGAACCGAGCACTCGCGATTAAAACTCGAGCCGAGCGAGAGGTACCCTGTGCGTGGTTTTACATCTCTTTCTAAAGTTGTGACCTTGTAGATTTACTACGTGGGACAAATACGTATCATTTATGGAAGTGTATAGAGTGCCGCTAGCGGCACTGTATCTCCATCGGTTAGGGAACCGTAAGTTTTGCGGTATAATAGTGACGCCGCCTAAGCTGCCGTAAAGTTTTTGTTAGACAACAGAAATACTAGCTGCCCTACTCCTGTAGGACACGTGATAGGTTAGAAATTTAAGACAATCGCGAAGCGCAGCGTAGCGATTGTCTTGAATTTCGAGGTTATTTTTTTTAATTAGACAACAGAAATCTAACTCCATGCAAAAATATCTTTTGAATATTATGTCGTCTGAACATTACGACAAATAAAAAATATGTTACGGTTCCCTAACCGATTGAGATAGAATGCCGCTTGTGGCACTCTATACGCTTCGTACTAGGATGCCGTCAATTTACGGCATCGTAACCGATCGTACTATGTTGCCGCTTGTGGCACTCTATTCACTGCCTACACTTTGTACTAGGATGCCCTAATGACGGCATCGTAACCGACCGTACTAGAATGCCGCTAGCGGCACTCTATCCACAGCCATCATTTAATCATTTAGTTTTATTTTTACAATATCATGGTTACCCTTGTGAAACACATGATAGGGTTACCAGAGTCACTATAATAAATATTACTTTAATTTTTATTTACCTCCTCACATGGAAATGGAAATGTTACATAAACAGGACTCACTACTCGCAACTAAAAAACAATATGAACGAGACGTCTATTACGGGAAAAATTACAGTGCAGTGTATTGACAGTTTATAGTAGCTTACTCATTCCCGAGACGGCGTTTGGCACCCGAGCGTAGCGAGGGTGCCAATAGTTCGAGGGATTAAATAAATCTTTCACCCGAGGTAAACACTGTGCTTTTCATTACGAATACAAGGAAAGTAACTAAAATTAAAAACATGAATATCTAAAGAAAAAATGAGTTTAGCCCGTTAGTCGCCTTTTACGACACCCAAGGAAAGAAAGGGATTAGCAGTATTATTTTGATGAGCCCATCGCCGGTCTATGCTGTTGGATGTATGTGCAGTCTTTAGTCCGTTAGTTGCCTTTTACGACACCGAAGAGAAGAGAGGGGTTGGTAGTATTATTTTGATGAGCCCATCACCGCTCTATGCTGTTGGTTGTATGTGCAGTCTTTAGTCTGTTAGTCGCCTTTTACGACACCCAAGGGAAGAGATGGGTTGTTAGTATTATTTTGAAGTCACAACTACACATGACAGTACCTGTCAGAAAAACGGTTCTCCCTAGGGCAAAACACCACCCCGCTCCTCAGGCAACAGGCAACTTCAGTCCTACTCGAGTATGATAAATGAAAAAATATATACCACTTGAAATTGGCTTAATGCTAAACGCGAAGCCATTAATTAAGTTATAATAATAATAATAAAACTTGGACATGGAACCTGAAAACTCTTATTTACTACCAACAGCTTTATTTTTATTGGTTGGCAAGTAAAACAAAGGGAGCATTTTAGGCAATGTGCTCATCTCGGACCAAGATATTTGGTCCGAGGTTTCATAAAGGGATAAAAGCCTGGCATGTGACCTCTAATTTGGCTCGTTTCCCACATTCGTATTGGTAGCCGATATTGAGTATTACCTGTTAAAGAATAAGGTGTATTTTTATTGTTGAAATTTTGCATTCATAATGCTTATATATAGGATAAAATGTTTACTAGAAAAAAAATCAACCAGTCTCAGGAAGCTCGAGTGGGATTCGAACCCACGACCTTTGGATTGCCGGTCCACTGCTCTAACCGCTCAGCTACCAAGACCCCAGAAGACTCGTTGAAAAAAGTTGAAAGTTGATGAAATGTTTACTAGAAAAAAATCAAGCAGTCTCAGTCTCGAATCCCACTCGAGCTTCCTGAGACTGGTTGATTTTTTTTTCTAGTAAACATTTTATCCTTTATCTATATAGCATAAGACTTAGAGCATTCAACCAACTATAGCTAATATAAAATAATATTGGTTTACTTTTTGTTATGAAGTCAAATCACTTCATTAAAATATAGTCTGACCAGAAAAAAATAAGAAACCTGGTCTAGAGTAGAGATGGGATTTTACCGGGTAAATTCCCGGTAAATACCCAAAACGTGTAAAAACGCGGGTAAATACCCGGGTAAATACCCATTTCATGGGTAAAATACGTCTGTGATAAAATCATGATATGGCAAATATCTTTAACATTTTATGTATTATCATCATGAGTTAGTTTGTCCTTTATTCTGCTGACCCTTGTGTAATAGCGTTAGTCTAAAGCCGAGCGTTTCAAATTCAAAGAATATGGTATTGAGTGAGTGAGACATAGAATTGAAACGGTAAATTAGGCAAACTCGCTATGCTAACGGCTAGCTCATTGAGATCTATAACTATAGAGAGAGCATAAGTTTGCTATCTCTTTCTGCCTTAATCCATTACTACTTTTGTTCCGTTTCGGCACATCATGTTTACCCTAAGTAAAAGAAAGACAAAACATAGAATGAAAGGACCGTGTCGGTAAAACTGTGCAACGTTTTATGAACGTCAGGATTGAGGAGCCACCCCTAGTTTTTAAAGAAAAATCATACCATCAATTAGTAGTATAAAAAATAATTTTGTAGGACAAATTCTGGAATTTGTAGTATAATACTTTCTAAGGTACATCAATATAAAGCTGGCTCCTCAATCCATACAGTATGGATTGAGGAGCCACCCTAGAACTAGGAAAGTAATGAAGTTACATTTTTGAAAATTTAGTATGTTTTAGTAGGTATTTTGTAGGTTATCTACAAAAAATTTCAGTGCGATACTGCCGAAATTAAATAAACTACAATAGTTTTGTTGTGGCTCCTCAGCCCGTATACAAAAGCGTGAATTCCTATGAAATTGATCCACATATTAATATATCGAACTAATGGACAATTAGTAGTATGTATGCTTGAATTTGTAGTATAGAAATAAAATAGCAAAATTAAGTAAATTACCTAAAAAGACACATTTCACCTGGCTCCTCAATCCAGACACTTGCATTTAAATAATTGACTGTAACTACCTAACTATAAAAGATAATCAAAAGCTTTATATGCCAATATTTGGTAGAAATTTCTACTAAATATCTGTGTACAAAATAACATTGTACAATTTGGTCAAAGGAAGTTATGATGATTATTCGATATTCCATACAATTCATTATATAGGGTGACCATATCGATACTGGCAAAGAGAATAAAAATATGGTTAAGTACCCGTATTAAGGTAGCGTATTGTATGTTTTGCTTCGTATGTACAAAACGTTACGCGTACGTTTATTAATTAATTATTTTATTTATTTATTTAAATAATATAGTGTTATGCGTACGTTAACTTAAAGTAAATGAGACACTAACCCGCATTGGGCCAGCGTGGGAAAGCCTGTTCCCAGCAGTGGGACGTGTAAGGTTGTTGATGATACTCATGGGGTATTTCCGACTGCTGATACAATTGATTATTAAAATGAATACCTACAACTCTTCATACTCTAGTTTTTGAACACGACAAGAAATGCAATTTATCACAATTGGCTATTTGACAGTTGTTACAATAAAATATGAAATATGTCGGAAATGGTAGGTTATGATTAAACGATAATTATCCAATAGTTTTTTTATTGAGATAATTTGTTAATATTTTATTTTTACAAAATAAATTTGCGTTTTTTTATCTGTGGATTACAAGACCCGAAACACGGGCGGCCATGATTGAGCTTCATGTGACGGATTGTGACGTCACATTTCACAAAGTATACAGAAACTATCTGTCAGGTATCAAGATAAGTTTCTATAGTTATTGAAATGTGACGTCACCGAGCAAAATGTCACGTGACCAACCGTTTTCGCACAAAGTTTGAAATCAATAAAGAAAAATATGTTTTTTTCTGTTAAATAAAGGTTTTTCGAGAAAGAAAATATTGTACGGGGTATAAAATAAGCGTTTGTAACTTTTTAAATACTTTTTCAAAAACTGTCAAGTAGCCAATTGTGGTTACATAGCATTTGTTTAAGTTTATACAAAACATAAACAGAATATTATTGTACAAATTGTCATGAAACTAACTTAGTTCTAGTAAAGAATCATAGATGGCTCTTTTATTTATTTGTTGATTCCTAAATCACGCAAACAGGTTTACATTCTAAAAATTCTTAAGAAAAATGTAACACTTTATCTAGCTTTCGATCACTACTAATAAACCATACATGTTTTTGTGGTTTTGATTGAATTCTCAACCTCAACCTTTTGATTAGTTATAGTAAGTACTTACCTATATTAAATACTATTGTAGTAATATAAAACTAACTAATTAACAAAGTAAATATAAAAATACGAAAACCGGAACTATTAGCATCATAGGATGTAAACTAAAGATTGCGAGGAAAGAGTGCTATATCGTTGTTGTTGCTGAGCTCACGTAAATGAACTGTGTCGCGTAGTGGTGATAGAATACCACCACGCTCTTGGGTGACGTAAAAGGCTTCTTTCGGACTAAAGACTGCACATACATACATTCAACAGCATAGAACGGCGATAGGCTCATCACCTGTCACGCTAAACACATCAGCACTCGCTATTTATTGAAAAGTGGACTATGGTAAAGGACTGCTTTAATTTGCTGTCCTTATTGCCTAGTCTTTGTCTAACCTTTCGGGGATAATAGTCGTGATTATATATTAGTATGTGTTTGTACCAACTAATTAAGTTTTCATGGAACATTATCAAAATGCCAAGACAAAATATAGAAAATTGGAGTCATTTTTAAAACTGTAGAAAAACATTATCTTTTAAAGGAACTACCTACAATTAATTTAACATTTTAAAAATATTTTGAAGTACAACTTACGATTTTAATGAACCTTTAATAGAAAGGAGTGAAAATGTTGGTATAATATATAAAAGTCGAAATCACTTTCATGTTTAAATCTTCGAGTTGGCAACATTACGCTAGAGCCGAGTATTATGCGTGTATACCTACTAGACTGTTGTAAACCGAAGTTTTCAACAGCGGTTTATAACAGTGTGGACAGTTGTTTGCAACGAAAGGAGACCCGGCGTTTTATGCTTAAGTTGTATACCTACTTTTTTAATTTTTAATCTGTAATTCATTATCATCTGGCAATATCTGTCAACAAATGATAGTTGTACAGCCGCTAGCTGTGAAATCAAACATACTTGTGACGGAAAACATCAACGGCGGTTGTAAACTAAGTGAAAGCCTTGTTTTCAACAAGTGTGGACGGAATACAACCATGATTCTCGTCCGTTTTTTTATGATTTTTACATTTTTAGAAACCTAGAAACATTGTCTAACCATTAAAATTAAGTAATAACAAATACATACCCTTTTTACTGCATTTTATTTTACCAACGGTAAAAAATTCTTTAATACACAAACTTTGACGATTCAGAAATTATGTAAAAGTTGCACTAAATCACATTATTTTTAGTTACACACCAAGCTTATACACTTATCATCATACAACATTCAACACTTTGCACCATACGCATTTGTAAACAAAACTATAGAATTATAATACAGCTCAAAACGCCATTTTTATTCCAAAGCTGTTTGTCATTATCGCGAACACTTACGTTTCAAATATTTTTACACTATGTAACAAGGGATAAAAGTTCAAGAAAATCACATCAAAGCAATCTATACATCTTTCTGTTTAATTTGATATTTAATACTTGTAATTTGCTTACGATAAATCATCTAAAGATCTTGTTTAGAAGCAATTGCACTGGCACTACACAAAACTGTTTGTCGTTTTCGCGAAAACTTACGTTTCGAATATTTTTACACCTTGTAACAAGAGATAAAAGTTCAAGAAAATAACATCAAAACAATTTAAGTTTAATTTGACAGTTAATACTTTTAATTGACTGACACAACACAATCTTGTTCACAAATGCGTCACTATTTGTTTTTAACGACCAATACTCACACATTTTCTATGAACACGATAGCCAATCATAATTTAGTATTCAAGCGCATAGAACACAGAATCGAACGATGTCAAACACTCTTATTGGTTAAAATAAGCTAAAGGTAATAAAAAATTAACCGTAGACCTTGTCACTGGCGGGACACCCGGCATTCCCGCCGACACTCAACGGTACTTTTTTTTTGGGGGAATGCCGGTATTCCCGCCGACACTCGAGAGGTTATTATATTTTTAGTATTGGAAAAGCAAAGAGATCGATCTCATACTGTCTTAATATAACGTTATACGTAATGTGTGTTATGCATCATTAGCATTTTTTGTCTAATAAAGGCTGTAATATAAGTGACAACTTATTTCTTTACTTTCGAACTTTAACTTTTTTCTTTGATTTCAAAGAATAAAACGTGTAATTCATTAGATTATTTTATTTATGCATGAGGTTTGGCTCAATAATCTTTGATGCCAGTGCCGTAAAATATTACAAAATAACAGATGTGGTAGATAGGAAATGACGTAAACAAGTCTAACTTTGATTCCTTTTTAAACAATTTTGAACACAACAGTTATGTAATTTAATTATTTTACCAGAACGCATACACTGATAATAAAGCGTGAGGCGCAAACAGTAATGCTGGATTTACACGAAGCCAATACTTGAGACAATCCACTAAGCCAGTCCAAGAAGCCAATGCCAATGCTAAGCAAAAATGCCTTGAGGACAATCCAATGTAGTGGACTGTCTCTATTTACACGATGCCAATATTGGACTGGCTTATTGGATTGTCTCAAATATTGGCTCAGTATAACCAGCATAAGTTTTTTTGTGTATTAATTATAGTTGTCTAACATACAAGATCAGAAAAGTGATTGAACGATGGAAAGTGATAAAACCAAGGAACTTATATACAAACATACATATAATTACGACTATTATTCCCGAAGGGTTAGTCAGAGACTAGGCAATTAGGACAGCAAAAGCGACTGCTTAAGGTAGAGGATAAACTATGGTAGAGGACTCTCTACCATAGTCCATTTTTCACCAAATAGCGACTGCTCATATGTCAAGAGTAAGTTATAATTTGTTTTTTATTGATTTTTTTCATAAAAGAGGGAGGCAAACGAGCAGTCGGGTCACCTGATGGAGAGTAATTACCGCCGCCCATGGACACCCGCAAAACCAGAGGAATCGCAGACGCGTTGCAGGCCTTTAAGGGAGGAATAGGTTTAAGGAAGGAATAGGAATTGGGAAGAGGGGGTGGGGGAGGGGCCTCCAGAATCCTCACTGGCCGGATGAAACACAACAGCACCAAGTGCACACATTTCACGCTGAATTTTCGTGAGAGGTATTACGCCGGGCTTGCCAGCCCAATGCGTGCTGCAACGCAGCATGACTCTACCACTCAGTCAGTGTCACTCATTTAGCACCACCCAGGGGTCACGTGTAGGGTCTCAGGGGTAAACCTACGGACGCGAGTAACTTTAACCCTCAAAATTACTTTTATAAGAATGAATAGTAAAATGTATCGATTAGACTTTTTTATTTATAAGGTTCGGCTCAAAAGTTCTTGATGCCAGTGCTGTAAAGTATTACAAAATGGCAGATGTCGTAGATAGGGCATGATGAAAGTTTTACTTTAATTACTTTTATAATGTTTCAACATAATTTAATAGGTGCGAAGTATCTTTTAGATATTTGTTTACATTTATTAGGCTGTAGTTTTATTCAAACAATGCATTTTATTTCTCAGATTCAGATCTTATATATCTCTCATCAGATCAGAAATAGGATCTGATAAAAGTTTAACGTTTTAAACCCTTAACAAATTACATTACTGAATAAATGGAACATGATGTGATTACAAAGTCCATCAGGACAAATTGTTATTTACATTAAGTTTTAACAAAATATATATTATGAACTTAACAATTATAATGTTATAAATAATATAACAATTTGTCCTGTTTACATTCAAATAACATGGTCACCCTTAGTGAATTGTATGGAAAATCGAATAATCATTATAAATTCCTTTGACCAAATTGTACAATGTTATTTTGTACATAGATATTTAGTAGAAATTTCTACTAAATATTGGCATATAAAGCTTTTGATTATCTTCTATAGTTAGGTAGATACAGTCAATTATTTAAATGCAAGTGTCTGGATTGAGGAGCCAGATGAAATAAGTTTTTTTTAGCTAATTTACTTAATCTTGCTATTTTATTTCTATACTACAAATTCAAGCATACATACTACTAATTGTCCATTAGTTCGAATATATTAATATGTGGATCAATTTCATAGGAATTCACGCTTTTGTATACGGGCTGAGGAGCCACAACAAAAAGATTGTAGTTTATTTAATTTCGGCAGTACCGCACTGAAATTTTTTGTAGATAACCTACAAAATACCTACTAGAACATACTAAATTTTTAAAAATGTAACTTCATTACTTTCCTAGTTCTAGGGTGGCTCCTCAATCCATACTGTATGGATTGAGGAGCCAGCTTTATATTGATGTACCTTAGAAAGTATTATACTACAAATTCCAGAATTTGTCCTACAAAATTATTTTTTATACTACTAATTGATGGTATGATTTTCCTTTAAAAATTAGGGGTGGCTCCTCAGTCCTGACGTTCATAACGTTTTACATGCAAAGAGATTTAAATAGTAATTTACCAGCACCAAACAAATTGCTGTCATTATTTTACCTACAAAATAATTATTTGTTTTTTTAGTTGATTAAGTGAATATTATAAGTGTACATATTATTCCGTTGGGCTTAATTGAACAACTTATTGCAGTAATAGAAGTGAGTGGCAAGTGCCTGGAATATCGTTTCTTACGTAAGTTTTGTTAATCTGGTTTCGTGATGATTATTAGCAATTTACCATGCAATATTTGATTTGTTTCTATTGAAAATGCGAATAAATGATTGTAAATCTCTAATTCTAGTCTTAAATATGTGTGCTTTTGGTTTAATACTGAAATTTCATAAAGTTATTTCAACATAACCTGTAATCAGTATTGTCAGGTACTTGGCAAAGTTTACCCCAAAAATACTTAGGTTTTAGTATGGAACGAATAGCATAAAATAAATTATCTAATTAAATTATATCCACCTGTACTTTTTACCTTTCCTATCTACACACATCAAAAGTGTCTAGGGATCAAGCATTTTTATGCGGATTTCTTGAGATTGAGATGTGGCTTTGTAATAAATTTATGATTTTATAAATTTATATGGATCCTTTTTGGTGCATTTCATAATTTGAAACAGGAACTTTCAATCAATTTCTAGTAAAAGATGAAAATCAGCTGTCAATATTTTCCCTATAAAAACATACAACGCATTGAAGACATTATTAGTGCTACTGTTTCCCTACTACTGATTAAAACCAACGTTATTATGGAGCGGCGACGTCATTTAAGCAGGGAAGAAATGCTCAGAGCCGTGGGAATGATAGAAGCTGGTTCCCGGCAACGTACTGTGGCTTTAGCTCTGAATACAAGTCAGAGTGTTATCAGTCGACTTTGGACACGTTACCGAAGCACTGGTACCGTGGCTGAGCGCCATGGAGGACGGTATCGCTGCACCACACGGAGACAAGACCGATACATTCAAATCACAACTCGAAGAGCTCCAACAATAACCGCCATGATGTTAGCCGTGAGGCTTCATCACTCTTCAGGGAACTTAATTAGCGACCAAACAGTCAGAAACCGCTTGCATGAAGTGAACCTTCATTCCCGAAGACCGCTAAGGGTACCACCTATAGCAATGCACAATCGTAGGATTCGATATCAATGGGCTCTTGAACACAGAAATTGGGCAGAAGAACAATGGCGTTTCGTGTGCTTTTCTGATGAGTCTCGTTTTGGTATGAGACCGGATACAAGACGTATACGACACTGGAGAACCCCTGGACGCCAACAGCGATTAAAATCCTGCCAGGAAGTCCATCCTTATAGTGGTGGAACCATCATGGTATGGGCGGGTATTTGGATCGGCGGAAGAACTGAGTTGATTTGGATCAGAGGCAACCTCAACGCTCAAATTTATGCTGAGACGATTGTATCAGACGTCATCGTTCCTCTACAAGTGCAAATCGGTCCTTTATTTCAGTTAATGCATGATAATGCACGACCGCACACCGCAAGAGTTGTAAGACAGACTCTCGCCGCAGCTAACATCAATGTCATGCCCTGGCCTGCTCAGTCGCCAGACTTGAACCCGATTGAGCATGCATGGGATATGCTACAGAGAAGAGCTCTGCCGAATATGGAGGGTATCCAGTGGCAAGAAGACCTTTTTTTGTTGTTGCAACGAACATGGGCGGCCATTCCACAGCGTGATTTGGATGAACTCATTTTGAGTATGCCAAACCGATGTTCTTGTGTTGTTAGTGTTCGCGGTAGAAACACGGATTATTAATTGTTTAAGTTACCCAATAAAATTTTAAAGAAAACTGTTATTTCAGTCTTTTTTTCGAACTTTAATGTTAGTGGTTCAAATGTCAAAAATCCCTTTATTAGGAAAATGGCAAATTTCTTTATTAATGCAAAGGTGACTTGGTTTATCGTTACTGTAGACAAACGAAAACACTTTATTTGATGAATCCTTAAAGAAAATTTTTATTAATATCAATCAGGAGAAAAGTTATTGCAAAAATATATGTTGATCCCTAGACACTTTTGATGTGTGTATTCGAGCGTTAGACTGAGCGTGGTAGAAAGTAATAAATTTAGTTTTAAGGTTTTAGGGGTCTCACGAGAATCAAGCCAGTCTAGTGTAAATTATCGTTTATTTTCTATTTATTTTAGATTTCCAAAGGACGAAACACTCAAAAAAAATTATAATGGAGACATAAAAATGAAATCTTAGCGAAATCGCAGCCACTTATCAAAACATGATAACACGAATACTATTGAGGACCTGAATACTGACAATAAAAATAATCTAAAAGTAAGTATCACAAATCATAAAGTGTGTCGCTTCTGAGATTTTGGTGTCAAAACTTGCATTTTTTTATTATTATATATTATTTTTCCCATAACATAAAAAATTTTGTTTGTTTTTAACTTCTTTATTGGTTTATCAGTGACCGCGATTCCGCAAAATTCTCCTTTATTTTAGTATGAATTTTCGGTATTCCACAAAATTAAGATGAAGTATTTATGTTACAGGTTGTTTAATCGTGCAGTAGTTGCAGTACTGAAGAAACATTAGAACCAAAGCAGCAATGTATCTTTTTCACTTAAATAATCTTGACTTTATCAGATTGATCCTTATTTAAAAACAGCGATTAAAAGTTAAACTTACGTTGAAATTAATGTTAGAAAGAAACAATTTAGGCCACGGATTGTTTCATAAATAAGAGTTACCTATTATATTTGGCTTCACGTGTGATTTTATTTTATATTGTATAAAATTTCTCAAAGATTGATTGATATTTCATCCACAATACAGTGTTGTTGATTTTATGTTTTCGTTTCTTTTATCCTAACCATTCTACATCCGACACAAAAATGAGAGGTGTTATGTCGAGAGGTCGAGACATGGTATTTGTTCTTAACATTCACAGACATTATAATAGAAGCAGACCAAACATTACAACAAAAAAGCGTGCCCATTACGCCTACAGACAAATTTCATGCACACATTTACAATAAAAGGAGCTGAACTCAGGCACGCAAGGGACCTCATGTACCTACATCTATAATAATGTTATACCTACGTAAAGAGGATAATTTTATATTTTATAGACATTTGAAGATACTCATTAAATTAAAAAAAAATCCCAGTAGAATGCTAAGTTATCTATCATTGAGTGCCAGGCAGGCTATGTCTGTATCTGTATCTGGCTGCGACGCCACCTCATTAACTTAATAGGCCTATTACATCTCGACTGTGATTTTTGCGTAAAATGGCCATTATTGGCGTTCTTGATCCAAGAAAAAAAATACATCACCAGTTTTGAATTATTGAATAATGTAGAATAGCTATTAGCATAGTTCGCAGCGGCCTCGCTTTATGTAAATTTTGCTTAACTTTTTTATGAAACCCAAAATTGATGAAGGTTTTCATAAAATGCGCGAAGGCACTTTTTTGAACTCCTAGATTGAACTACTGTTCTAAAGAAATGAAAAAAAAAGTAGAATGTTATCTATTATAATATAGTCGTATAGTGCGTAGCGGCCTCGGAATTTTTAGATATCATTGATTTTATATGGATAAAAAATTTTATTCGAAACCAAAAAACTTCTAAAATCGGTTTAAGTTAACTGTGAATTTCTCCTATCTACGATATTATTGAGCAAAATTTATACCAGAATAATTGTTACTTCTTGAGAAGTAAAGATTGTATAATGAATTTATTATCCAATTTCGATAAAAACGATAAATATAACTGCAAAATTACTACAAAATACGATGCGCCGGCCGTCCGAACTCAGCTTATTCTCGCAGAGTAGAAATTTGTAATATTAAGCATGATTTTATTATCCTATTTCGATACGTTACTACAAAATGCAAAAATGCGCCTTTTACGCAAAAATCACATTTGAGATGTAATAGATCTCTTAATAAAATGCATAAAAAATTCGTAGTAGAATCGTTAGGTAAAATAAAAGAAAATTAAATAAGTAATTAAAAACAACATACATATATAGGTACTCTGCTGGTATTTTTTTAATAAAAATAAAAATTACAATAAATAATGTCTCAATTTTTAAAACTAGTGATAAGACCGCCGGGTGGTCGAGTAGTCAGCGACTCTGACTGCAGGTTACTGTATATTTTGCAAGACCCGAAAAAATTATATCCGGGATACTTTTTACTGAGTCTGTTCAGGAAGTAATGATGAAGGTTTCTGAAAACAAATAAATTTATCATTTTCTGTATATTTCAAAGTAACAGTTGAGATTGAGAGACTGCTCAGACCCATCTTCTTCATGTTATACCCTAGAATACTGTACAACAATATAATACTTACGATAACTTACTTAATGTAGTTAATACAGCACTTGAGATACTCGGCTGTAAATTTTGCAAATTCCTCAAAACATGATCTCCACTAGCATTGCTTCTTACCGGACTTTTTAGTAAAGGTTTAGATGAATTCTGAAAAACAAATGTAAAAAGTTATTATTTTATGCACATTTTCATACAAGAATACATCCCTACGACTACCATAGGGTTAAAGGCATAGGATAGGGTTTAAGTTAACAATATTATAAAAATAATTTACTCATATTTAATTTATCCCTAATGAAAAAATATATTGCATACTTAAATCTAATCAATCTTCAAAAATATACCTATTAAACAAAACTGGAGTCTAAATACGGCCCCGTAAAATTGTACAAGTATATGAAACGTCAAACGAGAGTTACTATAAAATTGATTATTGTTACCACAAGAATCTTTCAGAAACTACTTTACGTTTAGATTTTACGAGATTTGCACTTATGACAATTATTCACTACTTCTAGAATGCCGAAAGATTAATAATAATCACACAATGACTAAAAAAAACATTATGAGATTAGATGGCACAACAAAACTTACCAATGGAACGTAATTTCAGGTGTTTTTCTATATGAGGAGTTGCCGCACAAGGGCGCACTATACTTCACCATTTTATTTTAGTACTTTTGGCTCATAAACTTTATGAGATCACAAAAAATATGCGAAAACAATCTCCTGCACGTCCTTTGTTGACAAGTCTAGGAAGACATTTGTGTAGCTTATTTGTAGCTTGTCAAGATGGCGTTTTGCCTCACGGTCCAGTTTGTCTATGTGTGTGGAAGTGTTGCGACATTAAAAAGAAACGAGATAGTCTCATTAATTTGTGGTTGGAGAGAAAGAAGTAGAAATAATGTTTTATTCTCATCTATGTAGTTGTGAAATAATGTTTGGTCTGCTTCTATTATATGTCTGTGTTAACATTGTATAAAATTTACCCATATTTAGGGAGTGACAACTGTGAGCTGGCAACATTTTAGTAACGCACACATAGGCCTCTTTTTTTGTGCATGTGTGCATATTTTGCACATCGAATTTACCTCTATAGTATCTATCTCAATGGGCTAGCTCGCTCGTGAACCATGTTACTATAGTCTGTTCAATATAGCTTGATACTTATCACAGATGTCATCAAAACGACGACGTGACTTTGTAAAAGCGTATGAAATTATTTGCCAACATTTAAATAATATTATTTTTTATAATCCATCACTTAACATTCTACAATTACTTTTTGTGACTTTTATTATACGTTAGGTTTTATCCGAATAAACCACAGACATATGTCTGTGGAATAAACTCACATTTAACACAATTTTTAAACATTACAATATAAAAACGTACCCCTTCACAAGGTCATTCCAATACAAAAAAATACTTGTGTTGGGATGGTAAATCAATTTAAGTTCAATTGATGTTCAATAATCAATCTATTGACTTTAATTTTGTATTTATAATTCTAGCTATATTAATTGATTTGTTAGTTTTTACTTATTTATCTTGAGTTTAATGACGATTATATTGAAGTTAAAATAGTACATTGTTAGGGAAGGGAAGAGAGGGGTTGTTTGTATTATTTTGATGAGCCCATCGCCGCTCTATGCTGTTGGATGGATGTGCAGTCTTTAGTCCGTTAGTCGCCTTTTGCGACACCAAAGAGAAGAGAGAGGTTGGTAGTATTATATTGATGAGCCCATCGCCGCTCTATGCTGTTGGTTGTATGTGCAGTCTTTAGTCCGTTAGTCGCCTTTTACGACAACGAAGAGTAGAGAAGGGTTGGTAGTATTATATTGATGAGCCCATCGCCGCTCTTTGCTGTTGGTTGTATGTGCAGTCTTAAGTCCGTTAGTCGCCTTTTACGACATCGATAGTACTACTTTCCACCCGCTCCTCATGCAACTTTAGACCTATTTTCCGAGTATGAGGAGTGAAAATCTTTAAAAGTTATTGAATTGGCACATTAGAAAGGAACAATACATCATTGGGCTCAATTTAAATCGATGATTGCGGTCGCATTTCGATGTTCGCTTTGTTTTATTTTAATTGGAAATAAACTTCGCATTACTGCATCTGTGACGGTTTGGTTGGGGGTGGGAGCCATCTTGTTTTGATACAAGTGCCAAAGTCTTGTATGCGTAACGTGTTTTCAGTTTTCCTAATGTAGTATTTGCTATTTTTTTCGTTTGTTAATTTTTGTTTAGTTGTAATTGTTTGTTAAGTTTGCTAATTTGACGTATTATTTGTTATTTTTATTGGTTTATAAAGTTTTGTTCTGTTATAACTGTTCGTAAAGTTTGTTGTTTTTACTGATACAATGCCTAAAAGGTTCTAAAAGACTGTTTTGAACAGCGAAAGTCGTAAGTTTGTAGTACGCTTGCAAAATTATTTCGAGCGTGAGAGCCCATACAAAGGTCCTCTACTACCCTTAAAGCAAGTGGTTGATCGCGTTGCGGATGCTCTTGGTATAGGGCGTGCTACAGTGTCTCGCATCTCAAAAAAATCATCGTATTTGATGATGCATCTACGAGTACGGCAACCACCGAAGAAAATAAATTATCGACACCTAACAAAAAAAGGAATGTTACAAAAATAGACGATTGTGATACTGCAGCTATACTCGTACGTAACCATATTTATTCGTACTATTCACAAGGTACTCTCACTCATAGTCACTCATACTCACTCTAGTAATTACAGTGATGATTTAGGTTGTACACCAATACATAATTAAGAATTTGTTAATTATTAAAACATTCAAAATCTATTCACGAATTTTATTTACATATTATTATTATATATTTCTAAAAATTAAGAGATCTAAATAGCATCCAAAATAATAATTTGAATCAAAAAACGATTAACGACAGATAATGATATTCAATTTATAACTTCAAATTATCATTTGATTCAATTACGTCTGTAATGTCTCTACCCTAGGCATGACAATTTGACACCTGCCCTAAGTATCAAGCTAAAATGAACAGACATGTTTTTGTCATAACGTAAAAAACGTTTTGTTGATTTTTATACAAATAATTGGGTTGGCTTTTAAATCGAGTCGCCGGAATTTGAAGAAACTAACACTGTGTGGGGGGGGGGGGGGTTCTAAGGGGTTGTTATATAAAGGTTTATTATTAGCATTTTAGCTGCCGCAGTTGCGTTAGAAAAATATTTAGATTTAGATATTATTTTTATGGTTTTCGGGGGTGCCGATTTCGAATACAACATTACGAGATCCAAGATGGCGGACGTGACTTTTTATGTTAAATCATTATGGGTATCATTTCCATGTTTATCAGCGGTGCTGATTTCGAATACATAATCTATTTCGAGATCCATGATGGCGGGCGCGACTTTTGTCGCCCTTTTAGCCCCCCCCCCCTTCCCCCCGCGCAGGTCGTCAGTGTTTTGGGTGTCGGGTAAGTTTTTTCAATCTGGAGCAATAAGTTTTTTTTTCCGTTTTTTTAAACCACAAGAAAGTAGAAATAAAACCATTTTTTCATTCCATCTATTCGAAAAGGACGACTTGGTCCGCCTTTAAGTGCACCCAAAGTTGGTGTTTTCTATAAGAAACTTTTAGCGGGCAGTAATGACTTTTTAATCCTCTTTATAAGTGCGCCGCACTTTTTGTACTATTATTTTGATGAGCCTATCGCCGCTCTATGCTGTTGGTTGTATGTGCAGTGGCAGTGGCAACTGCGAGTTGTGCCTTTCGTGCAACGAGAAGTGAGCGAGCTCGACAGCCCCGGTTACCTATCTGGACAATAGGCAGTGAACTACACGTGTTCACGGGGATACTCTCCTGAGACACTAGTCTTAAGAGTACCGAATGAAGAGCGCGCTGCGGCGGGCACTGATTTGGCGTCAAGACCTAACGCAGATGGTCTCCTGCGGGAGTGTTCTACTGGCGCAGGGACGTCTGGCACTTCTTGCAATAACCTAACGGTTGATCTCGAGGTGCCAATACAAATAAACTTAGTGATGTAAGAAGAGGGGATGTTGGTTTTATGTGCATTCTTTAGTCTACCAACCCCTTTCTTCTTTAGGTGTCGTAAAAGGCGACTAACGGACTTAAGACTGCACATACATCCTACAGCATAGAGCGGCGGTGGGCTCATCAAAATAATACTATCAACCCCTCTCTTCCCTTGGGTCTCGTAAAAGGCGATTAACGTACTAAAGACTGCACATACATCCTACAGCATGAGCGACGATGGGATCATCAAAATAATACTACCAATCCCTCTCTTCCCTTCGGTGTCGTAAAAGGCGATTAACGGACTAAAGACTGCAGATACAATCAACAGCATAGAGCTGCGTTGGGCTCATCAAAATAATACTACCAACCCCTCTCTTCCCTTGGGTGTCATAAAAGGCGACTAACGGACTAAAGACTGCACAGACATCCAATGCATAGATCGGCAATGGGCTCATCAAAATATTTTTTTCTCATAGTGGGTGATGAAAAGTAGAGTGTATTACTCGAGCGCAAATTATAGTTTTGGCTCGGGCGACGTACTTTGAATCCCTCGCTACGTTCAGGATTCTACTAAAGAATCCCTCTCTACGCTCGGGATTCTACTCTAGAATCCCTCACTGCACTCTGGATTAAAAAAACCGCCCTCGCCGTCGCCCGCCGCGTGGGGGGAGCTCGGGGGGCGAAGGCCCCTGCCATGACAAAAGTCTAAAGAGTTAAATAGGTTAGGTTAGGTTAGTATGTTGACCAAAAACGCGCGAGCCAAGCTAGCGAAGCGAGCGTACCGCGGGAGCGGCCGGCAAACCGCGAGAAACGACGTTTTTGTACGTGCGACGTTTTTTATGCACTCTCTCCCTTTTCGCTACCTAAATGGGGGGTCGCCCTTCCCCACTCCCCCAAATTTTGGTATAGGTACGCGGTTGTACAGTTTTACCAAAACCTCAATTGCTACATAACCTCATAATACAAAAAATAACATAACTTAATTATACTACTTGTCTGCAGCAGGGGGGGGGGGGGGTAATGGGGGAGTACTCCTCGCCCTACCCCCTCCTACCCATCCATCCCCCCAATTCAGGCGACTCGATTCAAAAGTTTTACCAAATAATTATATTTTTATTATTACTAGTTTAGTCAACAATCAAGATAATATTCATTATTTGTACCAAAACATACAATTAAACATAAATGAATAGAAAGAAAGACGAAACGAAAAAATACTACTAAACCAAAACGTGCTTATTGTTTTTACCCATGTTTTGGGTATTTACCCGGTAAATACCCACCGCCCATCTCTAGTCTAGAGGCGCCTCAAATGCTTTCTTTATTGCAACACTAAGTACTGTCACACCTATGTGAATTGGCAAGCGTTAAAAATCTGTATTCTGTAAATAACTGTAGGTTTTTTTTTTCATACTTTAAGACATAGGTACCTATCATTAATTTATGTATTATGGTGTCATTAGAAATCCAAACGAGTAAATTTCTAATTCTGTATTAATGTAATCTATTGTGCTCCTGTAGAAAGACCTACATAACAAAGTCAAGGGTCAAAGTAATAAAATAATGAAAGCCAGTATGATTTTTAATATCATTAATCAAAATCAGTATCTGAACAGGTATTCAACTATGTCATACATTTCATGTTCATCATTATCAGATTGCACCAATGGCTGGATTTAAAATATATCAGACTCATTATAACTATCATTGCTTGATGAATCACTTTCACCGCCACCAACAAAAATCACTCGGTACTTCTACGAACTGCATAAAATTTATGAATTTTATGCCTAATTGCACACTTCAAAATCATCTAGGTCTAGGTTAATTTTCTTTTTTTCATTTTGGTTTATTTTTTTAGACTTTGGAAATACAGTAGACGTCTATCCTTCTCTTTGTAATGTCATTATAAAAAAACGAGACAGACACACACCTAAAAAACATAAATTACTTAAAACTTAAATAAAATCGGTAAATACGTACAAACTCGTCTCCTAAATTGGGGTCAGAGGATGTGGGGGGAGGGAGGTTAACAACTTATTAAAATGAAAAACTTATTACCTTTGCTTGAACATAACTAACAAATACAATAAAAATCAAACCTATCAAAATAGAGTCCATTGGTGATAAAAACATCGATTTTCATAAATATTTTTCAAAGAAACTACGAATCTCCGGAATGTGAATGTTTCAAATTACTTCTTTAATACACATCTTTTCAATCAAAAATTACGAACATCCAACTTAGGAGACACGTTTGTACATTTTAGTCATAAAATACATTTGTGGTCAATTTTCATAGTACATACTATAAGACTTACCTACCAGTCATGTTGACAACTAAGTCGGTTATGTTATTGAGGAAAATAGAGTCCAATCCTTGAGACTTTCTCTCTAACAAATATTTATATACATTGTAAACTATTTTTCTCTCACGACTATGAATAGTTTTCGGCATTATAACGCATAAAAATATCACTAATACAAAAAATAGTCCACGCTGACACTTTGACAGCGATCAACAGATGACAATGATGTCATGATATTGACTTTTTAAAGTTACTGTTGCCAGTAAAATAAATTAGTGCCATTAGGTTTCCGCATCATGGCCAGGTTTCCGATTTTCCTGGTCTGGCTTTTTTTTATATTTAAACTTGTAAGTGACACTATTGTTAGCTATAAATAAGACCCGTTTTACTGTACCTTATTCCTTACACAATAAAACATACTTACTTACTAATACACATACTCAGAGACGTCAATTAAGTTTTAATGACAATTAAGTCTCTTGCTGTCACCTTCTTATGTATTGTACTAAATAGAGAAGGAAAGACACATAATTGTCATTAAAACTTAATTGACACTCTGAGTACGGCAGAAAGACATTAGTATCTTTGCTACTAGATACGTCGATGGTAAAACGTGAATGAGCAAATGACACAGTCATTCTGCGACTAAGACGAAGGAGTCTACGTGAGGTCTCTGTGTGTAAGGTTCCTTAATCCTTAATAAACTTAGAGCATTAGTGAACGTCAATTCAACGGAATAACAGAATTTTTAACATCAATCACATCTTCACATCCCATTCAATAAATTTAAAATGGCTGTTTTATATCCCTTTACATTATCCCCAACAGGCAAAAAAATTATATCTGGTAGTGTCAACTGTCATGACTTCTTGGCGGAAAAGTGAAGCGTCATGTCTGCAGTTTTGTTTTTCTAAAATTCGTGTTTTTTCGAACATTAATGTGAAATAATAGTGGATTATTAACCGTTATGCCGCGACCGCACGCTTGCCAAACCTCGGCAAGCCGTCACAAATTCAAACGTGTGGATAGAGCGTTTGGCTTGGTTTGCAAGACAATCACAAATCCAAGCCTCGTCCGCACGCTTGCCACTTGCCGCAAACTCCAAACCTCGACAAACGTTTGGATTGATTTGGGAAAACAAACGTCGCCATCCACACGCTTGCGAGTGCGTTAGTTGGTTCTGAAGAGGCAAGCATGACGGACATGGATGTTGTTGTGTCGGCCATGACATTTGGTTTGGCGTTACTTATTTTTATTACAAATATGTTGGTGGCATGATATGGCAAAAAAGATGGTGGATGTTAAAAATTCATAAAAACCATACTAAGTAATTATTTTAGAATAGGAAGGTACTTATATGTTTTATTTAACTAACTAACGGACTAAAGACTGCACAAATATCCAACGATCGCTTGGTTAAGGACAGATTCTGTTTGGGACAGATTAGGTTTACGTCAGATTCTGTTTAGGACAGATTCGTTTTAAGACAGGAATACAATTGAGTACAAAAGCGGCGATGGGCTCATAAAAATAATACTACCAACCCCTCTTTTCTCTTCGGTGCCGTCAAAGGCGACTAACGGACTAAAGCATACACATACAACAACAGCATAGAGCGGCGATGGGCTCATAAAAATAATACAACTAACCCCTCTTTTCTTCGGTGTCATAAAATGCGACTAACGGACTGAAGACTGCACATACATCCAAGAGCATAGAGCGGCGATGAGCTCATAAAAATAATACTACCAACCCCTCCCTTCTCTTCGGTGTCGTAAAAGGCGACTACGGACTAAAGACTGTACATACATCCAACAGCATAAAGCGGTGATGTACTCCTCAAAATAATACTACCAACCCCTCCCTTCTCTTCGGTGTCGTAAAATGCGACTAACGGACTAAAGACTGCACATACATCCAACAGCATAGAGAGGCGATGTACTCCTCAAAATAATACTATCAACCCCTCTGTTCCCCCCGGTATCGTAAAAGGCGACTAACGGACTAAAGACTGCACATACATCCAACAGCATAGAGCGGCGATGGGCTCATCTGAATAATACTACCAACCCCCTCTTCTCTTCGGTGTCGTAAAAGGCTATTAACGGACTAAAGACTGCACATACATCCACCAGCATAGAGCGGCGATGGACTCCTCAAAATAATACTACCAACCCCTCTCTTCCCTTCGGTGTCATAAAAGCGACTTACGTGCTAAGCACCTAAGCACATGTGCAGACTGTGCAGTTGTTTCTTGCTGAAGCGTGGACTGTGTGGGCGTGGTCTGTGTTGCCCATAGATTTAAATGATTACTAATAAGTTATCGGTTTATGTAAAATAAATTCATTATCATCATCATCAGCCTATAAACGTCCCACTGCTGGGCACAAGCCTCCCACGTGAAGAACAGCACGTGGGGATATTGGGCCATGACCCATTAGGCCAGCGTGGTGGCCGAATGCGGGTTGGTGGGTTCTAACGACTGTCATCTTACGACAACAACCGGGACCAACGGCTTAACGTGCCTTCCGAAGCACGAAAGAGCTCGAGATGTTTTTAATATGATCACCCATCCAGCGACTCGTCATTGCGAAAGTTGCATAGCAGGCAAGATCGCAAGCCGAACGCGCTAGCCGCTGCGCCATCGAGCTCCTCGAGAATATCCTCCTCCTCCTCGAAATTAAATTCACTCATTCCATAACATTAGTAACATTCCAGGAAGTATACGACTTTCTTTATTTGACCAGTCACTCATTATTCACATGGGTAAAACTAAAATGTAAATAAATTAGCACGTCTGTTCGCCACCAGTGCACTAACGAGACTGAATTGCGCGCAAACATGTGGAACGCTTCGCAAGCGCTTGTGGCAAATTCCCTTTGATATGTGCCAAAAAACCGACACTCGACGGATCGGCTACAAGCGCTTGCAAACCTAGGCAAACCTACGCAAACCAAGCCAAACGCTCTATCCACACGTTTGAATTTGTGACAGCTTGTCGAGGTTTGCCAAGCGCCTGCCTAGGGTTTGTAGAGGTTTGGAGTTTGTGGCAAGTGGCAAACGTGCGGTCGCGGCATTAAGTGTTTGTGAACGTGCATGAGCATGAGTGTTGGCAAATGTAACAAAACAGTGCAGCATCACTTTTCAAATTCTCTCAAGAAGTCCGTGTGAGACCTCAGTAAAGTCCCACATCTTTACTGAGGGCTCAAGGGGTTACGGGAACATCATTTATCATTCATCATCTTAATCACCACTCATTATCATCAAGGGGGAAAAAAAGAAATAAAAATACTAATGACCAGGCAGTATGGTCTCTGATCTTAGCCTGTTCCTTCACGCAACAAATATTATAAAAAAAAGTGTCAACTGTCTGTCACATCTTCTTGGCGGGAAAGTGAAGCGTCATGTCTGCAGTTTTGTTTTATTTTCTAAAATGGAAGTGTATAGAGTGCCACAAGCGGCACTGTATCGCCATCGGTTAGGGAACCGTAAGTTTTGCGGTATAATAGTAACGCCTCCTAAGCTGCCGTAAAGTTTTTGTTAGACAACAGAAATACTAGCTGCCCTACTCCTGTAGGTCACGTAATAGGTAAGAAATTTAAGACAATCGCGAAGCGCAGCGTAGCGATTGTCTTGAATTTCGGGGTTATTTTTTTTTATTAGACAAGAGTAATCTAACTCCATACAAAAGTTTCTTTTGAATATTATGTCGTCTGAACATTATGACAAATAAAAAATATGTTACGGTTCCCGAACCGATTGAGATACAATGCCGCTTGTGGCACTCTATTTTTCGAACTCTGTTTTTCGAACTTAATGTGAAATAATAGTGGTTAACCGTTAAGTGTTTGTGAACGTGCATGAGCATGAGTGTTGGCAAATGTAACAAAACAGTGCAACATCACTTTTCAAATTCTCTCAAGAAGTCCGTGTGAGACCTCAGTAAAGACCCACATCTTTACTGAGGGCTCAAGGGGTTTCGGGAACACTCATTATCATCAAGGGGGAAAAAAAAAATACTAATGACTAGGCAGTATGGTCTCTGATCTTAGCCTGTTCCTTCACGGAACAAATATATAAAAAAAAAGTGTCAACTGTCATGTCAGTTATGTCAAAATTGTCAAATCACTCAAATGCCAAATAACAACAAAGTTATTTGGTTCAAATTGGTTCGTTCATTTTATCATTAATATCAAGATTGAGATACATATAAAGCGTTTCAGCATTTTCCTCCCTCCCTGCCATTGCTATGCCACATACCTAGCAGCTATGTCGTATACAAACTTGCTATGCCACACCGTAATTGGTGTGTAGGAAGGACTGTAAAGATGCCTCTCACAGAAGCTGGAGATCAATATTCTGTGTGGGTAAGTTAAATAATATTTTTTGTTTCATTAAAATAAACAATATTTATACTTTTTTACCTATTTACCCAGTTACGCATATTTGATTCGAGCCATCTGGATGTATTTTAAAAGACCTTTACTTTTTCAGTTCAAGGTTGCCTTTGATTAGAGTAACAATATTTACGCTTATTAGTAGTAAGCTATATTAATTAATAACACAATAAAATATTTTTAACAATTGGAATAAAAAAAATTTAAGTGACATGAAACTATTGTTTTTGAATAGTTATCCTCCTTAGATAGTTTGTAAAAAAATGAGTTCATAAATTAATTAAAATTTTTAATACTTTAATAATAATGTTAATACATATCTAAATTATTGTTACAGGTGGGATTAATTTATATATTCAATTTGATTGTGGGAACTGGAGCCCTGACATTGCCCGCTGCATTTGCCAAAGCAGGATGGGGGCTCAGTACAATATCGCTGGTGTTCCTGGCCTTTATGAGCTTCATGAACGCCACATACGTTATAGAGACGATGGCATGTGCGAATGCAGTGTATAAATGGAAGATACTGCAGACTATTAAAAGGGAAAGTGTATGTATTATATTTTATTTATCACTTATATGAAACATAAGCTAAAAGATTAATTTAAAAGTTAATATCTCATATTACTTTTATGGTGGGTTGTGGCCCAATATCCCCACATGCTGTTGTCCGCATCAATGCCCAGCAGTGGCATGTTTATAGGCTGATGATAATGGTTATAATAATAGGTAATAGATATAGTATAATCCTGCAACTGGACCATTTGATTACACACAAAGCTCCCATCTTATAAAGTACTTTTGTTTATTTATTTTGTTTGTTTTTCATTCTACTTTAGAGTAAAGCAGCATATAGAAACCATTTTCATTTTACAGAAAAGAGCAGTAAAGTCCATATATAGTGACTCCCTTAAGGAGCTGTTTAAAGAAATAAATATTCTTACAGTGGCATCACAATTTATTTATAACTGTATTGTTTACGTGCGTCAAAACATTTCTCATTTCAAAAAAAATTGCGATATACACAAACTTAATACTAGAAATAACTATAAACTTGTAGTTCCTAAATTTCAACTTCAGAAAGTTTATGGATAATTTATGGGACAAAGTGTCATAATTTACAATAAAATCCTGAACGATGTTATAATTTTGCCCTTTGACAAATTTAAGACACATGTTAAGGACAGACTTTTAGAAAAAGGCTATTACACTGTAAGCGATTACATCAATGACAAAAATGCATGGAACTAACATTCCTCTAGTTTCGCACACATTGTTATGCGTTCATAGTGCCTGAGTAAAACTTTTAGATTCACTTTTGTTTAGGATTTTTTTTTCTGTTGCTGTAGAAAAAAAATCCTGAAAATTTAAAATAGCGGCCATTTTATCAGAAGGCCATAAATGCTCAAAGGGGGGATGCTTTCCTACACAAAATTGATTGTATAACATGACCTTAAAATATTGCTAGCCCTATCCCGAACACACTGTATAATTGTTTTAAGATTATTGATGTTTAGATTGGTAACAACATATTGTTTTGTAAATGTCGTTACTTCTATATTATTATAAAGCTGTGGAGTTTCTTGTGCCCGTTCTTTCCCACAGCTAAAAGACATCCTGAATGAGTGGGGTGGGTGGGTGGGTTCTTATGCCTATCTATCCATCCATAAAAGTAAAAATAAATTTAGACGATTCAAAATGCTTATTTTAAGCTCACTGAATAAATAAATTTTAATTATGATTTTGATTTTGACTATTCAAATGGAAGCAACTAACGAATTGCAAATCAAAATTTGCTGTTCCATACAAAACTGCTGCAAATACTATTCAAACTAAATGGCAGCTACTTTGGCCAACATATTAGTTTAGCCATACAAAAGGGCAACACTGCCAGCCATTTGGAGACTTTGCCACGCAGCAGTGGTACGGTAAAGATATTTTTTAGGTTTTTAGTTTTAAATTAGGTATTTGGTTTTTAATACATTATTATTGTTGTTAGGTTTTTGTGTAAATAAATAAAATTAATCTAATTGATCAATAAAAAAAAAATTAATAAAAAACGCTATATGATCTTATTATAAGATCATATTATTGAAAAGGTTTACTATGATAAATGTTAATTCAACTGTAATACAATATGGATGTTGTCTATAAAGCACACACATTTCGCGCCCCACGTGCTGTCTTGCTGACTAGGTATTAGCTTAGCCATAAATTTGTCTAGCAGGATTTGTTATACCTAATAATAATTATATAGTAAGCATATGTTTTTGTAAATATTGTTACTTCTTTATGAAGCTCAAAAGCTGTAGTTTTTTTTGCATGCATTTTTCTCCACAACTATAGAAATATGTCGTAGATTGTTAGTAGGCTAAAAAGTGATTCTAATAGATTGATAGATAGACGCCCACTGTTGAGCAAAGGCCTCCCTCCTTCGATCTACAATACCAACTAGATAACGCGTCACGTACAAAATCAAAGCTAAATTCTGACCACGTGAAAAAATACTTTTTCAAAGCAATAAATTACTCCTGTCACTTAAAAATGAAAAGTCGTCAATAACATTTTTTTTTTTATTGGCAACGGGTAAGCGCTTTGCCTTCATCTCACCTGATGGTAAGTGACGATAAGGCCGAAGGTGGAAGCGGGCTTCACCCGGAATCTTCAATCACTGAGGAACTGGCTATCTTATCTCAAACTGCCGGAACACAACAATGCTATAAACATTGTTGTTATGACGACAGACTTAGATAAGATGGTGGTAGCTAGCCAGGCAGACTAAACAGCCCTACCACCAACCAAACCGAGCACACAAAGATGTACCCCCCGCTGGGAATCGAACCCGGGACCTCTGGGTCTGAAACAGGTAGCTTAGCCACTAGACCACAGAGGCGGTTGAATTTAGTGGTGAAATCAACCATAGGGGGCAACAAATAAAGTACTTTTCCTGTTATTGCCTTGCGAGAAAATAAGAGCTCACTTCTCAAGTGCGCTCTTATTTACCGAGACACATTTTTAGCGCCGACCTGACATCTAGTTGTATTGTTGATCGAAACTTCCCTCAAAGTATAGTAATCAATTACCTACTGTATTGCTGTATATGGTATACTGTATGTAAATCAATAAAATGGATGCTCGGCGCGTAATAACGTTGTTGTGGCGCAGTTACGTTATTATAACGTTTTGGGACTTATACAATATTAGTTAGAGCTTGATAGCGCAGCTGCTAATGCATTCGGTTTCGATCTTGCTAGTCTAGAAGCGATTTTTGTAATGCTTGGTCACTAGATGAGTAACCAAATTAAAGACGTTACGAGCTGCTGCGTGCTTTGGAAAGCACTAAAGCTGTTGGTGACGGTTGTTGTAATATACCTGGTCGAGTTAAATGCCAGAAAACCCCAGGTTTGTTCATTATTGTCCAAGATAACTCCCTTCCTTATTCCTCCCTCTCTTCAGAACTCTCTTATACCCATTTCAGTGGACTTTTCTTGGCATGTACATCGGCCAGGAATTGAATCCAAAATGCTACATCGAGAGTGTTATTTTAACTGCTTCCGTAAATTAGGTATTCTCAATAAGGTGAGGCAGTTTTTTACTCCCGAGCAGCGGTGTTTGCTGTACAAGACTCAGGTGCGATCGATATGGGACGGCTCCGCTAAATACCTCCTCGATGCACTTGATAGACTGCAAAGGCGAGCGGTACCCATTATTGGAGATGCTGAGGTTACAGCCTCTCTTGAGGACCTCCAGCTGCGTAGAGACATTGCTTCTCTCATTGTCTTCTACCGAAATTACTACGGAGAGTGTTCTGAAGAACTTTTTGATCAAATCCCGCCCTCTCCTTTCCTGTCCCGTACTACAAGTGCTGGTCTTAGGAACCACCATCATACTGTGCAGAATATCAGCACTCGTACCAAAAAGTTTGGCAAGTCGTTCCTCTGTAAGACCATTCGGCTTGGGAATTCTCTGCCGGCGCAAGTGTTTTCCAGCTCCTATAATCCCTGGTCTTTTAAACGGGGCGTGAAACGGCATTTATGCAGGCCGTCATGAATAGGTGCGCTTGTTACCGTGCTTGTTCCACGGTGAGGAGCGCTCTCATTATTTTGGACTGCATCGGCTGCTTACCATCAGGCAGGATGTAGTCACTATAACGTGTCACATTGAAAAAAATGACCGTTGTCAAGACCTACCAACCAGCCACCAATGCTGGTTGTTGGTATCCCCATGTTCTTTTGTACATGTGGGAAGGCCTGTAGTGGAACATTTTTAGGTGTCGATGATGACGATCATGACGCCTAACCCCAAAATTTGCCTAACAAATGTAGGTACTATACCTACATTTGTTAGGCAAATTTTTGTATTTTGTTTATTTAGGTTTAAACTACACACATAAAATGATCTGTAAAGGGTACACACGCCAGCACATCAACCTTTTTAAAACCATTGAGGTACAATAAACTAGAGAAGACACCGCGAAGCAAGTTTGCGCGCACTAAGGTGCAGCCCGTGGGCTGCAAACGCCTCATTGATTGCGCGTGATTCAAGCGATTGTGGACCTTGCGGCTGCACCTTAGTTGCGCACAAACTTGCTTCGCGGTGTCTTCTCTAGTTTATTGTACCTCAATGTTTAAAACTGTCAAATTTCTCCAATCGATATTGACCCTTATATCCTATTCATAGAGTTGTAAATTTAATGTCATCATCATCATCAGCCTATAAACGTCCCACCGCTGGGCACATGCCGCCCACGTAGACAATAGCACGTGGGGCTATTGGGCCATAACCCACCACGCTGGCCCAATGCGTGTTGGTGGGTTTTAACGACTGCCATCTTACGACAACAACCGGGACCAACGGCTTAACGTGCCTTCCGAAGCACGGAGGAGCTCGAGATGTTTTTAATTTGGTCACCCATCCAGCGACCCGGCATTGCGAAGGTTGCTTGGCGGGCAAGATCGCAAACCGAACCACGCCGAACGCGCTAGCCGCTGCGCGATTGAGCTCCTCAATTTTTGATTTAATGTAAAATTTTTAATCTTTTTGGTAGGTTGATCTGATGGCGTCTGTACTATTAAATAATGCCATCTCTGTTATTGTAATACTTACACAGTAAAGGCGGGTCTCCTGCGACACTGCTTTGGGTTTTCTAACACCTAACATCAAACATCTAACAAATATAGGCGTGGCCTACGTACATATTTTGACATATTTTGATAGATGTTCCGCCATAAGGGTTATTTGTTTGGTAATCACAAACTTATAAAGATCATTTTACAGATTCAGGATCATGATTCAGACGAGGAACCGTCTCAGCATGCGTACGGTGATCTCGAAGAACCGTTGGTCTGTGGAGAGTCCATGCCTTCTCGTTACTACAGTCTGGACAGGCGCGTCGAACTCGGGGAAATGGCTAACCTGTTTTTTAATAAGACAGGCAGGATAATGTTCTTTTGCACTCTTTGTGTGTACCTATACGGAGACTTGTCTATTTATGCAGCTGCTGTAGCAAAGTCTATAATGGATGTTGTGTGGTAAGTGTATTGAATAATTATTCTGAAATAAAATGTTTTTGTGGTTTGTTTTGTATTGCAACATAATATTTATTTACTGAGTAGGGATTAAAGGTTTTCGGGGTACAAACATTTGCTAGGGCAGTTAATTTTGAAAACACTTTTTTATATTAATAAACAATGAATAAATGGTTATTGTCAGTATTGTAATAAAAATAAAGTATATTTTTCAAAATTCTGATATATTTGTAAGTGTAATTATTTTATTTTTATATTATTAACTATGTTATTTTATTTTTATTACGGTGGATCCTGGAGGCCAATTCTCATTTTTCGAGATGTAGTCTCGAATCGAGTTTTGATTTCGATCTCTATCTCGACCATAAAATCTCGTTATTAACATTTTGTTCACGAATCTCCTATTCTCAGCGCTAATCGACTTCGAGTTTGATTCGAATTCGAACTTTATCGAGTGGTAATCCAATTTAGTTATTCTGAACATCTCGAACTCGACATTTCTCGATGGAGAGCCGCTCGAATTGCTTCGAGTGGTCAGCAGTGGTCGAGACGTAATTTCGAATACGAGAAGCTAATGAAACGTCAAATAGCGGCGAAATTACGGTTGATATGGAGGAGTTAATTTCCAATTTTGTCGTGGAAGTGATTTAAAATATTGAGAGAGCTCGCTCTTTTTTTTTAAAAGGTGGAAGAAAACTTTCCACTCCTTAACTGTATATCAGCTTCCAACATTTGTAGAAGAAGCTGCTTCTGCTGTGGCGTTGGGTATTTTTTGTTGACATTGTGACATTGTGTGTGTCTTGTGAATGCTAAAATGATCGTTTCGTCACCAAACAAGCACACAACCACAAACAAAAAACATAAAATTTATCAACGATACGTCACGTTTTAAACAATACAAGTTGTTTAAGGAAATTAAATTTGATCACAACACATTAAATATAATGATTTTTCGATACTTATTAAAAATTTACTTCTTTTATTAAAAATCAAGTTCAATACATTTAAATACATTACAGTAAAAATATTTGAGGTACATAGTTGCAACCGGTCTAAAACCGGATGAAACGTGTCAAACGGAACGCATCCCGAGTTGATTGCATTAAAAGAATGGCAATATTTATCAAAAAAAAACTCGAAGTCTATTTCGATTAGCGCTGAGAATAGGAGATTCGTGAAGAAAATGTCGATTATCGAGATAGATTTCGAAATCAAAACTCGATTCGAGACTACATCTCGAAAAATGAGAATTGGGGCCCTGGCCTTAGGGATATAAATCTATAATAAGAGGGTTTACGCTTTTCCCATACTTACAATTTTCCAAGTCGACATTTTTAAAGATCAATAAGCCGATTTTAATGAAACTTTGCATGCTAAAGCAAAATACAGTGATCTAAATAGTATGTTGAAAACATTTTTAAAAAAGGTTTATTTGGCTGAGTTATTGCGATTTAAAGTCCACTATGGCAAGTTTAAAATCGCAATAACTCAGTTAAAAAAACGTTTTTTAGAAATGTTTTCAACAAACTATTTAGATCTCTACATTTTACTTCGGCATGCCGAGTTTCATCAACATTGGCTGACTGGTTTCTGGTTTGGTTCAAAAATTTCGACTTGGTATGCGAAACCAAAATGCGTAAACCCTCTTAACCCTTTATAGGGCAGTGTCAAATATATTGACACCATATTTTGAACTTTAAACAATTGAGATAAGGTCGAAAACCAATGAAAAATTTCAACATGCTTTGCTCGTTTATGGGTTAATAAAAATCTATTGCCGAATTATGTCTGTGCGTGCATCACTTCAGAATGGCTGCAACTATTTGGCTCATTCTTTTTTTTTATAATAGAAGGAGGCAAACGAGCTGGCGGGTCACCTGATGGAGAGTAATCTCCGCCGCCCATGGACACTCGCAACACCAGAGGAATCGCAGATGCGTTGCCGGCCTTCAAGGAGGGAATAGGTTTTAGGAAGGAATAGGAATTGTGGGGGAAGGGGGGGGGGAAGGGCCTCCGGAACCCTCACTGGCCAGACGAAACACAACAGCACCAAGTGCTATTATTTCACGCCGGATATTAGTGAGAGGGTGGTATTACGCCGGGCACCCAATGCGTGCTGCAACGCAGCGTGGCTCTACCATTCAAATAAATATTATTTTTTTGTTGTGTTTGTAATTGTCAGGAAGAGGTTTGTATGAAATATTTTTTTTGGAAATTGGTCATGGGGGTTCGGGGTCCACGCTGACGTAGTCGCGGGCAGGCCGCTAATACTAAAGGGCAGTGGTGACGTTTACTGCTTTGATTGTTTATATCTAAATAATTTTACAGAGCTACATTAGCTACAGTAACGGTGTCGCGCAGCGGTAAAAGAATACTACCGCCCCCTCTCTTCCGTTGGGTGTCGTAAAAGGCGACTAACGACTAAAGACTGCACATACATCCAACAGCATAGAGCGGCGATGGGCTCACCACTTGTCGCGCTGAGCACATGTGCAGTCGCTATTTGGTGAAAGTGGACTATGGTAGAGGACTGTTTTTGCTGTCCTCAATCTCATTGCCTAGTCTCTGACTAACCCTTCGGGGATAATAGTCACTGTGCAGTTTCACAATGTGCATAAAAGCATGATGAAACATAATGTAATGTAGGATCCTTTTGTTACATTTATTTCGTTATAATGCATTCAAACCAATGCTTCATAACCGAGACTATTGTATAGTTTGCGCGAAATAAATCAAATATTTAACCAAGTGTGACGTGACGCGTGTTTTGCGCGCACCCCCGATGACGTCGTCATTCTGCAAACGGAACGCTGGTTGCTTTATTCCTTTAATACCTACCAATGATACATGCATTTATATATAATCGCGACTATTATCCCCGAAGGTTTAGTCAGAGACTAGGCAATGAGGACCGCAAAAGCAGTCCTCTACTATAGACAGCCCACTTTTTATCAAATAGCGACTGCACATGTGCTGAGCGTGACAGGTGGTGACCCAGTTGCCGCTCTATGCCGTTGGATGTATGTGCAGTCTTTAATCCGTTAGTCGCCTTTTATGACACCCAAGGGAAGGGGGTGGTAGTATTCTTTCACCGCTACGCGACGCGATTATGTCACACCAATGGTGGTGGTTTTTTTGATTACAATTTGCTTTTATGTCCTACTCTTTGAGTGGTTGTACAAGCTTAAAAGAAGCAGAGCCCACCCCCACATCCTTGAGTTGACATCAAAGAGAAGTGGAATGATGGCATATAGAATAGACTGATAAATTATGGGATTTCTTGGATGCCAAGAAGTTCATGAAGGAGCCACGTGTATAGGGGGGCTGAAGACAAAACTATGGGCTTTTCGATCCTATAGACATGGAACGGGCTGTTCCGCGGGGTTTTCTTGCCCTATAACGTAAGGGCCTGTTTCCATTAGGTCTGCCGTCTCCCGCGGTCGGATCTGACCGAGATTCGGAAGTTCTATTGGCTTAATAATTTGTATGGAAACCGGGCCGAGTGTTTCCATCTGTCCGATCGGATCGGAGGCGGATCCGACCTAATGGAAACCGGGCCTAAGGCAGGGGGGTGTCACTCCGCAGTATTTAGGTACGTTCGGCCGGCGCGCCTCCCAGGTAATCGTACTTAAATATATCAACCCTACGCTCCTGACGTCAAATCGATATCGAGTCAGCGTTGCTTAACGGAATATAAACGCTCGGGTCACACGATAATTTTCAATTTCGTGTGAAAGTCGTTAGATTGTGAACCTTCTGTACGGTTGTACTATTAGTTATTCTGTGATTAAGGTTCTCAACATCCATACATACTCACGTTTATTATCCTCAAAGAGTTAGTCAGATACTAGGCAATGCGGACCGCAAACGCACTGCCCTACCACACTTCACGTTTCACTAAATGGCAACTGCACATGTGCTCACGTGACAAGTGGTAAACCCATCGCCAGACGGAGGTATGTGCAGCCTTTAGTCGCCTTTAACGACACCCTAGAGAGATGGGTTGGTAGTATTCTATTAATAACTAGCGGCCCGCCCGCGACATCGTCCGCGTGGAAACCCCGTGTCCCGCGACGAATTTTCAAAAAAATCTTTTTTAAACGAACCTAGTCCCGACAATTACAAACACAACAAAAAAATAATTCGTTTCTTGTCATTGACTGCCCTCCCGTACCCCAGTGACGCCTCATCACATATTATGGTGCTGCCTAGCTCTAATACTTCTAATACTTACAATTTTAAACTCGTCATATCTTCCAAATTAAATGTCCAAATGGAATAATTCAACAAGTTATACAGGGTTATTGGAAATACGTAGCGATCCCTTTACGGGGTGATAGTAGAGATCATTAGCTATCAAATTGCCCTAGAGTAGATAGGGCAAAATGTACCAAATTAGAAAAATATTTTTTTCTCTTTTTTTAAGTTTCGGTTCTTTTTTTTACGTATTAGAGTGTTAGCAAACTAAAAACACACAAAAACAACTATTAAATACGTAAATTTCTTTTTTAATCCACTTTGATGTAGCCTGACCCACTTTTGTTAATATTTTAAATATTTCTTTACAAATATTTTTTTCGAAATCGGTCCATTTTTGCCCCATTTACCCGAGGGCAATTTGATAGCTATTGATCTCTACTATGACCCCTTAAAGGGATCGCTACGTATTTCCAATAACCCTGTATAAAGGTATTAAAGCAGTCTTGAATATGAAGTAATTTATTTTAATAAGGATTAATAACAAGGTACAAATAAAGAGCCTTTTCTTGAGCCTGTTGTTGTTGTTGCATTCAATATTTTTTTTAAATAAAAGTACACTTTTTGCTACATAACTATAATAGTTAGACATATGCTGTCGCGACACTTTTTGTAGATAATTATGTGTTCTGCAAAGTTTTAGTTCATAATTTTGTTCTATCATCAATAGTTTTCGCAGCGCACGCGGTGTAAGGAATTTTCTGTTTATTTTTTACAAATTGGGTTACATTATTGGAGTTTTAGTAAGGATCTCCAATTTTTTTTAAAATATAATAAAGCCTATGTCTTCCGGAGATAGTATCCCAACAGTGAAAGAATTTTTCAAATCGGTCTAGTATTTTCGGTGCCTATTCAATGAAAACAAACAAATCTTTTCTCTTTATAATATTATTATATGGATGAGCCGCCATCACATCGCCCGTCTTTTTTCTGTTCCCTTAAAAATTAAAGTCCGTTTCATAAAACCGTATTACAAAAGACAACATGTGTTTAAGATTTTTTTGTTGTAGTAGACCGTAAATCTTTTACTCTTCCTTCCAGCTCAGCAGTTCCCACGAACATGACAGACTCGCCCGACTGGGAGCAGTTACCGTGCTTCAACTCGACCTCTCCGTCCGAGCAGGCTCATACCCGGCTGCAGGTCTACCGAGTGGCGCTGTTGACCTTCGTAGGAGCAATGGGGCCGTTCGTCTTCTTCAACGTGCAGAAGACTAAGTACCTCCAGCTGTTCACGTCGGGTATGAGGTGGCTTGGTAAGTATGAGATAAGATAATTATGAGGTTTTTTTCCCCATTTTTTTAGAGGAAGTTTTTTTTATAGTTGAGCAATAATTATGTACGTTTGTTTTTTTTATCCACTACGGCACTAGGCCTTTATTTCACCTGATGGTAAATGAGTATGGTTTTTTTTGTGTTTGTATTTTTTACTAGGCGACGCGGCAGACCGAGGCGAAGATGGGGTGACGAGCTGGACTCATTATCAGCCAGATTGGACCACTGTGGAGGTGGATAGAAAAAAGTGGAAAGAAGGAGGGGAGGCCTTTGCCCTGCAGTGGGACAGAATAGGCTGACAATAATAATAATAATAATAATCTTTACTTGCTAGCTATGCATTTGTCTAAACTTTTATTATAAGTATGCAGTCAATTGGCAAGAGAAAAATCATGACAACGGATTGAAAATAGACACCCGATGTCTTTTACTTTAGTCATTTAGTTTTTTTTTGTATTATTGACTAAAAACTGTAAAATATAACATACATACATACATACATAATCACAACTAATATCCCCGAAGGGTTAGTCAGAGACTAGGCAATGAGGACAGCAAAGGCAGTCCTCTGCCATAGTCCACTTTTCACCAAATAGCGACTGCAGATGTGCTCAGCGTGACAGGTGTTCACCCATCGCCGCTCTATGCTGTTGAATGTATGTGCAGTCTTTAGTCCGTTAGTCGCCTTCTACGGCACCCAAGGGAAGAGAGTGGGTGGTAGTATTTTTTTAACCGATACGCGACACGGTTGACAAATTACAATAATTAATAAGAATTACTCTGCAGTTAATATTGCACCTTACATTGTTTAGTTTTAAGGTTGATTCTATTAATCTCTGCGTGGAAGATATTTGTACGAATCACCATAATCTATCGTAGGGACCGCTTAGTAAGTCTAGGTAGGTAGTCTGGCCAACGAAAGCTGAATCAGGAAAAACGCGGCAATTTCAAAAATATCATGACAGGGTAACACAGGATCACTCACACAGCTGCAATTTTCTCAGAAAAAATTCAATTTGACATACGACATGACACCTCAAATAGACACACATAGAGACAAAGTGTTGCCAATCAAATAATTACGAGGTTCAGCTTTCGTTAGCCAGACTTTTATTGATGGCGTAGAGACGATACGTCATTGTTAATTAATTATGTATTCCGATTCACGCCCATAGAACAGGCTCCAAATGTAATCTGGCCTTGGAGTTATACTTAGACGCGCATATGTCTCACGTTACGCTGCGCTATCTATATATTACAGGATTAACATCTACATCATTAATATCAGTATATACCTATTAAGGGGGCCCTGCACGAAATTGTGAAAATTTACGTATTTTTAAGTCACTTGTACAATGCGCTGAATTAGTTAAATACACCCTTTCGAAGGTAATGGCAGCGATAATGCCACTAAGTATTGAATATTATGCTCTTGGACTACGATTGAAATGCAATGAAAAATTTCGACTGTACTGCCAGTGAAAGGGTTAGAGAACTGATGTAAGTTAGCCTGATGTCGTCATGGCCTTGTTGAAATTTGAAACAAATTCTTTAAAAATTAACAAACAAGAGGTACATAAATCTAATGACATATAAAAAAGTATTTTTTCGAATACTTTCTTAATTTTACGCATGAAACAATAATTCTTACATGAAAATATTTGTATTGATATTCCGCAGGGCACCCCCTTCTTTAAAGTATTTTTTTTATTTTTAACACAAGCGCGTGATAGTTTTGCACATTTAGCAGAGTAAAAACATTGCTCTAATTAAATTACTAGGTCTAAAACTTCAAAGCAGAATTGACCTTATGAGATAGATAGATAGATAAATTCTTTATTGCACATACATGTGAAACAATTTTACAATTCAAAACTTAAATCTAGTATGAGCAAAGGCGGTCTTATCGCTGAGAGCGATCTCTTCCAAACAACCTTTGGTTTTTGGACCCAAGAAGGAGAAAGAGGAAGTGCGCAAGTACAGTTAAATAGATTTACACGATAGATAATTAATAAAAACAGATATTATAAATATGTATTTATAAATATATTTCTAAATTAGACGTACATATTATTAATGTCAATATGAGTGATTCTGCTTTGAAGTTCATTATTAAGACTTATGTCTTTTCTTGCGTTCGCGCGGCACCCCCTTAACTCTCACAATATAAACATTTTACGTTATGAGAGTAAATGAAGAAAGGGATAGTGTCAGGATCATGGTGAATCAAAGCTGTGTTTCCGCCAACCTTCCGGCAATCGGGTCTGATGTATGCTACACACAAATAGTTAGGTACATATATAATGTGTGTATAAATTTTACTCTTACCAAACTAAATCAAAAGTTAGAAAACGTTATAAAATGAATGCCACTAAATAGTGTGAACGAATCTTATTGTTTACTTAACCTTCAATACAATTAAATCACACTTGATTAGGTAACTAAAAGAGCTGGAAAGTATGTTGATAATTTACTATAATAAATAAAATCCTACTTATTGAAAAATTTCACAATCACAAAGCAATGTAAAAAATTATGAAGTCATCAAAATAACTCGGTCGTTTTAGTTTAAAGCAATGTCGACACATTATTGCGCGCGTGTCAGATTATCGTTTGTGTCAGCACACGACAATTGGATTTGAGACTACATAATATGTACCCTAATTTTATAGTATTAGATAAATAGATAGATAAACACTTTATTGCTCACAATCTGAACAATAATAGGGTCGGCCTTGTTAGAAGTATTAACCGCCTCTTTGGTCTACTCTAGTGGCTAAGCCACCGGTCTGTACGCTCTATAGATATATAGAGCGTACTTATACTTTACTCAGACTTATCTAGCGAAGTAAGACAAAATTGGAATTTATAATCAATGCCTCGACGCTGTCTCAGCACAGGCTTAGCACGGGTTAAGTCACCGAAATCGGTGACTTACGAAAAACTTAGGATATTAACCGAACGTGAATAAAAGGACACAACCTCAACAGCTCTATGGCGGCGTTTCCGTGACTTTTTAAATTTTACGGGTTGTCTTTCTGTCAAAACAAGATCTCTTTCTGTCAAAACAGTTATGACTATTAATTCGAAATCAAAGCTCGTACTTAGGATGCACTGAGCCAAGTTCGCCAGTCAAGTCAAAGTAGTAAAGTCAAAGTTACTCGTAAGCACGCTCTATAAATCTCACCCTTAGGCCAAAAACCAAATTCAAACTCAAATCTCTGCTTGAGTACAGTTAGAAAGGGATGGTGCTATTCATCGCATATACACCGAGACATTTTAGTGGTTGTTTTCCCGCGGCAGAACGATTTACCTTTAGTAGTACTATCAAATCATGCGAGTTATTTTTTGGAAATTAAAATATTTTTGTTCTTAAGTAATCAAAAAAATAATCATTAACTCGAAAGCGTAAGAATATTACTTAGTGCGGGAGCTTCTTTTACTTTAAAACATTGATTTCGTGCGGCATGCAGTACCTAAATACGTCACATCTCGTATAAGAAACTATCGTTTGTCACGCTTTCGAGTTGATAATAATTTTTTTGATTACTTAGTTGAGAACAAAAATATTTTTATTTTCAAAAAATAACTTGCATGATTCGATAGTACTACTAAAGGTAAATCGTTCTGTCGCGGGAAAACAACTACTAAAATGTCTCGGTGTATATCGCCATCCCTTTCTAAGTGTATTCAAGCATGGATTTGAATTTGAGTTTGGTTTTAGAATACGAGCCTTAGATCCAGAGGTACCGGGTTCAATTCCCAGCGAGGGGGCACATATTTGAGTACTTGGTTTGGTGTGTGTAGGGCTTGTTAAGTCCGCCTGGCTAGCTACCATCATCTTATCTAAATTCTAGCGCCATAACAACAAAGTTAATAACATTGTTGTTCTCTGACAGTTTAGTCGTTAGATAGCCAATTCCTCAGCGGTTGGGAATTCCGCGTGAAGTGCGACTTACCATCGGACGAGGTGTAGGCCAAGTGCTTACCCGTGGCCTGGTGAACAAAACAGAGTAGCTTAACAATTTAGTAGCAATGTCATACTAACTACTGCGGTTCATATATACATTAGCGGAGGATCGTTCTAAGCAAGTCGGTTCGTTCGTTCTAAGCTACTCTAAGATACCCAATATCTCAGTGGTTAAGGATTCCGGGTGAAGTGCGATTACACCTCCGACCCTATCTTATTTACCATCGGGTGAGATAAAGGCAGAATGCACTTGGTATTCCAGTAGTTATTTAAAAAGCCGAGAAGCTCGATGGCGCAGCGGCTAGCGCGTTCGGCTTGCAATCTTGCCCGCTAAGCAACTTTCGCAATGCCGAGTCGCTGAATGGGTGACCAAAATTAAAACATCTCGAGCTCCTCCGTGCATCGGAGGGCACGTTAAGCCGTTGGTCCCGGTTGTTGTCGTAAGATGACAGTCGTTAAAACCTACCAACCTGCATTGAGCCAGCGTGGTGGGTTATGGCCCAATATCCCCACTTGCTATTGACCACGCGGGAAGCCTGTGCCCAGCAGTGGGACGTTTATAGGCTGATGATGATGATGACTAAAAAAAGGAAATAATATGTAATGATTTTATTGATCCTTCTTCACAGCGTTCGTTATAATGATCTCGATGGCCATCCGGCTGCTGGCGACGCGCGGGCCGCAGGGCCACCCGGCTGCCTTCGCGGTGTCGGGCCTGCCGCCGCTGTTCGGCGCCTGCGTCTATTCCTTCATGTGCCACCACTCGCTACCAGGACTAGTCAGCCCCATACGCGGTAAAAACAGACTCGGACCACACTTAGCGCTAGACTACGCTCTCATAACCGTCTTCTATCTCCTCCTAGCTTTCACCGGAGCCTTCGCATTCACCCACCTAAGCGAATTATACACCCTAAACTTCGTCCCCAAAGATAATGAGAACATATTCCTTGAAATTGTCGAGTACTTCCTAGCTCTCTTCCCAGTGTTCACGCTCTCAACTAGCTTTCCAATTATCGCTATCACGCTCAGGAATAATCTGCAAAGTCTCTTTTTGGATACCTCCCGGTTGGAGTCGTACAATTTTGTGTTCAGGAAATTGCTGTTTCCCATTGTCACTGTGATCCCGCCGTTATTGTTGACGTACTTTTTGGAGGATATCAGCATTCTCATTGAGTTCACCGGCTCGTATGCCGGTACAGGTATCCAGTATTTGATACCGACCTTTCTGGTGATGACCGCTAGGAGGCACTGCAGCAATCTGTTGGGGCTGGGTGTGGTCAATAAGTATAAAAGCCCGTTTTCCAACGGCGCATGGGGTGTGTTCGTGTTGCTTTGGTCGTTTGTATGCCTTATATTAGTGTCTGTCAATATGTTCGAAAAAAAATTATGATAGTAATGAGGGTAGTAGATTTAAGAGTTCCTAAAGGGTTAAACCCTCTTGGTATTTAGCGTTGATGCTTCCCAAGAATTGATTTGGATATAAATTATCTAATTGTCGCTCTTACATTACATGTGTTATTTATTATATTAGATGTTTTCGAACCTTTTGGTTACGTTCGTGTGTGTTTAAAATATATGTATACATAATGTATTTTGAAATAGCAAGCTAGAGAAACAAAAACTATTGTTTATAAATTGTATTTTATACATTAAATATTTTAGGGTTACTTTATAAAGTAATGTCGAATTTTCTTAAGTATTTACCAAAATATTGGATAATCTTCGTGTATTACGCACATCTATAAACTTCACTGAGGCAGGTCTTCCATTGAAATTACTATGTAAAAAGACTTGGAGTGTGTAAAAATAGATAAGGCCTTGTAGGTATTGCTATAAAACTGTTATTTATAAATGTGGATTTTTAAGTTAAAGTAAGGCTGTGGATAGAGTGCCACAAGCGGCATTCTAGTACGATCGGTTACGATGCCGTCATTACGGCATCCTAGTACAAAGTGTAGGCAGTGAATAGAGTGCCACAAGCGGCATTCTAGTACGATCGGTTACGAACGGCATCCTAGTACAAAGTGTAGGCAGTGAATAGAGTGCCACAAGCGGCAACATAGTACGATCGGTTACGATGCCGTAATTTGACGGCATCCTAGTACGAAGCGTATAGAGTGCCACACGCGGCATTCTATCTCAATCGGTTAGGGGACCGTAACATATCTTTTATTTGTCATAATGTTCAGACGACATAATATTCAAAATATTTTTTTGTATGGAATTAGATTTCTGTTGTCTAATAAAAAAATAACCTCGAATTTCAAGACAATCGCTACGCTGCGCTTCGCGATTGTCTTAAATTTCTAACATATCACGTGACCTACAGGAGTAGGGCAGCTAGTATTTCTGCTGTCTAACAAAAACTTTACGGCAGCTTAGGCGGCGTCACTATTATATCGCAAAACTTACGGTTCCCTAACCGATGGAGATACAGTGCCGCTTGTGGCACTCTATACACTTCCTAAAAGTAATGCTGTCTTGTTTTTTCCTATAAGTAGGCAGCATCGTTATTAAAAACTAAGTCTATGTTTATAAATAGCAGTGTAAATGTTTTGTAAAAGAAAAAGGAAGTATTATTTAAACGAAATGACAATAATGTATTCAAAAACTAAACTAGTATGAAACTATTTTGTATTTTGGTAGTTTTAAATTATAAATGAGTATAAAATCGCCCATTTAAATGGAACGATGTGTCCTTTAATATTAAGAGTATATTTTTTAGAAAATAACGCCATACAATAATATGCTTGCCAATTGATTATATTTAGGAATATACTCGTATATATATTTGCACAGGGATCCCTTGTTTCGACTAATTTTGGCAGCCCAATCGTTTGGAAAAATCAGGGAATGGCAGGACCATCTAATTACAGAATTATAAGGAAAGTCGATAGATTTTATACATTTTATGTTTGGTTCCGGATTAGAGTAAGAAACTTACAAAATTAATATTTTAACTTTACTTTTTATTTATAGATTTTCAAAGTAATTACATATTATTTTATGACTGGAATTCTTTGCTCGCTAGTTAAACTGACGCTTTTTTATTGCTTTCGATGTGAACAAGTTCTATTTTTATTGAAGAATGTTATTTTGCAGTTAAGCAACTTATAATTTTGTACTTATGTGTTATTTAACTTTATTACTTTAAATAGCACATAATTACAAAATTATTAGAAAATATTTATACTTTACTATTTTAATTATAATTAATGCAAAACAGACGTTATTATATTTTAGAACATACATTGTTTATCTGTATAATATAAGTTGCATTTGTATAATTGAAGATTGGAAATCAAAAGAGTTTAATTATTTACGTGAATGGAGAGAAGTTTGTTTTAATTTATACGCTAGAGGTTCTTAATGTTTTATAGATTTATATTTTATATTTAGTCAAAATATTTTGTTACTGTGATAGTGTAACCATTTCAATAGTAAGTTAAAATGAATTAATTTTTATATCAAATAAGTTAGTAGTTATTTCTTTTACAAGGGCCATGGAATTGTTCAAATGTTTTAATACAACTTATTAATTAGACATTATTATTCGTTTTCATCAAAGGCCTCTTAAATTATTATTATACTTAGTCATTTTGAATATGTTGTATTTTTTATATCACAGGTTTGATTGATAACCGTGTCGGTAGCGGTGGAAGAATCTACCCACCCCTCTTCCCTTGGGTGTCGTAAAAGGCGACTAACGGACTAAAGACTGCACATACTTGTAACAGCATTGAGCGGCGATTGGCTCACCACCTGTCACGCTGAGCACATGAGCAGTCGTTATTTGGTGAAAAGTGGACTATGGCAGAGGACTGCTTTTGCGGTCTTCATTGCCTAGTCTCTGACTAACCCTTCGGGGATAATAGTCGTGATTTTAAGTATGTATTATTGAGTAATTATGAAGTGGATGTTTTAATCAGAGTATTGTGAAATAAACCCTTCATTAATAAAATAAATAATTTATTTAATGTGTATGTTTTTTTTTACTTTCCCATTTTCTTACTTATGTAAGCAATTTCTTTCTTTCCGGTTAAGCCATTTGTGTAATGCCGTGTCACTGGATGGGTGATCGAATTAAAAACATCTCGAGTAGCTTTTTTATCAGCTACGGGTTAGCATTTGGCCTTCATTCCTTCATTTTGATGTAAGTGACGATAAGGCCGAAGGTGGAAGCGCGCTTCACCCGGAATCCTCAACCCCCAAGGAGTTATGGCTATCTTATCTTTAAACTGGCGGAACACAACAATGCTATTAACATTGTAATGTTTACTAAAAAAAAAAACAACCAGTCTCAGGAAAGCTCTAATGGGATTCGAACCTATGACCTTTGGATTGCCGCTCTACTGCTCTAACTGCTAAGCTAGCGAGACCCCAGAAGACTCATTTTTTCTAGTAGGATGATTTACGCTGCAAGCCAGCAGTTTTTTCTAGTAAACATTTTATCCTATATCTATATAGCATTGTGAATGCAAAAATTGCAATAATAAAGCTATTAATATTGTTGTTATATCTAATACACAAAGATGTACCCCGCTGGGAATCGAACCCTGGACCTACGGGTTTAAGATTGGTGGTTTAACCACTAAGGCGCGGTCCTTGTGCGTGGACCTTTATATAGACACCTAGCTGTGGCTTAGAATTTAATAATTTAAAAAATATGTACTTATTCGTTAGAATATTAAAATATAAAGTGGCTGCAATTTTGAGAGCATTTTTAAATTTATATTAGAGCACAGATTAAATTCAGCAGTTCTAATCAAAATAATTAGCACATAGAATGGTAATTAAATGGACTTGACTAGTAATTTTTTTATATTTCACCAGCAGCAACGTAAGCGCCATAAACAAAACATTATCAAAATAAAAATAAGTCTATCGATTTGAGGAATATACAATAATAAAAAAAGTTGTAAGGTTCAAGAATTATTTATTTTATTCATCATCATTATACATAGTTGTCACTTATCTCGCGTACAAAAGCGACAAAAGCCTTTCATAGCTCAATTGACTTTGGCATGGAGTTACATTGTATTTGTGCTGCCGCGGGGCGGCGTGGGCAGCTATTACCACTCCTCGACTACAAGCTAGCGGCCGGCGCGTGCGACACTAGTAGGTCTAGCATGCGCAACACGAGATATTATGTCGCGGACGATATTCTCTCTTCCTTCGATGGCAGGAACGACAAACTATCTCGGGGCTCAGGCGCAGAACGTCCACTTCGCAAAATGTTTACTGGTCGCAAAAGGTCCATTTCGCAGTATGTCTCTTTCTCAAAATGTCCACTTCGCAGTATGCCTCTTTCTCAAAATGTCCAATTCGCAGAATGTCTCTTTCTCAAAATATCCATTTCTCAGAATGGCCATTTCGCAAAACGTCAATTTCGCAGTCTTTTTCTCAAAACGCCCACTTTTATCTTTGCTTACTAGCAGAGAAATAAAAGCCAGAAACAAAAACAAAACGAAAGCTTTATAAATAAAAAATAATGAGTTTATTCAGTAGTTACACACATTTAATGACTGGGATTGACTTAATTAGTTTTTTTTTGTATACGATGTTGATTCCTTGTTAGTTGTTATATCTAAATCATCTGTTTGGTGGTGGTATTTCATATTTAATAAAAAAGACGTTAATAACATGCATTCGTTTTGTTTTTGTTTCTGGCTTTTATTTCTCTGCTAGCAAGCAAAGATAAAAGTGGGCGTTTTGAGAAAAAAGACTTTCTGCGAAATTGACGTTTTGCGAAATGGCCATTCTGAGAAATGGACATTTTGAGAAAGAGACATTCTGCGAAGTGGACATTTTGAGAAAGAGACGTACTGCGAAATGGACCTTTTGCGACCAGTAGACATTTTGCGAAGTGGACGATCTGCGCCTGAGCCTATCTCGGTTACAGTTGTCAACTCGATAAAATTACGTTGCATTTTAAGGTTTGTAGACAAAAATACCACAGACAAGCAAAAACTACAAATATATATGTTTTTGACATATCGTGTATAGACATAACACGTGGAAACAGGTCGAGAAAAATTTCTCGTGCTGCGCAAGCTAGGCCTACAGGCATCGGCGAAATCACACGACTTGAGCAAACTATGTTCACAACGGTAACAAAAGGTAATTTGAAAAATTCCAACAAACTCTTAGGGTTTCGTTCAGGTCATAATACTAGACAAAAATCCCTAGAAACTAGTCGTAATGTGACAAAAAAGTATCCAGCCATACTAAATACAGGGTCTCAGCGCATGGTCTTGTATATACGACTAATGTTAGTTACTATTAGTCATATTTTAACTAGTTTCATGAGAAAAGTTGTTTGGTGTTACTGAACTGGATAACACCTAAGAAGGTTGTTGGTATTTTTCAAATCACCTGTATTATGTTGCGATAAATTCAATGAGGCACACTGCTCTCTAGTGAATACAAGAGTTGTAGTGAACAAGAACTTCACAGTTAAGTTGATAAAATAATCAACACAAAATGCATGCGTGTAGCGCGTCCTAACGCGCGTTTAGACATGCTTATGATGGTATTCAAAACCATTAACTAAGCAATATAGATGCCACTATATATTTAACCTTATATAATTGCAAACAAGAGGAAAACAGTGAAAATATTACAGACGCCAGCAAGTCAATTTATCACAAAATGACAATTTATCTCTTCAACAAATTTTGAACTTAATCATTTGGGTGTAAGGATCAAAATCGATTAAAGAAAAGAGGCCCGGCGTTTTATGCTTATGTTGTATACTTTTTTAATTATTAATCTGTATTCTGTAATTTATTAGCTGGCAATTTCACAAATGACAGTTGTACAGCCGCTGCCTGTCAGATCAAACATGACGTGACGGCATCGTTGACATTTCACTTTTTAAAAAGTAAAACAATTATGGTTTATGCAGCCACGTTACACATTTTTAAACTAACATGCCTGCCTTTTGAAGACTCAGTATTTCCATATTAAAAAAATATTATTATAATAAATAACTCTTATCAGCGATTCGATAAAAATAAGACAAAACTTGCGTTTAGGTAGCAAATAATATTAGCTTTACTTTATGACCAAAATCTATTGTATACAAGTTTACATTTTTTCTATGGAAAGTGTCGGTTCTCCTTTGACAGTTTCGGGTAGATTGACCTGCTGGTCTGTGTATTACCCTACTCGTGGATTATTGCAAGTAATTGAAATATTTGTAAACTATATTCGCTAATCGCCGATGCTCAAATGTCGCGTGTGCACGCCGGGCCTAAATGACGGACAGTGTTAAATATTCCCTTAAAAAGCAGGAATAGAGCCAGGAAATTTAGTTACACTAACAGCACAAACTCACTGGACTACCTAAATGTTTATTCGATACCATAACAACTTAACGCAACAGTGATTTACGTGAATGTATTTAGCACAGCCGTGTTCGGGGTCACCGTAGATAGATATTGATCTAACATTCCCAAGCAAAGTAAGCTTACTGCGATAATAGATTCTAATTAGATGTTTACGTAATAATGTCTTATATTATAAAAGAGATGCTTCTAGATGTAGCGTGATCACACGACTGTACTAAAATACGCAATAACAAATTTTAAGCTTAAACTCAAATGAGATTTTATTGACAATGAAAAGATCCAGTGGGAGGATAGCAACTAAAACTAATCATGTACCGCATTAAAACATCGGAAATTTTACAGACGAGTATGTGTATCATATTAAACGCATCGAAATATTCCCGCAACAATAAAAACAAAAATAAAAGTTATAATTACATAAAAACGAGAGAATTGTTTTTTACACGCAACAGTACACATTATAGAAAAGTAACACATCCATGCGGTGACGATGCCCATACATTCTCACAAATGACGAAGGATGTTAAAAACAACAAAAACAGTAAGGTACTATCGAGGAAAAAAGTGCAATCCACCAGGAGCTTCCTCGATCTCGGAAACGCACGTGACCGTAACGTTACCTGTGGCCATTGCAATAACAATATGAGTGTAGCAAAATACCAATGAGAGCAATAGCTTCAGCTTGAAAATACAATTTCAATAAGTACTCGTAAAACTAACCGCAATAACGCCGTACGATGAATTAAAAGTAGACATTACTTTTCAACAAATAAATAACTATTAATCTATCCATTAATAAACCTATCAATCATATCATTCGCTTAAGATCGAATATTACATTTAGAATTTAATTCAATAATAATTCAAACGTGGGATCGGTTACTTTCGTATTGGCTGGCAATACGAAACAACGGACCCGGCTCTCCGTGCATTCGTTACGTATTAACTCAATGACTGTACTAGGAATACGAAATTTTCAAAAAAAAAAAGCGACACGACAAACGCCATAACGGGACGAGCGCCGACCGCCCAAAACATACCTAAAGTCGAAAAGTACATCACAATAAATACTATCTGCTACGAACGTACATAATATAAGATCTGAGACGTTTTAGAGTCGGAAATCGAAACTAGCTTCCACTGTGTGATTTTTTAAATATTTCGATTACGCGTGAACATTAAATTACTAGTCTAGGCGGAGGGGGTGTTAGGCTATAAGGTAGTGGGAGGTGCGGGTATGTCGTTGCGGCGTAGCGCGTTGCGGAAGGAGTCTAGGGAGGAGCGGAGGGTGAGGCAGAAGCCGCGGGAGGCGGGCACGAGGGGGTAGTCGGGGGGGATGAGGCCGGGGGGCTGCGGGGGGGGATTGGAGAGTGCCACGATGCCCTCGAGGCGGCGGCAGAGCGCGGACGCTTCGGCGCGCATGTGTTGTAAGATCTCAACGCGGAATGGGTCGGGGGGGTTCATCACCATACGGGTCATGGACTGAACCAGCTTTAGAAGGACCATCTCGTTGTACATGCGCGAGTTCTCCTTGCCTTGTTGTGTGCCTGTGTGCAAATTTTGTATGGTCAATCGCTGTGACGAAAAAAGTTGTTTCAAGGTATATTCGGCCTTACTGATATACACTATCTAGGCATTATTTTGTTAAACCTTGTTTAGTCCGACACGACTCATTAAAATCTACAAAAACTACCTCAATAAGACTACTAGATTCCATTAATAAAAATCTCACACAGAGAACTAAAAACAAGTTGCTTATTACACAAACGTCATTTTGAATTTGAACAAAAGAGACAAAACAATGTTTAACTAATTAGCTTGTATAGTGTTTATAAGTAAGACCCATTAAATTTCTACTTCTAACCCAATTATTATTTTTAGAATTTTATTTCGTTTAGGGCTAATTTTTCAATCATCGGATAGAACTTATTCGACCGATAAAGTATTACGCGATCAAAATTAAATGTCACTTGTCAAAAAAGAAAACACGTGATCTGAAAGTACACTTCAACATGGTTGTGTGTGATATTTTTTTACTGAGAATGGGTTTGCTCTTGATCCCAATCAAGCCCAGGGGGCTAAGACAGAATCCACGATGAAGCAAGCTAACCCAGAAGGTGCCTATTCAATCTTGCTTTGAAGATGGACGGGTTATAGGTACGGGGAAACATAGACACAGGGAGGGAGTTCCACTCCTTTGTTGTGCGCAATATATAAGATGTTGAGCAGCGCTTTGTGCGACGTTTAGGAATATCCACCAAGAAAGGGTGGAAGCCCGCAGTGCGTCTGGATGTCAGATGGAAGAAGGGGATGGCGGTATGAGCTCATGCAGCTCCAGAGCACACTCTCCAAAGTACAGTCTGTAAAAGACCGACAGACAGGCAACTTTGCGGCGGTGAGCTAGGGTGTGAAACTTGCTCTTCACCAGTTCTTTGCCGCCAATTAGCCTCTCAGCTCTGCATTGAATCGTGTCCAGTGCAGCTAGTTGGTATTTCGCTGAGCCGTTCCATAGCTGACTGCAATATTCCATGCAAGATCGGACTTGAGCTTTATAGAGAGTTAAAAGCTGTCCGTGCGTGAAATATCGCTTGACCTTATTTAGGCCTAGGTTTTCGGCTGCAGTTTGAGCCTTGGACTCGATGCTGGTGCTGAAGTTGAGGTCTGAAGACAACTCCATGCCAAGGAGGACAAGACTATCGCTAACAGGCTAAGATGTACCCCAGAAAGTAGGAGTCAGGTTAAAGGGACTTCTTTTGGCAGTTGTCCCACCGCCGACGATGAACGAGAAGCGAGTGGAGCTAGAACTAGAAACGAGTTGGCGAGCAGCGGAAAGCGAGTGTGTAGTTCCGATAGTTTTCTCGCTGGGCTAAAAGCGAGTGTACGAGTGAGACGGGTGATTACTCGCGCCACACGTTCGCAGCGGCCGCGCCGAGCGTACAGGAGTGTGATTCTCTAAGTTAAAGCCTTAGTAGCAGCGGCTGACGCAGCGCTGAGAATTGATCGTCTCTTTCATATTCATAGAATTAGAAAGAGACAGCAGATCACAGCCATGCGCGCAACGTCTATGTGTCGCTTAGAGAATCGCATAGCAGTCCTCTTGACGGGAAATGACCGCTGCCGCTGGTTGATCCCTCGGCGTGAGTTCTAATCGCTGAGCGAGAATATCTGTGATAGCTCTTGTCGCTCAGCGACGAACTAGTGGAGCGAGTCCTCGCCGGCAGTGTGAACACTCAGCGATCAACTATTTATATATGCATCTCTTTTGTTTACACGGAATGTATATCTATTGTACGTTTCTTGAACGAGAAAATAGCCGACAGTTAGTCTGAGGTTTAAGCGAGCACTACACATTGAAATGAAATATATACATAGTCTCCCTGTGACCACGGACCCTGTGAAGGGTTCGAAACGTCAGGATAATATAAAAACTATGTAAATAGTAAATTAAACGCGGGTTAATCCGTAAAAAAGTGTTTCATTTCGACAGTTAGTCGTTTACTCGCCGTTGGTAGGACAAACTGCCTTTAGCGGTGAATAAACACGCTTACGTTTTGGTGGCGTTGAAATTGACCAGGTTACTGTTACCCCACTGGCAGACGTGGCTAAACGTCTGGTTCGTTCGCTCAACCATGGCCTCTCTCATCAACACCACGTCATTACCGCTGGCTTTTGCATCCGAAAGGTATCTCTCTACGACAGTACTGTCATCTGCATACCCAACAATTCCCGGTATCAACAGGTCATTGATGTGCAACAGGAAAAGCGTCGCAGAGAGAATAGACCCCTGAGGAACTCCGGCATCAATAGCCACTGAGTCAGAGGAGCAGCCATCGATGACTACTCTGATCGACCGTTCCGTCTGGAAATCAGCTATCCAACTACAAAAGTCAGCGGGGATACCATACGTAGGAAGCTTGCGCAGCAGACTTGCGTGCCAGACCCTGTCAAAAGCCTTCGAGATGTCAAGTGATACGGCAAGTGCTTCGCCGTGCATCTCGATGGCCTCACCCCAGTAGTGCGTCACATAAACTAGAAGATCCCCAGTCGATCGTCCTCGGAGAAAGCGATATTGACGGTCACTGAGGAGGTCATTAACTTCTAGGTATGAGAGCATCTTACTGTTTAAAGCAACTTGCATGGGTCGGCACGACTTCCCTTTTTGGGTACTGGCTGTACTTTGGCAAGCTTCCAGCATTTAGGTACGGTTTTTGTCTTGAGAGAGAGGCGATACAAGCTTGTTAGCACAGGAGACAACTCAGGCGCACAATACCTCAGTACCCTTGCTGGTATGCCATCAAGGCTACTGGCCTTCTAAGTAGGGCTCTACGGACCTCTTTATCGTGCATTGTGATCTCCGGCATCGAAGAATCACAGCGAGGTAAGTTTGGTGGTTGTTGAGAGCCGGTGTCAAGACGCGAGTTGATCGCAAACAGAGAGGCAAATAAACTTGATTTCTCAGCTGCAGAATGAGCCAGCGACCCGTCAGGTTTCTGCATGGGTGGTAACACAGGACGGCAGAAATTCGCCTCGGCTGACTTCGAAAGGGACCAGAACTGTTTACTACCGCTCGGGTAGGATGACAGCTTCGTCCCTATTAGGCTGATGTGATCGAATCTCGCCTTCCAAATAACACTTTTGCACGACTTGGCGGCCGAATTAAAGGCTTTCTTCTTTGCTCGGATTTGCCGTGCACGGACTTTGCGATCCCGGGCTTGCACCCAAGCCTGGTAAGCGTCTGCTGCGTCTTTTTTCGGGCCTCAGCACGAGCACAGTCCGCATTATACCAAGGGCTTGGACTTGTAACCGAGCGGGATGTCGGAGAATGGAATAAAATACTCCATTCCCTGCCGAATTACATCCGTGATCGCATCGGCAGTACACGAAGGGTCGCTAGAAGAGAATTAAATTTGGCGCCAGGGATAAGATGCAAAGAAAATACGCATCTCGTCCCAATCTGCTGACTCGTATCGCCATAATCGCCTCGTGTCCCTAGGGCTCATATCCGGAGGAGCAGATCGATACGGATTTCACCACACAATGGTCGGACGTTCCCAGCGGGGCTGAGACCAACTTTACTTTAACAAACGAATAACTTTTATCTGACAATTGGCTGCTTGACAGTTTTCGAAAAAGTATTTTAAAAACTGCAAACGCTTATTTTATACCCCGCACAATATTTTCTTTCTCGAAAAAGCTTTATTTAATAGAAATAAACACATTTTTCTTTATTAATTTCAAATTTCGCGCGAAAACGGTTGGTCACGTGACATTTTGCTTTGTGACGTCACATTTCAATAAATATAGAAATTTTTCTTCAAACCTGACAGATAGTTTTGATAATTGTGTGAAATGTGACGTCACATAAAGCTCAATCATGGCCGCCCGTGTTTCGGGTCTTGTAATCCACAGATAAAAAATTTCAAATTTATTTTGTAAAAATAAAATATTTACAAATTATCTTATTAAAAAAAAGCTATTGGATAATTATCGTTAAATCTTAAACTTAACCGACAAATGTCATATTTTACTGTTACAACTGTCAAATAGCCAATTGAAAAACTGGCCCATAGAAAACTAAAAATACTAGAGTTTACACAGTAGTAACGATTTAGCTGACCTTTCTGCTTCTCGTAGCCCGCCTCGTTGAAGTAGGGCTCCGCGTTGAGGATGAGCCCCTGCAGGGACACGATCACCTGCAGCAGCGAGCTGTCCTTGCCCCACACCTCCACGCCGCGGCCCGACCACGTGCCCAAGAGCGACACGCACACCTGCAGGGGGGGACCATTTATAAGCCTGGAAACTCTATTTGCAAATACAGTGGACCCCCGGTAATCTGGCCCCTGCCTAATCCGGCACCCTTAGAATAATAACGCTATAGAAACCAAGTTCGCGCGCCTATTTTGAAGCACATTAATTGGAGCCAGAAATGGCACCAAACGCCGGACCGCTCCGTAGTGTTCAATGTCACAGCGCGCCGAACGTGTCTCGCGAAAACAAAAAAAAAAAGACGGTTTGTGCAGTTAAATTGTGTCACAACACATCTGAAAAACAAAAGAAGTGTAATAACATCACTTTTCACAGGTAAGCTTTCAGTATTTCATAGTATCTTGTAGTTAATTAGGTCAAAATATAAACGTACTGCAGTGTGATTCTCTAAGTTAAAGCATCGGTAGCAGCGGCTGCCGCAGTGCTGTCTCTTTCATATTCATAGAATTGGAAAGAGACAGCAGATCACGGCCATGCGCGCACGTCACGCGTGTGTGAATCGGTTTAGTGCTTCATTTTTGACAGAGCGCTTGTATGAAGACTATCTTTCTATAGCGTTATTATTCTAAGCCGGCACCCCCTGTAATCCGACATCTTTTTGAGAATCTGTCCTTTTGAGAATCGTTCCATATGAGAATCTGTTCTTATGAGAATAACCCACTATTATACTGAAGAGAGTGGTGCATCCTACAACGAACTTTTACTTTTGAGAAGACTGAGGGACTAGGGGTCTGTAATTTGTCGGATTACAAGGTACTCGTTTGTAAAAAAATCCGGACTATAGGGGGTTTTAGGCAGTACCCCTATAATCCGACAAGTTCGATAGTTCGACACTGCCCCGCAAAACGTTTGTCGGAGTGCCATCCGCGTCTGTTGCGGATTTCTAAAGCAATTTTCATTAAAAAACATAAAAACACGAAGTGTTTGTGTAGCTGTTTCCAACTACCTACATGTGTGGTATCTGTTCACCGACCTTCCCATTTTCATGACATTTTAAAGCGTTAAGCCACCGTTGCCGTTCTCGTACAGTTAGTCGGCTGGGGTTGAGTCTGCCCCGCGCTCTTTTTGACCTACTTTTATTGTGTGGTTTTACCGTGTATACAGAGTTAATTTTGGACCCCCCGCCAAATGTATATTTGGGGTAAAAAAAGTAATAAGTAATAAAATATTTGACGTAAAAATAATAAATGTTTTCTATTTTTAAATACAATTTTTTGGCTGCTTTTTATATCCTATATTTCTATGTACGTGCGCTCACCCTCGCGGTCAAAGCAACGGCGCGCCGTCATTAGTGCAAGGGGTGAATAATAGCGGTCACGCGCATGCGCTTTGATAACGAGGCGGGCCGCGCGCTAGGTGAATATGATTTTAATTTTCTTATAGAACAGCCCCCTGACCAGTCCCCTGAGCACGGATCTTTTATCGACCGATAAAGTGACATTAGACGATAAAATTTGACAGTTCAAGTACTGCCGATGTCAATTTGTCGATAAAAGATCCGTGCTCGCACTGCAGAACCGATAAAGTGACATTAGACGTCGACAAATTGACATCGGCAGTAGTTGAACTGTCAAATTTCACTTTATCTGTCGATAAAAGATCCGTGCTCGCTCTGCAGTTAAGACAAAAATTAAAAAAAAATAGTTTTTTTTAATTGATGATTTGGTTGCACTGCTGTTAAGAGGGTTTACGCATTTCGGTTTCCCGTACAAACTTCCAAGTCGATATTTTTAAAAAACCATTAAGCCAATTTTGATGAAACTTTGCATGCTCAAGTAAAACACAAGGATCTAAATAGTTTGTTGAACATTTTCAAAAAACATTTATTTAGTTGAGAAAATGCGATTAAAAGTCCACTACAGAAAGTTTAAAATCGCAATAACTCAGTTAATGAACGTTTTCTAAATAATGTTTTCAACAAACTATTTAGATCCCTTTGTGTTACTCTAGCATGCAAAGTTTTATAAAAATAGGCTTTTTGGTTTTCAAAAAATTCCGCCTTGGAAGTTTGTATGGGAAACCGAAATGCGTAAACCCTCTTTAAAGGATCACGTGACAAAATTTGACGGGGCGTCCAAAATTAATGTATGCCCTGATGTTATAACCCGCGCTAATCATCTAGCTCGCTGTGAACACGAGGCGAGTGGCGTCGCAATAGCACAATATAGGTATCGGCGGGACGTAAGCGGTTAGGGGTGGCGGGGCACACCCCCGCGCACCCCTGCGCATGCGCGCTCGCCATGTGTATTCGTTTGTTTTTGGTTTAGCAGTGGAAAGTACAGTCACGAGTATATTTTATTTGATCGCGTCGCGATATTAGATATTTATTGTTTGTTGTTATTACGTTACTGTTTTAAGTTGTTGATTTATTTTTTTGTTACATACTGTTATTGTATTAGGAGTAAGTACTGTTTTGAAAGGCTGTTAAAATGCCTAGTCGTAATACAGTTTTACGTCAGCAAGCAAGAAAAAATATTTACAACATATCGGAGTTTATGAAGAAAGAAGCAGAGAAAGGTATCTGTAATCTGACGACGATGAAAGCGAAGTCTTGCCGTGCTCAAGCAAATCATTAACAGACTATATAAAAGGTGTAAAACCACTGTAATGTAATTTAATGTTTCCACAGCTTTACAAAAATTATATATTTTTTTAAATATATGTATGCTTATAATTTATCCTGCTTAATTTTGGGTATTAAAAGATAGATAAAACGCTTAATTTATAAATTGTCATGTTATGTTATTTTATAATTATAACGCTCTAATGATAATGTTGCTAACTGTACACCTGACTTCTAACCTAACTTCAGAGCGAGCTAGAAGTTTGGCACGAACTATAACTGACCTTGCCATCTTCGTAGAGGTTGGGGTTGAGCCGGTCGGTGCAGTGCGAGTGGTAGTGGCAGAGCGGCGGCGCGCGCGGGTACTCGCCGCCGAGCTGCACGTCGAACACGAACAAGCCGCCCTCGTAGGGCGTGTTGGCGGGGCCCGCGATCATCACCGACAGCAGGTCGATGCGGTCTTCGAACGCGCGCACCCACACCTGCGTTATGCAAATATTTTTGGCTGGTGGTAGGGCTGTTAAGTCCGCCTGGCTAGCTACCACCATCTTATCTAAGTCTGTCGTCGTAACAACGATGTTTATAGCTTTGTTGTGTTCCGACAGTTTGAGATATGATAGTTCCTCAGTGGTTGAGGATTCCGGGTGAAGCGCGCTTCCACCTTCGGCCTTATCATCACTTACCATCAGGTGAGAGCTTACCCGATGTAGGATAAAAAAATTAAAAAAAAAACACTAGGGGTGTTACCTTCAACTCTTGCAGCAGTATTAATTTAATCTTACTATGCAAAATTCGTATGTGAATTTTCGTAGTAAGATTAAGGTCTGCTCTAAAAGTTGATGATAAGTTAAAGGTATTGCGATAGATGTTGAAGTTAGCCTTGCCCCCACGTTAGGGTTACAAATATATTTTTGGGGTCTTCTATTAGATGTACCAGATGAGACAGCCTTTCCATATCCATAAATTTCTAGCTTCGCAAAGCTAAAAGATATCACATATAATTTTTTATAACACATTTGCTCGTAAAGTGGCTCTTATTACACCGATTTCAGCATCGTAATGTAGCTTATTACACACTAGTGCGGTAATGTAAAATTAGTAATAACACACTAGTGCGGTAATGTAAAATTAGTAATAATTTGCATCTATGGACAACACAGACCACGCTCACACAGTCCACGCTTCAGCAAGAAACAACTGCACAGTCTGCACACGTGCTTAGATGGTGAGCCTTTAGCCCGTTAGTCGCTTTTACGACACCCAAGAAAAAAAAGGGGTGAGTACCTATTATTATTTTGAAGAGCCAATCACCGCTCTATGCTGTTAGATGTATGTGCAGTCTTTAGTCCGTTAGTCGCCTTTTACGACGCTTAAGAGAAAGGAGGGGTTTGGTAGTATTATTTTGATGAGCCCATCGCCGTTCTATGCTGTTGAATGTATGTGCAGTCTTTAGTCCGTTAGTCGCCTTTTACGACACCGAAGGGAAGAAAGGGGTTGGCAGTATTATTTTGATGAGCCCATTGCCGTTCTATGCTGTTGAATGAATGTGCAGTCTTTAGTCCGTTAGTCGCCTTTTACGACACCGAAGGAAAGAGAGGGGTTGGTAGTATTATTTTGATGAGCCCATCGCCGCTCTATGCTGTTGGATGTATGTGCAGTCTTTAGTCCGTTAGTCGCCTTTTACGACAACCAAGGGAAGAAAGGGGTTGGTAGTATTATTTTTATGAGCTCATCGCCGCTCTATGCTGTAGGATGTATGTGCAGTCTTTAGTCCGTTAGTCGCCATTTACGACACCCAAGGGGTTTGATGGAAAGACTTCCTACCTTTCACATACCTATATTTTGTCGATTCAAACAGCGGCTTCTTGTTCAATAATTACTTTGAAAGTTTAAAAATAAATATGTCTAGTTTTAGTAATGAAGAACTAAACTTCAGTCTACACCACCGGAAATAATAAGTGAAGCACAAAATGTTATTGACAGCCTATTACCATCTAAGTCCAAAGAAAAATATGTTGGCTTACCAAAAATTATACACTAGAAAAACAACAAAAACACGCAGTCATTTTCAGAAAATGTGTTTTCCTCGCAAATATGTTATAAAACGTCGTATGACATACGTGCGCTTTGATAATTACAGCCTCTGCTTTCTTGTAGCCCTCGCCTACGGCTCGGGCAAGCAATATCGCCTCTGCTGTAATTTTCAACTTACCGCACTAATATCATAATGTACTATTGGCTGTGGATAGAGTGCCGCAAGCGGCATTCTAGTACGATCGGTTACGATGCCGTCATTACGGCATCCTAGTACTAAGTGTAGGCAGTGAATAGAGTGCCACAAGCGGCAACATAGTACGATCGGTTACGATGCCGTAATTTGACGCCATCCTAGTACGAAGCGTATAGAGTGCCACAAGCGGCATTGTATCTCAATCGGTTAGGGAACCGTAACATATTTTTTATTTGTCGTAATGTTCAGACGACATAATATTCAAAAGATATTTTTGTATGGAGTTAGATTTCTGTTGTCTAATTAAAAAAAATAACCTCGAAATTCAAGACAATCGCTACGCTGCGCTTCGCGATTGTCTTAAATTTCTAACCTATCACGTGTCCTACAGGAGTAGGGCAGCTAGTATTTCTGTTGTCTAACAAAAACTTTACGGCAGCTTAGGCGGCGTCACTATTATACCGCAAAACTTACGGTTCCCTAACCGATGGAGATACAGTGCCGCTAGCGGCACTCTATACACTTCCTAATTTTTTACTATATGAATATGTATAATTACGTGCTTTTGAGTATGTGTGCGTGTGTGTGTGCATGGGTGTGTATGTCACTTTCTCGGCGTGAACTGACCCTAAGTGCGTGCAAATAACTCCATCACACCTGGCGGCAGGTCGCTCTTGAGTAGTTTGATCTCCCTCTTAACAGTCGAATAGGTCCGCACCTCAGACAGCTGTAATAGTAAGCGGTGAAGATCCTTGCGAGAATGCATTCCAGTTCAAGTAGTGAAACGTTTTTACTCTGAGGATGACATAACAAACAAATGACACTCACCCCTGGAGGCAGATCGCTTTTGAGTAATTTAATCTACCTCTGACGAGTAGAAGGTCCTAGCCTCTGACAGCTGCAGTAGAAAGCGGTGACGATCCAAGTGGGAAGGCGTTTCAGTCCCAGACGTTTTTACTCTGGCGATGACCTGGCAAACAAATGACACTAACCCCTGGAGGCAGATCGCTCTTGAGTAATTTAATCTACCTCTGACGAGTAGAAGGTCCTAGCCTCTGACAGCTGCAGTAGAAAGCGGTGAAGATCCAAGTGGGAAGGCGTTTCAGTCCCAGACGTTTTTACTCTGGCGATGACCTGGCAAACAAATGACACTCACCCCTGGAGGCAGGTCGCTCTTGAGCAGTTTAATCTCCCTCTTCACGGCCGAGTAGAAGGTCCTCGGCTCCGACGGCTGCAGCATAGAAAGATGGAAGCGGTGCGCCACAGGGGCGGACTCGAGCACGTAGAAGCCCTCGCCGCCTGCCTCGGGGTCGCTGGCGGCCGCCTCCGCTTCTGGCTCCACCTCTGAACCCTCCGCCTTGGCAAGAGGAGCCGTCTCTGTTGTTGGGACTGGGACTGGAAATTCATTAATTGGCTATTTGACAGTTGTAATAATAAAATATGAAATATGTTGGAAATGGTAGTTTATGATTGTACGATAATTATCCAATAGTTTTTTTTTACTAAGATAATTTTAAAATAATATTGCATTTTTACAAAATAAATTTGCTATTTTTTTATCTGTGGATTACAAGACCAGAAACACGGGCGGTTATGATTGTGCTTCATATGACGTCATATTTCACAAAATTATCAAAAACTATCTGTCAGGTTTTATGGTAAATTTATTTCAATAATGAAGTGTGACGTCACAGGGCAAAAGTCAGGTGACCAACCGTTTTCGCATGAAATTTGAAATTAATGAAGAAAAAATATGTCTTTTTCTATTAAATAAAGCTTTTTCGAGAAAAAAATATTGTAAGAGGTATAAAATAAGCGTTTGTCATTTTTAAAATACTTTTTCGAAAACTGTCAAGTAGACAATTTTGAATATTTTCAATATAAAGGTACGTGTTTTAAGTTTGCATGTTAAATATTCGTGCTTCAGAATTTATTATGCCGTTGTTGGTCATTGCTAGCGTTTGCACCATGGAACATCGGTGCAGTCTGATACTATCCACTCCAGTGAAGACATATCATATTATTATATCATTTGAGATAGGACGACAAAAAAAGAAGGTTGATCCTTCGAGCCGGACAAAAGTTTTTAAATACGTACATCACGCCCATTTCCCGGAGGGTTAGGCCACAGCTTTCCATTAGCTACGATCCTGACACACATCATTTGCTTAATTTACTCTTATTCCCTTGGCTGTCACGAAGACTCGCACGGTTGCAAACAATTGAATTTCTATTGTCTGGTTTTACGGCAGTTGAGCTCTTATAACCTTCTTAATAAATAATGTTTAGTAAGTGCGTCGCTCACCGTTAAGCTCCGCGCCGCCGGGCGTGGCGGTGGTCTCGTCCTTGAGCTCCTCGGGCTTGTCCCGGTCGCCCTGGTCCGCCATGCTCACCACCAGCGCCCCATACTGACTGTGGGCACCACACAGTCACCACTGACGGTCAATACACACCGAGAGAGTGACGCGACCAATGATATTTCATAGTATAGATATGTTACGCTCTTAGTAAATTGCTTTTGAAAAACGTCGCGCTGCATATAGATAGCTATAAAACCACATTATGTTCACGTGATTCGCTAATGAATGACGAACAAAGATACAGTGTCCAACTCTCACGGACAACTCGCTCTATGGCTTGTTTGACGCAAACTGATTACAACATAAGACAATTGGGCTATAAATGAGTCTTCAACTGAAGCCGCGTAGTAACATTAATCTACAATGTTATATCATTGGACGCGACACTTTTTGAGGTTGCAATACAGTATATAAATTATGCTACACGATAAGGTGCTACACATAAAATGAACGAGTAACTACACAGTATAGTTATACCATGCAAGAAATTAAAAATCACCCGAGTGCAAGAAATTACAATCCCAATTTAAGAAACGTTTATTCAACTGTGCTCTATGTAATGTTTCTAATTAAATAATTTCAGGTAACATAAGTTTTTAATTAATGTTGAAATGTACACATAACTCTGTATTTTCCTTTGTAGAAAGATTCATTAGAAATCAAATTGAAATGATTGGCTTAAAATATTAAGTTTGTATGGAAAATCGAAAAATATAATGGCTTTTAACCATCTATATTTTATTCTTACTTGACCATATCTAGAGGAAAGGTAAGATCGATAGCAATTTCTTGCAACATTTCAATGGACCACAAACTAGTTTGCTCATACTTTCAAGAGAGGGGTTCAAGAGTTACGGATCACGCAAACTTACATTAAACAAAGTACATAGTATACACTACGCGAAATGTCTACATTACATGTACATACATGGAACAGAGGTTACGGATTTTTATAAATATACTTCGGATACTAGAGAAATTAGGTTACCACTTTTGTTAGAGTCATCTACGAAACGAAATAAAAATAATAATATACAAAAATAAAAAACAAACAAAAAATAACAAAATATTAGAAGTACACTGTGGTTTTAGCAGTTGATGATAACGTAAAATTATAAGCGCAAGATTGTATTATCCAAAAATATTGTATTTTAGTAGACTAAATAAACTTATAATATTATTAAAAAAAAATGTGAAGGTAAAACATATTAAACTTACGAGGATTTCGTCTCAATTTCAATTCGGCAAATAATAAATAAATGCTAGTGTATGACATAGTTTTCATGTCATAGATTGTAGAATGTTACCCACAGTGTTGGTTACACAAAAAGATGACTCCGAAATGATATGAACAACAGGGCACGATAAATGCTTTTAGGAGATTTAAGTAGTTTGTTTAATATAAGTATTGCGATTAGTTTCGCTTGATACATAATCATAAAATTAGTTGGGAAAGGGAAACAAATATTACGTTTACCAGTCAGAATTACATGTTATCTAAGATTATATATAAGAATGCAAGAGACAAGAAGCTACATAAAACACTATGAACTGACAGTAGTTGCGACAAGGTATTAAACAGTCAATACAATAGTGTGGTCTCATTCACATTTATGAACGAAAAATGGGTGTGATGCAATAAAAACACAAAAATAAATTAGGTAAAACAGGAATTCCATACATGTGTTACATGGCGTAGCTAATTTAATTTAATAGTAAAGTACACACGCCTGCAGAACAATCTATCCAAAAATGTCAAATTTCTCCAATCGATATTCACCTGCATGTCCTAGTGACAAAGTTTAAAATGTATTGAAGAAAGAAGAACCGGCACTTTCCATAGAAAAAATGCTAAACTTGTATACGATAGAATTTGGTCATAATGTAAAACTAATATTATTTGGTACCTAAACCAAGATTTGACTTATTTTTATCGAATCGCGGATAAGAGTTATTTAATTAATAATATTTTTTAATAAGGAAACACTGAGTCTTCAAAAGGCAGACATGTAACTATAAAAATGTCTACCATGGCTTACGGATTAAAAAATTAAAAAGTATACAAGTTAAGCATAAAACGCCAGGTCTGCTTTGACATTTTGTGGTAGGTAGAAGTGCTGGCGTCTGTATAACAGGCACAACTTAGTACGGTCCAGTAAAAAACTAAATTTTCTTTTTAAATCCATTTGTGACCGATGACACAAATTGTATGTTCAAGATTAAAGTATACAATTACGACAGCACGTATGAAATTACATAACAATAATAAAATGTAATGTTGGGGGGGGGGGGGGGGGGTGTAAAAGAAGAAGAAGAAAGCAAATTAAAACAAGAGGCTCACACTGAAAAGTGGTACGATAACTTCTCTTCCGTCGCGTTTTGCTTTTTCATTAAGCTGTTTAGGAATTCGGCCAGCTCTTGCGGCCTTCTCCTGCGGAATACAAACGCACCACGTTTATTCATTATGTATTTACAGGCGTACGTATTGTTGCGATATGTATTTGTCTATTTACAGTGACTAATCTTATGTCCTATTGAGCTTTTTATGGCAATTGCAAGTCCGATCATGTAGCAAGGGTATGTTATCATCATTTAGCACTTTTTACTTTTACTTGTGCAGAGATAATATCATTTTCTAGTATTTATATAAGTTGATATGCCCATAGCTCTCATTAGAAACATATAATAATTAATGGGAATCCGGTTATCTACACCTAAATTAAAGCTAAGACCGTCTAACCTGTCTCTTAATGTGGCTTCTCCGATTTCATCCCGACCATCTCTCCTCTCTAACAAAAGTTACTATTGGGCAGGCTTTGAAAACTATTCTTAGTGACTAATAAAATAAATACACCACTTAAAATTTCATCTAAACATGACTATGCCATTCCATTGTTGTGTGCTATTCTGGAAAACCGTCGAAAATTCATTCAGACACAACTTCACTTCACGAAGGAAAAACTAGTTATGGCTGCGTTGGTGCATGTATATTTTATAGACACATATAAAAACATTTTTTATTACTTATATACTTTATCACGGAGAAAGATTCATAATCGATGGGTCGAATTCATAATTCCCTATAAACTGCTACTACTACTAAATTAACTACGGCTAAATTCGAAAAATAATTTGTAAACAAATTATTGACTTTTCTTTTTGCAAATATCTAGTGTTACTCGGATTTTAAGAGAGTTTCACGAGAAAACAGCTAACAATATGATGCTAAAAAATTGTTGGCAATGCTAACAAATGTCGTTCTTTCAACATACAGGAAAAATTGGAGTAAACCTCTTCGATCATCTAAACACTAGATAAAGCATTAGCGCTTTCAAAGTGACGCCTCAAACTAATGCTCCAAGCAAGAGTGAGCATTGGATTGATCTCAGTTGTCATTTGACTTAGCCGTCAAATTTATTAAATTTGTAATTAACCAGTACTAGGTAGTACATTAGTAACCAAAGGTATTAACTAATTGAGATGATAATAGTGCCGACCATCAAAATTAGTTGTCAACAAAATTGTATACAGTTGGCTATTTGACAGTTGTAACAATAAAATATGAAATATGTCAGTTATGGTAGTTTATAATTTAACAATAATTATCCAATAGTTTTTTTTATGATGATAATTTGTAAATATTTTTTTTTTTTTTAAATAAATTTGCGATTTTTTATCTGTGGATTACAAGACCCGAATCACGCGCGGCCTAAATTGAGCTTCGTGTGATGTCACAGGGAAATATGTCACGTGCCCAAGCGTTTCGCGCAAAATATGAAATTAATGAAGAAAAATGTTATTTTTTCTATTAAATAAAGCTTTTTCGAGAAAAAAAATATTGTAAGAGGTATAAAATAAGCATTAGTAATTTTTAAAATACTTTTCCGAGAACTGTCAAGTAGCCAATTGTTAGAACCACTTTTTCAAACGTTTTTATATGTGATTATCTAGTGTTTAGATGGTCGAAGGTGCAACTCACAGACATATAATAGAAGCAGACCAAACATTATTTCACAACTACATAGATGAGAATAAAACAATATTTCTACTTCTTTCTCTCCAACCACAAATTAATGAGACTATCTCGTTTCTTTTTAATGTCGCAACACTTCCACACACATAGACAAACTGGACCGTGAGGCAAAACGCCATCTTGACAAGCTACAATTAAGCTACAAATGTCTTCCTAGACTTGTCAACAAAGGACGTACAGGAGATTGTTTTCGCTTATTTTTTGTGATCTAGTAAAGTTTATGAGCCAAAAGTACTAAAATAAAATGGTGAAGTGTAGTGCGCCCTTGTGCGGCAACTCCTCATATAGAAAAACACTTGAAATTACGTTCCATTGGTAAGTTTTGTTGTGCCATCTAATCTTATAATGTTTTTTTTAGTCATTGTGTGATTATTATTAATCTTTCGGCATTGTAGAAGTAGTGAATAATTGTCATAAGCGCAAATCTTGTAAAATCTTAACGTAAAGTAGTTTCTGAAAGATTCTTGTGGTAACAATAATCAATTATATAGTAACTCTGATATTGTTTGAGGTTTCATATACTTGTAAAATTTTACGGGGCCGTATTTAGGCTCCAGTTTTGTTTAATAGGTATATTTTTGAAGATTGATTAGATTTAAGTATGCAATATATTTTTACATTAGGGATAAATTAAATATGAGTAAATTATTTTTATAATATTGTTAACTTAAACCCTATCCTATCCCATTAACCCTATGGTAGTCGTAGGGATGTATTCTTGTATGAAAATGTGCATAAAATAATAACTTTTTACATTTGTTTTTCAGAATTCATCTAAATCTTTACTAAAAGGTCCGGTAAGAAGCAATGCCAGTGGAGATCATGTTTTGAGGAATTTGCAAAATTTACAGCCGAGTACCTCAAGTGATGTATTAACTACACACATCAAAAGTGTCTAGGGATCAAGCATTTTTATGCGGATTTCTTGAGATTGAGATGTGGCTTTGTAATAAATTTATGATTTTATTAATTTATATGGATCCTTTTTGGTGCATTTCATAATTTGAAACAGGAACTTTCAATCAATTTCTAGTAAAAGATGAAAATCAGCTGTCAATATTTTCCCTATAAAAACATACAACGCATTGAAGACATTATTAGTGCTACTGTTTCCCTACTACTGATTAAAACCAACGTTATTATGGAGCGGCGACGTCATTTAAGCAGGGAAGAAATGCTCAGAGCCGTGGGAATGATAGAAGCTGGTTCCCGGCAACGTACTGTGGCTTTAGCTCTGAATACAAGTCAGAGTGTTATCAGTCGACTTTGGACACGTTACCGAAGCACTGGTACCGTGGCTGAGCGCCATGGAGGACGGTATCGCTGCACCACACGGAGACAAGACCGATACATTAAAATCACAACTCGAAGAGCTCCAACAATAACCGCCAAGATGTTAGCCGTGAGGCTTCATCACTCTTCAGGGAACTTAATTAGCGACCAAACAGTCAGAAACCGCTTGCATGAAGTGAACCTTCATTCCCGAAGACCGCTAAGGGTACCACCTATAGCAAAGCACAATCGTAGGATTCGATATCAATGGGCTCTTGAACACAGAAATTGGGCAGAAGAACAATGGCGTTTCGTGTGCTTTTCTGATGAGTCTCGTTTTGGTATGAGACCGGATACAAGACGTATACGACACTGGAGAACCCCTGGACGCCAACAGCGATTAAAATCCTGCCAGGCAGTCCATCCTTATAGTGGTGGAACCATCATGGTATGGGCGGGTATTTGGATCGGCGGAAGAACTGAGTTGATTTGGATCAGAGGCAACCTCAACGCTCAAATTTATGCTGAGACGATTGTATCAGACGTCATCATTCCTCTACAAGTGCAAATCGGTCTCTTATTTCAGTTAATGCATGATAATGCACGACCGCACACCGCAAGAGTTGTAAGACAGACTCTCGCCGCAGCTAACATCAATGTCATGCCCTGGCCTGCTCAGTCGCCAGACTTGAACCCGATTGAGCATGCATGGGATATGCTACAGAGAAGAGCTCTGCCGAATATGGAGGGTATCCAGTGGCAAGAAGACCTTTTTTTGTTGTTGCAACGAACATGGGCGGCCATTCCACAGCGTGATTTGGATGAACTCATTTTGAGTATGCCAAACCGATGTTCTTGTGTTGTTAGTGTTCGCGGTAGAAACACGGATTATTAATTGTTTAAGTTACCCAATAAAATTTTAAAGAAAACTGTTATTTCAGTCTTTTTTTCGAACTTTAATGTTAGTGGTTCAAATGTCAAAAATCCCTTTATTAGGAAAATGGCAAATTTCTATATTAATGCAAAGGTGACTTGGTTTATCGTTACTGTAGACAAACGAAAACACTTTATTTGATGAATCCTTAAAGAAAATTTTAATTAATATCAATCAGGAGAAAAGTTATTGCAAAAATATATGTTGATCCCTAGACACTTTTGATGTGTGTACATTAAGTGAGTTAACGTAAGTATTATATTGTTGTACAGTATTCTAGGGTATAACATGAGGAAGATGGGTCTGAGCAGTCTCTCAATCTCAACTCTGTTACTTAGAAACATACAGAAAATGATAAATTTATTTGTTTTCAGAAACCTTCATCATTACTTCCTGAACAGACTCAGTAAAAAGTATCCCGGATATAATTTTTTCGGGTCTTGCAAAATATTCTACCGGGGTCTAATTCGGGGTCTTCCACCTGGCGGTCTTAACACTAGTTTTAAAAATTGTGACATTATTTATTGTAATTTTTATTTTTATTAAAAAAATACCAGCGAGTATATTATGTATGTTGTTTTTAATTACTTATTTCATTTTTTTTTATTTTACCTAACGGTTCTACTACGAGTATTTCATGCATTTTATTAAGAGATCTATTGCATCTCAAATGTGATTTTTGCGTAAAATGCGCATTTTTGCATTTTGTAGTAACTTTTAAGTTGTATTTATCGTTATTATCGAAATAGGATAATAAAATCATGCTTAATATTACAAATCTCCACTCTGCGAGAATAAGCCGAGTTCGGACGGCCGGCGCATCGTATTTTGTAGTAATTTTGCAGTTATATTTATCGTTTTTATCGAAATAGGATAATAAATTCATTATACAATCTTTATTTCACAAGTAGTAAAAAATTTTTTTGCTATAAATTTTGCTCAATAATATCGTAAATAGGAGAAATTCACAGTTAACTTAAAGCGATTTTCGTAGTTTTTTGGTTTAGAATAAGATTTTTTTTCTATATAAAATCAATGATATCTAAAAATTCCGAGGCCGCTACGTACTATACGACTATATTATAATAGATAACATTCTAATTTTTTTTTCATTTCTTTAGAACAGTAGTTCAATCTAGGAGTTCAAAAAAGTGCCTTCGCGCATTTTATGAAAACCTTCATCAATTTTGGGTTTCATAAAAAAGTTAAGCAAAATTTACATAAAGCGAGGCCGCTGCGAACTATGCTAATAGCTATTCTACATTATTTAATAATTCAAAACTGGTGATGTATTTTTTTTCTTGGATCAAGAACGCCAATAATGGCCATTTTACGCAAAAATCACAGTCGAGATGTAATAGGCCTATTAAGTTAATGAGGTGGCGTCGCAGCCAGATACAGATACAGACATAGCCTGCCTGGCTCAATGATAGATAACTTAGCATTCTACTGGTGATTTTTTTTTAAATTTAATGAGTATCTTCAAATGTCTATAAAATATAAAATTATCCTCTTTACGTAGGTATAACATTATTATAGATGTAGGTACACACGGCAGCACATCACGCTACCCATTATACATATCTATAACTACGTTGTGGTATGGAGTGTTAGAAAGAAAGTGTCTTGAATTTAATTGGTGGAATTCTCTAGTTTATCAAAATTCCCGAATGGCGAATACAAGCGAATATGTCAAAAACTATCGGCCAATAGTAATTATTCACGGGGGTTGGCCACGCCCCCTGCGCGGCCGCCACCGGGCCGGAATTTTTCTTCTGGAAATTTTAGTCAGTCAGTCCAGTCACACGTCACGGCAGTGACGCTCGCGTTTTGTAAACACCATCTCTAAGTCTGTGGTAAACACAAAAATGGCACCTACTTTAAGTAGGGTGGAGTGAGAGCAAATAATTGCTCTAAGACGAAGTGGATGCCGAGTCAAACATATATGTGACCAAACTGGATTAACGGTGAGTAATTTATTTTCATAATAACCTACTACAAAATATAATTTGTTTGATGTTAGGTGTTAGAAAAGACAAAACAGTGCCGCAGGAGACCCGGCTTAACAGTGTTAGATTAATGTTTATTTGTAAACAAAAATGGCGGTTAACTTAACTCGTAACTTTCATCTAAATAGGTTCTGCTTTTTTATTTAGTTTCATGCTATATTAAAGGAAGAAATTTTACTGTTTATTTGTAAACAAAAATGGCGGTTAACATAAGTCGTAACTTTTATCTAAATAGGTTATCATGATTTTTTATTTAGTTTCATGATAAATTAGAGGAAGAAATTTTACTAAGGGATGAATTATATTAAAGCGGGCCGTGCACGGGGCGCGTCCGGGCTCCGTCCGTAATGGCGGCTCCACATTATTAGTGCCGACACATAATAAATAATAAAGTGCCGTGACGCTCCGTAAACAGGCGTGAACGTGAATGTGGACGGTTTTCTTGGGGTTCAATCAGTTTACTCCAGACTATACTTCGATCGGTTACGATACGAAGTATTTCAGTCATCTACCATCTTTTTTTTTATCTACGTCCATTTCGCGGCGGGTTTCACGAACGATTGTGAGCATCCCGTGAATCTGGAGGGCACGACTTGTGCCGTGAATTCGCGCGTGAATTCACGGCACTTAAAGCCTGTATACACTTTGATTAGTGATTAGTGCTGGTGACGAGTGCAAGTGCTTAGTGATTAGGAGTAAACACGTGTGGACTGGGCTGCGTTCTGTCGCTTCACTCGAGCGCACTCCGGCGCCCGCTCTAACCGTTCCGTGGCTTGGTGAAATTTTACTCTGATGGCTGTCAGAGCGTAGTTTCATCGGTTCTGTGCTAGTATAAGTGTTCTGTGGCTCAGAGCGCAGCAACCAAACAACCATCAAATCGGATGGTTATTTTCACTCTGACAGCTATTTGACGTTTATATCATTTAAAAAGTGTCAAAGTTTGCAATTTATGTCAAAACGTCTCGAAAAATTCCGCCTGTTGTTTGGTTGTTTCGTATTGTTTTACTTTTTAATAATTCTGTTATTTAAGGTATAAAAGTGGAAAAAATGGAGACAGAAGAATGTTTTCTCGTACTGGACAGGAATACTTCAGAAGAGGTTATAAAAACAACTTGATTGTTCCGTGGCCTGGTTGCAACTCAAACGAGTTAAACTTTAACCAAACAACTACACCCAAAACGACGGAACGCACTCCAGCGATTGATTAGTGCGAGTGGTTAATATAGTTAATTAAAGTAGCCCGCGTAGTAAAGTGATACGTGGGTTCTAAAGTTTCTTCATTATTTCTTGCAATTGCAAGTGCGCTTCTTGACGTGCGTACTAAACACAGCCACTTGACAAAATGGACACTACTCGCACTACACATCCTGCACTAATCACTCGCAACTAATCACCTGCACTTGCACTGTCGCACTTATCAAAGTGAATACAGGCCTTAATGTGGAGCCGCCATAACGGATTTTGTGAGAATGCAGATTTTTCATTCTTCTTTAACCGTAAAGTGTAGTAATACGAGAAATAGTTAGCCATAAAATTATAATTTTGTAAGGTAATCACTGTTTTTACACGGGACGAACAAACTAACACCAACTTGTGCTGTTGTTTTATTTGATAGTAGGTGTTACCAATGGTGTATTAAAACAAACCCTAATTGACGTTTTCTTTCAGCGAAAAACGGTATATTTTTGGCTTCGCCGATGGGAAGAGTCTGGGTCCCTAGAAGCTCACCACCGTCAGCACTACGAGAGGGCTACGACGTCTGAGGAGGACGCGGCCATAGTTGCTTCACACTCTGCTGATCCCTTTTTAAGCACAAGAGTGTCTTCTTCTAATTATAGCGTGAGTATATCATAACAATTACCTACCTTGTTTAAACTCTATTGAAATTAACACCTATTAAACAAAAGTGGGATTTAACTTGCTATTCTTTCTGCCATTGACTTGGCTGACCAAAAAACCACTTACTGCATGTGTATTTTTTGATGAAGGTTTTAGTTAAATAAGCTCAAATGCCTTCGCACTTCTTGAGAATGACTTTTTGACAATGAGTAGTCATTGCATAATCTTAATAATTTATTAAGATCCTTTTAAACACGCTTTAAATATCTTTACAAATAAATTAAGTAAAGAATTCAATTTATTATTTACTATGACTGTAAAGTTATATTGAACATGGTTTGTAGTAGGGTGATAATGTTGATTTTTTTTTTTTAAATATCTTGATAACAGAAGCTATGGCTAGATTTAAATAAAGTTTGAATAAGTATATTTTTCTAAACAAAAATAATTAAGTAAGTACTAGAATTGTTAAGAGGGTTTACGCATTTCGGTTTCCCATACAAACTTCCAAGTCGAAGTTTTTAAAAACCATTAATCCAATTTTGATGAAACTTTGTATGCTAAAGTAAAACACAGGGATCTAAATAGTTTGTTGAAAACATTTTAAAAAACGTTCATTTAGCTGAGTTATTGCGATTTAAAGTCTACTCTAGAAAGTTTAAAATCGCAATAACTCACTTAAGTAAACGTTTTTTAAAAATGTTTTTAACAAACTATTCAGATCCCTGAATTTTACTTTAGCATGCAAAGTTTTATTAAAATTGGCTAAGTGGTTTTTAAATATTTCAGCTTGGAATTTATACAAATATAGGAAACCGAAATGCGTAAACCCTCTTAAATCAATGTTTCCATAAATAAAAACCTCCAAAATTTGGGAAAGTTGTGAAGTGCCAGCTATTTATTGCATAATCATAATAATCAATTAGGGGGTCCCAATTGCATGTTTACTACCTATATATCCTTTAAAGTTTAAAAAATTAAATTGATTAATTACTATGTGTAGACATGGTTTGTATAGTAGGAATATCCGAAGAATATATTTTTATCAAATATTTGGCTTTGGATACATTTAACTACCTATAATATTAACTACATGCAGTAAAATAATTCAATCAGTGTTTCCAATACCTATTATTTTAAGCCAGGTTACAGACTGTGTGCCAAATTTCATGTGAATACATATTCAGCCTTTTTAACCAACCATAAAATATTTTACATTTTTAATAGAAATATAATTTTAGAGACCGTTGGATATTTTATGTCTACAATAAAAAAGAAACATTGACATAAATTGGGTGAAATCACTAAAAGTCACACACAATCCTAAAGTTGGTCCTCTGATTCCTGATTAAGTTTTTAAATTTAACATATTTACTGTATAGTTAAAATCTTTAGTTTAATGAATTTACTTTACTTTTTTCTTTGTTTTAGGTTTCCATGGACACTATCCGGAGAAGATTAAAAGAGGCCGGGAAAAAATGCAGCAGACCTGCGAAAAAAATTCAATTATATGAACATCATAAAGAGGCGAGAGTTAGCTTTTGCTTAGAATTTTACAACTTTGACTGAAATAATAATATAGTTATTTTTGTTGACGAAAAAAGGGAAAACGGGAAATAAAGAGGACCCCAGTAACTATCGACCAATTTCAATACTACCAGCAAGTAAGATTTATGAAAAAATTATTTTCAAACAGTTAGTGGAATACTTTATTTTAAATAATCTTTTACATAGTAAGCAAGTCGGTTTTACTAAGGGTCGTTCCACTACTGATGCAGGTGTTGCTCTAGTAAAACATATATTTGATGCCTGGGAGGAGTCTCATAACGCTCTTGGAGTTTTCTGCGACCTGTCCAAGGCTTTCGATTGCGTTGAGCACCGGACATTGGTGATGTAGTTAAATTACTATGGTCTCAAAGGTTTTGCGCTTGATTTGATAAAGTCTTATCTCAGTTCTAGAACACAAACTGTCTATGTCAATGGAACTAACTCATCTGGTTCTCAAGTAAAAAAGGGAGTTCCACAAGGGTCAATCCCTTTCTTACTTTTGATATATATTAATGACCTTCCATTCTTTGTAGAAAACTTCTGTGATATTATATTGTTTGCAGATGATACTTCACTCATTTTTAATGTGACTGAAAAATTATGACGATATTAACAATGCTCTTTTAGAAGCACTCAGTTGGTTTACTGTTAATAATTTACAGTTAAATGCTAAAAAAACCAAATGCATTAATTTTACACTACCAAATGTTAAGACCGAACAAATTGATCTAAGGATAAACAGTGATAAATTAGATTTGGTAGGTTCGGTTGTTTTTCTAGGGATAACCCTTGACTCAAAACTTCAATGGAATCCTCAGATATCGAAATTGGCCGGCAAACTCAGTTCTGCTGCTTACGCCATTAGAAAAATTAGGCAGTTAACCGACGTTGAAACTGCTAAAAGGTTTACTTTAGTTATTTTCACAGTGTCATGTCATATGGCGCCCTACTGTGGGGAACAGCGGCTGATGTTGAAACTATATTTATTTTACAGAAACGGGCAATAGAACCATCTATAGACTAAGCTCACGAACTTCTCTAAGAGATATTTTTAAAGAAGTTGGTGTTCTTACAGCTGCATCTCAATTTTTTTTGTGCGCTGCAATATTAACTCATTTGCTAAACACAGTGACTTACACAATTTCAGTACTAGAAATAAGTCAAAACTTATGATGCCCCTGTTCAGGTTACAGAAGGTTCTCGGCTCTTTCTTGGGGCAAGGTATTCACTATTATAATAAAATACCAAGTACTGTACTAGAATTACCTTTACATAAGTTTAAAAATCATATAAAATCTCATTTACTTAAGAAAGGTTATTATACAGTTAAGGAAGAAGAATACAAAACAGCCTGGTAATGATAAATTAATCACATTATATTTTCTTAAGTCCATTTTCTTTGTAACTAGCTCATACCCTGGTAGATAGCCTTTATCAGCAGTGTCTTACAGACAAGAGGTACCTACTCAAAACTTATGTTGTGTAAAACGTTGCCTAAATGTTTTCTTGCTTGCTTCATTGGAGTTGCTCGAGTGTGTCATGCTCTCTCAAAGTGTCTCTGCGGTGGTGGCATGTGCGTCGGGTCGTTACGTTCCCTAAAACGTGGTTGAGCGAAGCGATGGCTGATTCACATGTCATACTCGTGAACGGGTGCCGCCTGTGGAGGCTGGTCTGCTCTTGCTAACTTATTTTTATTATTAGTATATTAGTAGTTATAGTCTTACTTTTTTTTTCTGTACTGTAAGACATTGATAACATTGATTATTTTATATTGATGAATACTTGAACTTTTTATTTTTATTAATATATTTTTTATTTTTATGTCCTTGTAGTTGTTTTATGTTTTTATTATTGTAATGGAAAGTGCCCTTCTATGATAGGGAGGGCATTTTTCAATTCTAATTGACGGTGTAAAAGAAAGGGAGAAAGGAAATGCCCTTGCTGAGTTTCTTGCCGGTTCTTCTCATTACAAGGCTCCCGCCCCATAGTTAGACTTACGAACCGATGGCATAAATGACATTCATAAGTGCTGTAACCTAAACATGGCCTAACCTGAATAAATGATATTGAATCTTGAAGTTATGTTATGGAATTGTGATAATGAACCCTTGTTTTGAAGTCTGCTAAAAACGCCCAGTCAAATTGTAATGTTCTAAGAAAATAAACTCTTGCCTCTCATTTTATCCCTTAGCCGGCATTTGACGTAATAAGACGTATTTTTAATTTAATAATTACTTTGAAGTATTATAATTAAGTTTATAACCCTAGAGTTACTTTAGATTTGGATGGTTTATTTAAATAAATTTTATAAATGTTTTCGTTCTATCATTTAATTGTTGGAGAATGTTCAGCTTATTGCTCTGTTTCTTAATTTCTTTTCCATGTATTTGTTATCAGAATAATAATGTGATAGGTTGAACCTTTGATATTATATTAGCTATAAGTATCGATCAAATTCGGGGTAATTAATCACCCTGAATACCTATTTGTGTAATTTATTTAGAGTAGTAAGTTTATTAAAGTTCCTACTATTTTATTGGTTAATAAATCAGAGAGTTTAAATATATTGAAGATTATAATCAATAAATGTTTATTTGTGTTAGTTTATTGTTTTTATTTTTCTAAGTTTAAGTTCGAAACTCAATAAGAGCCTTATTACAATATTTTGACAGTTATTCGTTGACTATTGAACATTTAAAAGATAATAGAAAATCAAAGACCGCGTTGTAAAATTTCTTCTTCTTTATCTCGATTAAGAAGAGAGCCACTCGTGGCTGGTGAGGCCTGGTGTCAGAGTTTTTACAAGCCGCCATTTAGGTCTCTGACTTGACTTGTTGCTATATTTACGACAGCAACTGTGACCAACGGCTTTACGTGCCTTCCGAAGCACGACCAGACCGGAACAAGTATACAAAGATATGTTCCGCTGAAAATTGAACCCAGTCCTCCGGGTACCTATTGTAAGCAGACTTACTAACATTCAACCACGGATAAGTCTGTAAAATTAATAAAGCTACAAGTATGCTCTGAGTAATTATCATTATATGAACACTTTTTGGGACATAACAATTAACCCCACGTGCTATTGTCCACGTGGGAGGCCTGTGCCCATCAGTGGGACGTTTATTTGCTGATGATGAACAATTAACCCCTTGAGTATCGTAAAACCAGACACAATTGAAAATCAATTGTTTCGTGACCGCCGGCGGTCTTATGATCCTTGACCTATTATAGTGTTTCCTTACTTTTTGCATGTTTCATGTTTTGCAGAATTCACACGGCTATTAATAATATTTCCCACATTCACACAAATTACTTAGCTTAAAGTAAGCACTGTAAGGCTTGTGATATGGATACTAGGTAACGGATACACTTACATATACAATACGTAGATAATATAGATATAAATACATATAAACACTGACTCGGTTCAAATTACTCGGTAAAAAATTACCATGTTCATCACACAAACATTTGTTCGTACCAGGATTTGAACCCGGGACCTTTGGGGTTGGAAGGCAGGATCTCTGCCAACGGGCCACATCGGTCTTCGCTTGTGCTTGAGTCACTATGTTTCACTTTATTTATTTTATAAAACATTATGGCCTCAGAGTATCATTTGGTCTTTTATACTTATACCCCAGTAATCACCACCTAACTGTCAAAATAATTTTCGAATTTCTTATCAATTTCTATTCTCTTAATTTTATTATGTTGTTTTAAAGCTGGCCACTGACGATCAGTTTTGCGCGTCAGTCCCACGCGTAAAACTGTGGCGTCACTCCAAGTGGTTTTACGCCAAACAGATTTCCTCACTCACTGGCGTCACTCCGGCTCTTCGGTTCTCGACCGGCCGGTACAATCAATTTTGAACTTTATTGCTTGGTTCTAAGGATCAATATTCATTGGAGAAATTCGAACTGACGCGATTGGAGTGACGATTAGTCGATCACACACGGTCAGGTGAGAGTAGCCTACACTTGAAACAGAAATGCATTAATCAATTTCCAATCATAAATCTAAAATATGTCAAATGGCACTTTTGTAAGCGACAATAGCGCCGCCACATTGGAATTAAATTGCGTGGAAATTGATTGAACAAATTATTATCGAGATGACGTTCCGGAATTATCTTTACTTATCCCAATATCGATACATAATCGCATTGGAATTGTATTAAGATTGAGTTTGCGTTTGAGTGTAACCCCCCAGGGGCCCAAGTCTGCTAATTTACGAATGGCATAATTGAATCGCAATTGGATCGCATTGTAATTGTTTGACACATTTGGTATTCTCTTACTCATTTAAGAATACCAAATGTGTCAAACAATTACAATGCGATACAATTATGCCATTCGTAAATTAGCAGACTGGGGCCCCAGTTTGGCGCGACGCGCCGCCGCCGGCTTGGATTATGGTAGCCACGGAAAATTCCGTCTCGCTGTCAGTTAAAACTCTTTAGTGACGATTCGACATTCACGATCAAATTTTGGACTGACGTCAGTTCAACTAATGGGAAAAACTGATCGTCAATTTCTGCGATCTAGCAGTCAAAACATGTAGATATATATAATGAGATAGAGTCGATCGCTATAGGGCAAGTCACACAGACAAGAGAAAATTCTTTCATTACATATTTATTAAAACGTTAGGAATCTCCCCTAAATTAAATCCTCACCACGAATTTAAATTTTTAAATTTGTTGTCTCAAAAGTTTTCTTATTAGACGATATGATTCGCGCAGAGCGCTGTAGGGTTTCTCACCTTGTGTTCCACTTGTCCCAGGTTAAATTCCAGGTCGGGTTAATTCCTAATGTTGGTTTTCTAAACTCCGAGATACCTACCCAGCGTCTCTACCAACACAAGGGTGTTAAATTCCTTGTTGTCTGGCGCATATGCAGTAGGTTATAAACCTCATCGCAATACGAGCGAGAATTCTCTAAATTCATTTATAGCGTGTATTACGCTATTTTACATATGAGTATGTTATTCGTTATCAATTTTAAGATTCATCGCAAATGCAAAAATCTATATAAGCTACTTCCCAATGTTTTTCTATTTCAACGCGTCGCTTTATTTTTTAGTTCCTCATACCGAATAACTAGACAGAATCAGTGTTACCCAATCCCAGGAATTATGAAAATACTAGAAAAAATTCGGACCGAGAATCGAGAATGTAGGCGGGATTCGAAACCGCGTCCCTCGCTTTCCGGGCAAGTGCGCTGACCACTACGCCACCGCGGCCGGCACAAAGATCGTCGAAATTCTTCTAGTGATTTTACTTACGTCCCAAGCCGACGTCATCACAACAATCTACCCTAACACTCGATAGAAACACTTTTGCAAATATTTCTATCAGATAAGTTGACATTTTGCTATGTAGGTATATTTCATAATTTAATTTAACATTAAAAATGTTACTTTTTATTTATGAAAATCCAGAATTAGTTAAATGCCCTAGGGCTTACATCGGCAAGGCATCACAAAAATGATTTCCGAGGCTAGGGTAATGAAGATATTATTATTACACTATAATAAAAAATCGATATGAAAATATGGCTAAGATTTTTATTTTTCCATTCCATTAAGTAACGCTTTTAGGAATAAATGAGTCCAAAGTTATTCTAATATTAATAACTAAGATTAATCCTCAAAAATTGTTTCATTTTCGCGATTCACCTACAGAGCGTGATACACACATGCAAAATAACGTATAACGTATGTGTGCGGCGGCAATGCAGCACGACTCATTTGACGTGGGACTGATATAGGCTATTTATCTCTTTCGCACGATTCTCTCTGTTCAACTTTTGAAGCGCTCAAGGTCAAAGTGTGGTAGCCTGATGTGCTGGCGTGTGTACATGAGGTCCCTTGCGTGCCTGAGTTCAGCCCCTTTTATTGTAAATGTGTGCATGAAATTTGTCTGTAGGCGTAATGGGCACGCTTTTTTGTTGTAATGTTTGGTCTGCTTCTATTATATGTCTGTGGTGAAACTACATATTTGCCCAAAGAAATGGCAGTAATTTGTTTACAAAAATGCATCCATTACAGAGCAGACGTTCGTGCGAGTAACAACATTCTCACCGGCTGACTTCGGCGTGCGCCTTGACGAGCTGCGAGTGTATCAGCGAGCACAGCTTGTAGCACACGTTGCGGGTGGTGCCGTCAACGTCGCCTGGCTCCAGGGACGCTGACAATGTCAATTTTTATTACATACATAATCACAACTATTATAGTCAGAGACCAGAAAATAACACCGCAAAAACAGATTTAAAAAAAAAACAGCTTCGTAGCTTCTCTCTAGATATTTTGGTGAAGATTTGCAGAACTTTTTCTATAAAATCATCAGAATACTAAGAACATTTTGCTTAAAAATTAAATCAGTTGCTCTATCTTGATACAGTAAGTAGGTAAATGTTTTAAATATGACACATGCGTTTATAATATTACTAAGTAACATGAAGTTTTTTTAACGACAGTTGAAAAACTAAACTTACGATTTTCGCCAGTTTGTGCGCTTTCTTGAACAATGTTCATTTCCGAGCCGGACGCTTGTTGCGCTGACTCGATATTCAAATGTAATTGCTTTTTGGGAGTGCTTTCTTCCACCTGTGGAGTTGATAAATGATGCCATAATTTCTTTTTGCTTCCCTGCTTTCTGTAATTTCACTGGATTTTATACACTTTATACCGGAACAAAGCAATACAATATAATGCTGCTTGGTGGCAGAAATAGGTATAATAACTATTTCTGCGACTGTATGCGAACTCTACCACAAAGACGAAAGGTTATTTCAACGTAAATGTATCTTTGATTTTTTTACCTCTAAGATGGTAAGCGGCATCCCGGTAATCAGCTACGATAACCTATGAACATTGCCACACCAAAGGTATCACTAACGCGCTGCCAACCCTGTAAAACCATTTCACACACTTTTGAAACATCCCCTCACTGCTATGCTTCGATTGAATTGAGCTACTGCCCGCGCTCCAACTCTTCTCACAGCATACCGTCGAATGAGGACAGCGATGAAGGCACGAGCTGTTCGCGAACACGCTCCAATAAGCCGTGTGTAATAGACAGTGACCGTACTTGCATAGGCTCGACGGTGACATTGCTGAGGCTGCCCGCGCGCCAACTAATCTAACAGCATGCCGTCGATAAAGGCACGTGCTGCTCGCGAACACGCTCCTAAAAGCCCTGAGGGCCTAGACAAGCGCCAAACGTCTACCCCCTGTCTATTCGTAATTCGTCATACACTGCTGTGTGTAGGTACTATGCCAATTATTGCTAGTGGCATTATACAACGAATTACGAATAGACAAGGGGTGAGCATTTGCCAGTCGTCTAGGGGGGCTGGAGTGTAACAGACAGTGACCGTACCTGCATAGGTTCAACGGTGACGTTAGCCGTGATGAGCTGCTGAGGCTGCCCGCGCTCCAGCTCCTCATCCAACAGCATGCAGTCAAAAGATGGCGGCGACGGCGGCGTCTCGTTGGGCGCGAACAGGCGCGCGAGCTGCTCGTGCACGCGCCGCTCGCCCGCGCGCGGAGTGCTCGCGCCGCGCTCGCGAACACGCTCGAGCAAACCCTGCGGCGGAACAGATAGGACTTGTTGGCGGGAAAGAGGAGCGTAACGATTGTTGTTTTGTTAAATTTAAAAATAAAACAGTGCAACGTCACTTTTCTAAAATTTTACTGACGCTCAAAGCATATGGTGGATGAATTTAATTTTTAATTTCTAGTTAATTTTTTAACATTGACATTAAATTAGTTTTTATTAATATATTCGCGTCTGGATGAAAGGAAAACTGACGAGTGATCTCATTAAGACATAACGTGTCGACCGCACAGAATTTGTATAGGTTGCCAAGAAGAGACTGCTATGAAAATGTTATTAATTAGAAAGGCTACATGATTGGACTCACCAAAAAGTGATCTTCATGGAAAAACGAAGTGCCCATCAAGCGATCTAAAAATCTGCAGTCCTTATATAGGTTGAGTAATTTACGCATAATCTGAAACCAACATAAATTAATGGGTATACATCAATGTTGTTTGATTTGAAATGATTTCTTTTTGGTATAAAATACATGTGCTAGCTAAAAGCTAGCGTCAATGCAAAACGACCTGGTTTTCAAAAAATACACACATACATACATATAAACACGACCATTATCCCCGGAGGTTTAGTCAGAGACTAGGCAATGAGGACCGCAAAAGCAGTCCCCTGCCATAGTCCACTTTTCACCAAATAGCGACTGCACATGTGCTCAGCGTGGCAGGTGGTGAACTCATCGCCGCTCTATGCTATTGGATGTATGTGCAGTCTTTAATCCGTTAGTCGCCTGACACCACAAAAATAAAAATAAAAAACATCTAAGGGAAGAGAGGGAGGGGGTGGTAGTATTCTTTCACAGCTACGCGATACTGTTTTCAAAACGGTTTCTTATATTATAATCTGACCTCAGTGAGGCCTGCAGAGGTTTTCCTCTCGCAGTAGCACTTCGACCTATCGGGATATTCTGTGCAACTCCATCCATTTACTTTATCATCTCAGTCAAAATGGCTGAAATAAGTTTAGCAATGTATTTGAAAGCAAGACAGACGCGCTGTCGCGCGACAGAAAAGCGAGTGGAGAGCCGGAATAGCGGCAGCTTCACGACTTAGCCGCGCTGAAGCCACTCTAGTACGAGTATAGCATAGCAGCAAGGTATATGACCAGTGTTGTACAGCGGCTGATTAAAAAAAATACTACTATAGTCTGACCGCTACCGCTGTACCGCGCCTTGGGTATGCGAGCGTCGAGGCGGGGGGAGAAACAGTTGCTCCATTTTGTCATTCTGCCGTCATCGCTCACGGCGGCAACTAGTGTGTCCAGACGCACATGAGATAAAATATCTAAAAATGGGTCGTGCATTATCTCGAGATATCAAGACTGTCATTTTCAAAGTGGCCGAATATTTTAAGAAAAGAAAAACAAACAAAGAAAGTTTATATTTCCAAGAGTTAAAGATTTATTTAATTTCTTTAGGTTTAGGTTCTTTAATTTGTACTTATCTAAAAATCATATTGGACAAAAACGGATTGGATGTAATTATACTCGTAAATATAAAGCTTCAATAAACTGTGCTTCGATATCTTAAGATCTGTCTGACACTACGAATCTCATGTGAGTTCATGCTCTTTACTTCCCACGCCCCTCCTCCCCGCGCATACCTAGGGCGCGGTACAGCGGTTGCGGTCAGGCTATAACATCTCTCTTCCCTTGGGTGTCGTAAAAGGCGACTACCGGATTAAATATTGCACATACATTCAACAGCATAAAGCAGCGATGGGCTTACCACCCATCACGCTGAAGACATGTGCAGTTGTAAATTGGTGACACGTGGACTACGGCAGCGGACTGCTTCAGCGGTCCTGTATTGTCTCTAAATAGTCTAGAATCAATGTATTTATGAAACAATTCTAATATAAAGGAATACGTATAGTCGCGCGAATAAAACGCGTTCTTATAGTAGCATAAAGAATTCAATCATAAATATAATAATTCATATTTTGTATTTTATGACTAGGTAACGACATTTTTTTTGTAAATGTCGTTGCTCTTGTGCGCTGTGGTTTCTTGCGCCCGTTCCTTGCCACAGTTAAAAAATGACGTCCTGAATGGGTGGTAGGCTAAAAAAGATTTGGACGATTCAAAAAAATTAATTGAGTTTATTGAATAAATATATTTTGAGTTTGAATAATATTTTTTTTTAAATCATTTATTCAATACACATAAGTACAATTATTGTTACAAATGAGCCGTAACACGAAAACCTCACAGGGTTTATCTCTGGGTTCCGGCGAGTCGCTATTTACAATGTAATAAGTTGTAATAAGTAAATGTAGAACCCACCTCCTGACTCTGCAGCGTGGGATACTTGTGGAACATCTCTTCTAACCGGCGCATGGCCACGCGTCCGCGCTCGATGTGCGCCGCCACGCGCGGCTCCAGCAGCCGGGGCACCGCCCCCGCCCCCGCGGTGCACGCGACCCCAGCCGCCCCCGCGACCGCCCCCACGGCCACGGGCTCGTGCGCCGGCTGGTTCACGAACACTAGGAACGAACCGTCTAAACTATTATTCTAGATTGCCGAACGTTGAAACCGTAAGGGCCAGAGCAGACATGCTACTTTGGCAGCGGCGATCTGCGATTTAGACGCTTTTTAGAAGCTGAATGCAGCGACTGAATCACTAAAACGTGCTGAAATGAAACACTTTTTTACGGATTAACTCGCGTTTAATTTACTATACAGTAAAGGTACCAACCCTGTAAAGGGTTCGAAACGTCAGGATAATATAAAAACTATGTAAATAGTAAACTAAACGCGAGTTAATCCGTAAAAAAGTGTTTCATTTCAATGTGTAGTGCTCGCTTAAACCTCAGAAAACACTAAAACGCGCGATTCCGATACTACAATCGAACGCAGAGTCGCCAAAACGCGATGCCAGTCGCTAATTCGCCGATCGCCGATGCTAAAAGTATCATGTGTGCGGTGGCTCTAAGGCTCGTATTCTAAAACCAAACTCACACTCAAATCTCTGCTAGAGTACAGTTAGAAAGGGATGGTGCTATTCATCGCATGTATCGCCATTCCTTTATAACTGTATTCAAGCATGGATTTGATTTTGAGTTTGGTTTTTGAATACGAGCCTTAGTAATGATGGTGAAAAGAAAATGACTGACGCCTTAGTTGGCAGTCGAACCGCCGGCGTTATTAACGCAAAAAACCTTAAATAGTACGATTCGCTTGCGCACGATCTGCGCGTCCGCTACTGTACTTACGTGCGATCGGAATGGGGCGTAAGCGTATGTCGCCGAAAAATGGCCGACCGGGAACTTCCTCGATTGTATGAGAATGCAGGGAAATTTTCAGTTAGGCATCTCCCACTTATTTGGAAAACTTTAATAAACTTATCAATGTAATTTATTTTTATTATTCACCATTCTATGTACATAATTAATTCTTAATTGGATATTGTTTTAGATTAGATAAACTTTAACATGTACGTTTATTATAAATCTTGTGGTGTACACACGTTTTAGATAGGAAATTTAGCTCTTAAACAATTTAATATTGTTTTATTGCCATCTGTTTTTTGTATCTTAATCTTCAATATATATATATATATAAAAATGAATTTCTATTCGTTCGTCTCGCAAAAACTCGAGAATTACCGAACCGATTTGGCTAATTTTGATCTTGAAATAAGAAGATAACAGAGAAGATAACGGTGAGAAAAATAGTAAAAATCTTTTAAAAAAAGACGTCATACAATATTATGGTTGCTGAAAACTTCTTGCAGTTATCTTACTTCTTCTTCGCGACAATTATCTTTTTCCTGTCAGTTGAGTTGTCATTGCGATTTGGACAGGACATCGTCTGTCGGCTCTACTAGTCCTACTAATAATATAAACGCGAAAGTTTGTAAGTATGGATGGATGTTTGTTACTCTTTCACGTAAAAACTACTGAATGGATTCGGGTGAAATTCGACATACAGATAGTTTATAACCTGGATTAAAACATAGGATACTTTTTATCCCGATATTACCACGGGAACGGGAACCACGCGGGTGAAACCGCGAGCGGCCGCTTGTAAATAAATAAATGAGTATGTGAACATGTGACCGCTCACCGGCGGCGGGCGCGGGCGGCGCGTGCGGCGCGGGCGGCGCGGGCGCGTCGGGGCTGCGCGGCGTGGCGTCGTGCGCGGAGCTCTGCGTCTCCCACGAGTCCTCGGAGCCGGAGCCGTCGCTGCCCCACAGCTCGCCGTCCTCCGAGTCGTATTCGCCCACCTTATTGATAAAGACATTTCAATCATCAGCCAGTGAGCGAAAAAATGATAAAGCCTTATGGGGATCCTGCACGAAATTGTGAAAATTACGTATTTTTAAGTTACGTGTACTATGCGCTGGATTAGTTAAATACATTAAAAGAACTTACGTAGGTTAGCCTGATCATTGCATAAAGTCGTGGACTTGTCGAAATTTGAAACAAATTCTTTAAACAATAACAAACAATACATAAATCGAATGACTCCTAAAAACATTAATTTTCGACAACTTTCTTAATTTTACGCATGAAACAATAATTCTTACATGAAAATATTTGTATTGATATTTCGCAGGTCGCCCCCATCTTAAAAAAGTTAATTTTAATTTTTAAAACAAGCGCGTGATGGTTTTGTACATTTCGTAGAATAAAAACATTGCTCTAATCAAATTACTATATCTGAAACTTCAAAGCAGAATAGTTCTAATTTTAAATATCAATATGATTGATTTTGCTTTAAAGTCTCATGAGACTTATGTCATATTTTGCGATCGCGCTGTACCCTCTTAAAGGCCCCACACACGATCATTTCGCCGGCAGTTATCAGCCTGTCAATTAGTACTAGCCGCCGCCGCCGCCGTGCGTTGTACTACTAACTGACAGGCCACATGAACTGATCGTGTGTGGGGCCCTTTAGTATAAAATCCATCGCGATCGCGGTACCCAGCAACATGCTATGATAAAACACTCTTTCGCAACACGAAGATGCAATTACGTTTAGAACAGACGCTGAAATGAACCTTGCCTATATCCTACTATTACGTTAAGTCGCTGTTTTCCTGTCTGTGGCTCCGCTTTATTCTTCTCAACCACGCAATGGATTTTTATGCGGTGTTCATTAATAGAAAACTGTTTTGTCTATAATTTGTAAAAAAATTGTACAAAATGGCTGAAGTATGACGGTGTTTCTAAGTTAGCTTAGACAAAGGCGCGGGCGGGCCGCTACTTTATTATAAAAGTTTTCTCTTTGTGCACTCGGCAATTTGCGACGCGTACGAAAATTGACAGAATTTAGATTTATTTTTAGAATTTAGAACTTTTTAGTCGGGCCAATATAGCCGTTCAGTTCGATTATGTAAAGATAGACAGTTGACTAATGGTTCACTTCCGAAGAATAACCAGCACCTACGTAAAGTATCAGAAATGAACCTCATTCGTATTAAGGTGGTGAGGTGAGGCAATGAAAAATTACATAAAAAATTGTGGAAATAGTAATCACCTTATAGAGATCCTGCGGCCAACACATACTAGTGTGTCCATCTACCCACCATACCTTGACCCGGCCGGTAGGGAAGTTGTCGATAACCTGCAATGAGATAAGATACAACATCTTCTCCAAAACCAGTAAACCAGTACTGACATTTCCTGCAGAACAGTTGCCATTCTTTCCAATGAATATTAACTGACGTGACTATGATGTCAACCAGGAGATTGGTCCTTCGAACCGGATAAAATGCTCTTTTTATCAATATCATCAGCCTATAAATGCCTCACTGCTGAGCACAGGCCTTTATACATGAACAAAAGCACATTAGGAGATTAAGTCATAATAACCCACCACATTGACCCAATGCGGGTTGATCAGTTTTAACTACTGCCATTTAACGAAAAAACCGGGACCAACGGCTTTATCTGCCTTCCGAAGCACGGATAATGCTCTAATAATAAATATTCTCCTTGATAGGTTTATAGCGATAAGACCGCTAAATTGTAACTGTCATCATCATCATCAGCCTTTAAACGCCCCTATACTGGGCACAGGCCTTTCACATGCAACAGCATGTGGGGAGATTGGGCCACCACCCACCACGCTGGCCTAATGCGGGTTGGTGGGTTTAACTTATTTTTATTTTTAATTGTAACTGTGTATTGTACTTATTTTAATGTTCTGTGTAAAATGTAAACTGTTGCAACATGTTATCTAACTATCTAACACTGACCTGTCCCGCAGTGCAGTTGGCGTCTTCTCCGGTGAAGTTGGCGACTCTGATGACGACCGTGCCGGGTCGGTACTGGAAGTCCGGGTGGTCTTTCAGGTCGTAAACGCTCATCTCGCTCTCGTGCAGCATTTGAGGGCTGTTGGTGAATATTATTATGTGTTTTTTTCATCATACATACATATAATCACGACTATTATCCCCGAGGGGTTAGTCAGAGACCAGGCAATGAGGACCGCAAAAGTAGTCCTCAGCTGTTCTTTCATCAATTTAGCATAACATATGTAATGGATCGAAGAGTACTAAGAAAATGAAGCCTGAGCTTGCTATTCGTATAATTGAAGAAGTTCGGTCCAAATGTTGATATAATATGTAACATCTACATTCATAGCTTTATCGTTTATTCCTATTTGTAGTTGAAGAAAAATACATACATACAGGGTGTAATCTTTAATCAGGCAGATTCATAGATTCACAACCTGAACAAACTGACAAGTAGAATTAAAAGTTTAACAATTAACATACTACTACTAGTATGTATTGGGAATGTCGGGTTAACGATTCCATTTAGATTTTAGACTTTAATGACTTGGAATAAAAACCATTTGGCCGGCATGGGGACGGACAGTGACGATGCTACGTCTTTACGCTGAGCCAGTTGTCCTCGCGGCTCGACTTAAATTTCACTTAACATTAGGTGGAGTAGGTCATTTGCTGGGCACCTCGATCATCTAAATACTGTATACTCAATTAGCGCTCTCAAAGTATCACCTCGAACTAATGCTCCAACTAAGAGGGAACATTGGATTGCTGTCAGTTGTTATTTGACATTGCCGTCCCAATTCAATACCTATTGTGGTGATGATAGGGCCGAGTATAAAAATTAGGTGTGTTAATCGAAAACAATATTGTATTAAATAATTAGAACCACTTTTTCAAACGTATTTTATAAGGGACTATCAGACCGCCAGCGACTTCGTTCGCGTGGAACCCGTACGCCGTGACGAATTTTCAAAATTACTCCCCTCCGAAGAACACTTATTGTGACGTATCTATAGTAGTTAGACATATGCTATCGCGACATTTTTTGTAGCTAGTGATGTGTTCTGCAAAGTCACAGTACATTATTTTGTCTATCATGCATAGTTTTCTTAGAGCACGCGGTGTAAGGATCCCTATTTTTTTTAAATATTAGCCTATGTCACCCGGAGATAGTGTAGCTTCCCAATGGTAAAGGTTTTTTTTAAATCGGTCTAGTAGTTTCGGAGCCTATTCAATGCAAACAAACAAACAATCAAATCTTTCCTCCTTATAATATTATTAGTATAAATTATGTTAGATGATCAAACGCCGGGCTTATATAAAAAATATTTATATATATATATATATATACAGTCGTGGTCAACTAATTAGGGACATTCAAGATAGTGAAGAGCAATAACCGGTTATGTACATATAAATATAAAACCCTATTGATTTTTCAGCACCTATTATTTGCATAATTTGGTCCGATTACTATACTATAAATGGCTGTAAATAAGAGAATAATTAAATAGAAAAAAGTATTTAATATCAAAGGTTGAACATGTATTAAATTTTAAGGTATAATTATGTAGCTGGACATTTAATTAAGGACAGTAAAGTATAATGATGAATAGAGTTAAACAAAACGAATAATCTCCAGTATTATAATATTTTTAAAAGCTCCATTTTATTACGTGTAAAATCAGTACCCAGTAGCAAAACCTTTGTTAGTAATTACCGCTTGACACCGATGTGGCATAGACATTATCAGTTTCTGACATGTTTCGATAGGAATGTTTGCCCATGCCTCACAAAAAGCTTGATTAAGTTGATCTAAAGTTGTGGTACGATAAGTTGAAACTTTTTTCTTGATTTCGTGCCAAAGGTGCTCAATTGGGTTGAGGTCCGGGCTATTTGCTGGCCAATCTAGCACCGATACTGACTGACTGGTAAGAAACGACTTGACTGAACGGGCGGTATGTTTCGGGTCGTTATCATGCTGAAACGTCCATATAATAGGGAGATGCTCCTCAGCATAGGGAAGCATAGTTTCCTCCAATATTGTTTTGTATTGATGTTGGTCTAAGTTACCCTGAACTTTTCTCACAGGTCCCACTCCACGTCCAGAAAATGAACCCCAAATTTTAATGTTTCCACCGCCATGTTTCACCTGCTTTTTTGTGAATCTTGGATTCATTTCCGCTTTTACAGGACGCCGTACGTATTGCCTTCCATCTGAAGAAATTAAATTAATCTTGGTCTCGTCAGAGAATAATACATGTTGCCATTGGGCGTAGGTCCAATGTCCATATTTACGTGCAAACGCCAAACGAGCATTTCTATGTTCTTTCTTCAACAACGGTACTTTGCGAGCCACTCTTCCGAACAACCCTGCTTCTACCAGACGTCGTCGAACGGTCCTCGCTGATACACCGGCTCTTTCGTCTGCCCCAAACACTTCGTGTTTAATTAAAATAGAGCCTAGAAACGGATCTTTCTTAGCTAACCTGGTTATCATTCTATCTTCTTGCGGAGTTGTTTTTCTCGATCTTTTTGTCCTGGGCACATTTAAAGCTGTGTTATTGCGCCTGAAATGTTGCACTGCATTGCATACCATAGTTTTTGAACAATTTAAATGTTCTGCTATCCCTCGGTATGACCAACCACGCTCGACAAACTTCATGATAATTGTTCGTAGTGTTGGATCGCAACTTTTATTTTTGCCCATATTTCTTCAAAATAATACTCAAAACTTAAAATTAAAAATCTGGATTGCCGCCAAAACTACCACAAAACAATAAAAGAAGAAATAAAAAAGTATTGAGATTCAAATTTTGAAAATAGAACGCAATATCTCAGTGTCCCTAATTAAATGGCCAGCCAGCATTCTTTGAACAAATAGCACACTGATAATCTATCAGCTATACTGTAAAGAGGTTTAATGTTTAAGAAGTTGTTATTGTTTGTATAATCGGGCACATCAATGACTAATTATACTTACGTGTAAAAGATATGGAATATTGTTAAGACTCGTTGGAAAATAAAAAATAAATTCACAATTTGGCTTAACTAGAGATTGTCCCTAATTAGTTGACCACGACTGTATATATATCGCAAAGTACTCACACAGGCTCGTCGGCGCTCGTGTAGGTGCGGTACCAGTGCACGATGGCGGTGCGCCCGTGGTGGTCCACCCGCTGCACCACGCCGTATTCCCTATGCTTCAACTGAACAAATTAATCGCTAAGTTGGAGGCAAACATTACGGCACAAGGGACATTTATCACTGTTTAGAAACTGATCCCACTCTTGTGTCCCAATGTTTTTTAGCAACTTTATAACCCTTCCTCCCCCCTGGTGATACGTGGTAAGGTTTATGAATCTGTCCACTCAGGATCACGTGTATTATTTTAGTACAGAATATTTAAAAAAATAATTAAAATTAAGGACTGACACACCGCTTTTCGGAGAAATTGAGCTGTTCAACGAAAAATAAATACACGTGATTATCTCACTACACCCTTGTGCTACTCCCTTTTAGCGCCTCTCGTGATGAATGGACGGCTCCTTAGTGCTCTTACACACAAACATGAGGCGGCGGCTAGCGGCCGGTCCTTAACGTCATCATCATCTTGTCTATAAACGTCCCACTGCTGGGCACAGGCCTGCCACGTGGACAATATCCCGAGGGGATATTGGGCCATAACCCACCACGCTGGCCCAATGCGGGTTGTTGGATTTAACGACTGTTATCGTACGACAACCACCGGGACCAACGGCTTAACGTGCCTTCCGAAGCACGGAGCTCGAGATGTTTTAAATTTGGTCACCCATCCAGCGACCCGGCATTGCGAAAGTTGCTTATCGAGCAAAATCGCAAGCCGAACGCGTTAGCCGCTGCGCCATCGAGCTCCTCAAAAACGGGTCGGGTCGTCATCGTGTTGCTCGAATATTAGAGCCCTTAGCATTAACTGGGCGTGCGCGTACGCAGCGTCCATGCTGTTCAAACGTCGGAGGAATGCGCACGCCCGGCTAACACTACAGTGGGATCAGAGGACCAATTTTCGTTTGCTATTTATAGGGCTATCCATTATTTTTTAAATTACAAACAATTTCTAAAAATTAATAATATTTAAAAATGCTAACCCAATTTTGTATCAACAAAATTTCGGAAGAAATGGAAACCGCTGTAAATAGCAAACGAAAATCGGCCGAAATGCGTTACGAGGAACGAGAGTAGGCCCTCAGGGCCTTAACCTTTTACAGATCACTAAATATTAGAAAATCATGGTAAGTAACAGCCTACCCAAATCAGTTAGTTATTAGCAATATTCACGTTTCACAATCAGTTCGCTATTAGCAGCTATCAAGACAGCCGCGCGTACTCTTTTATATCATAATCATTTCATAATAATTTTATAATTTTATCCCAAATCTACACAAAGTTTAATCTTATCAAGTTTTATCATTTATCAATTATTAGTTCTACCCCGAACACGAGTATACTGTCTCAGTGCAGGGCAAAGATCCATGATTAATATCAAGTCATTGTTACATCCCCTCTCCTTACATCACTAAGTTTTATTTGTACTGGCATCTCGAGACCAACCGTTAGGTCATGCAAGAAGTGCCAGACGTCTCTGCGCCAGTAAACTACTCACGCAGGAGACCATCTGCGTTAGGTCTTGACGCCAAATCAGTGCCCGCCGAAGTACGCTCTTTATTCGGTACTCATAAGACTAGTGTCTCGGGAGTTTCCCCGTAAACACGTGTAGTTCACTATCTATTTTTTTTTTTTTTATTTGCAACGGGTAAGCGCTTGACCTTCATCTCACCTGATGGTAAGTGACGATGGAAGTGCGCTTCACCCGGAATCCTCAACCACTGAAGAACTGGCTATCTTATCTCAAACTGCCGGAACACAACAATGCTATAAACATCGTTGTTATGGCGACAGACTTAGATAAGATGGCGGTAGCTAGCCAGGCGGACTTAACAGCCCTACCACCAACCAAACCCAGCACACAAAGATGTACCCCCCGCTGGGAATCGAACCCGGGACCTCTGGGTCTGAAACCGGTAGCTAAGCTACTAGACCACAGAGGCGGTTAAAATTGTCCAGATAGGTAACCGGAGCGGTCAAGCTCGCTCACTTCTTGTTGCACGAAGGGCACGACTCGCAGTTCAATCAAGTCGTTGTTACAATTAAAAGTCAATAAAATAATATAATTACAAATAATGTTAAAACTAACCTGCTGATTCTCCTCAACGTTTGCTGCACCGCTGACAACGAAATCCCCTGGGAAGCATTCTTGGCCGTCCAAGTGGTGAATCGGGTATAATTGAGTAGATGGAATGCCAATTTCTATTGTGCCGTCCTGTAAACAAAACAATTATTAAAAAGATGTTTTATTATAACTAAAGATCGAATATTCGGATGCACATACACCTTAAGTTAAGATGTTGATATTGATCACACAATCCGGATTTCGGAAGCTTATCCATACTATTGATAACGTTATGCCGTACCGTGCCGTACTACCAAAAGCTGTGGCTATTCCGATGTATAAGGATGATAGAGCTGTGTGGTCATCATCAGCCTATAAACGTCCCACTGCTGGGTACAGGCTTCCCACGTGGACAATAGCACGAGGGGATATTGGGCCATAACCCACCACGCTGGCCCAATGCGGGTTGGTGGGTTTAACGACTGTCATCTTACGACAACAAGCTGCGTGCTGTGTGGTGGCGGCACATAATTAAAAGTGCCACTACCACTACCTACCAACTTATCTCTTTCCTTGTCCTTAGTCTTGGTCTTGGTCTTTTTTCTTTCCTTCCTCTGTTGTTAGATGTATGTGTAGTCTTTGGTCCGTTAGTCGCCTTTACGACACCCAACAGAAAAGACGGGGCGGTAGTATTCCATTAATGAGCCGCTAACAGCATAGTATTATTATTTTTCAATATAATCATAAAAAATGGTCGACCTGGAATTTCCTCGACTGTATGTATGTATGTACTCCGATGTATAATTAATCACCAGAGGTCGGAATTAGGGTAGAATTATTTATTTACTTTATACTGATTTCATACAGCGAAAGAATAAAGTGGATATGCCTCAAATCCTGAGATTAATTTTAAAGAACAGAAAAATCCCGTGATTTATTAACCACTCCGTCGCTTCATGTAACAATCGTTACATCTCAAGAATGCCCCCACGTGCTTCCTGTTATAATTGTTACATAATACAAAAGTAAAGCTAGACGCTCGAAATATCGCTAATCCGTGTCTCGCGGGACGTGTATGGGTGCCTTACTGAACGAACATGAACGAAGCATCAGCAATAGGAGCTGATCTGTCAAAAATAAAAACAAATAAAGTCAATGTGATTATTTTATAGTGGACGTATTTAGGTTGTGTTTACGTGCTCATCATGTATTTTTTTAAAACGCCGTAATTTTTTTACTTATTTTTTCTTCCTAGATGTGTTATATATCAAAATACGCAAAATGTCAGGTTCTAACTAATTATTTAGTTATTTGTTTTTAAACTGGATGGATATTCTGTTAAAATCTGACTAAATTAGGTCTTAATGTAAATTATTGCAGTGGCGGTGGTTTTCTAGTGATTTCCTTTTGTGATTATTATTGTTTACTTCATGAATTATATGTATTCACGGAGAATAATTACTAAATAGTGATTTAAAACATTAATCTCACTGTATTGTTGTTGTGTACATGCAGATTGACTCTCCAACGGCGCAACGTAAGTCTAACGTATGGCATGTTCCTAGAAGCAATAGAACTTTTTTTGGATTAGGTTGGTAGCACATATTTGTTTTTGGGCAGTTGCTTTTTTTGTGGCAGTTAGATTTGTTGTGGTGTCTTTTGGGTTTGATATTTATATTAGTACCTATATATTATTATTATTATATAGGTATTAATATAAAATATTCATTTTTATTCATTTCTTTTAATAATTTTCATTTATTATTACAGTGTATATTAGTACATTATTTTTATTTCAATCAAAGTCCTAATACATTTTAGAATTTAATATGTTTATTTTAATATTCTTTAAACTGAAATAATTTGTAATAAAAAACATCCTACGAAGAATATTTTTTTATTACATTAATTTTATAAATTACTTAACATAAATAATTATTAAACCAAAAAACAATCTTTGTTCGAAAATAATCGCGACACACCCTATTCACAAACGTGTGTGCCCCGAACCTTATTTCGACGCCATATTGTCGATAAAGCGGTCGTCCGTCCGCTCTAGTGCTGCATTTTGATGACTTTATTGTATAAAAACTATGAGTATTCTTGAAACGTATTGTATACGGTTGTAAACTACAGGCTTTGCTCTTTTGGTATATTTAAGTTATATTTTAATAGCACCGTGTTGGTTTCGGCTATAAGACAACCAAAAACGTTCGATATTTCTATCAAAGTTTTTGTTGTTTAACTTGTATGACTATAGTTTACTGGAAAGATAATGTGTTTTTTACGAACACAAATGCTGACTGCTGAGACAAATACTGTATCTTTCTAATACTGGCCATATTTTTTTGTTCTAGGCCTTCTAGATATAACATCCAACCCGATTAACAAGCAGATTACGCAGCATGCGAATGTTTGCGCGATTTTCTCGATTTTTTTTGAATATTTTTTCAGTTGATTTTTCAGAACTTAATATAGTATACGTGTAAAATATAAAAAAGACATCATAGGCCATTTGATCTTAAAATATAAAATAAAATAGGAAGTAATCCGTGATTTTTTTCGTCACTAAAGTATAAACCATGTTTTTTTAAATTAAAACAACACTTTGTCACCACGCATTCTATAAAAACAGATGCTCTATTCATCTAACTATTTAAAACAGTAATTGGTTTGGCTTAGATCGGCTCCAGTAGCTCACAGTCGATGTTTTTATAACAATAGTCAGCAGGCGCCGGCCCGCTTCATAAATTTGGCGCCACTCAAGCACGTAAGGGTAAGGGGCCCGCTGGGTGCGAGCAACTGAGTGGTTGAATAAAAAGGTTATTTACTTTTACACAATTTAAAACACTGCACGCGCTACGTTGCCAAATTTATATCAACGACATCGGATGTCCGAAGTTGCAAAATTCCAATGCGCCCACGCGCAATGTTGCCACATTTGTAGTTCGCACAACATAGCTTTGTATGTTAATTATCTTGTTTTATTTGCGTTTATCTCTGAGGTTGTTTTTATTATTTATTTGTAGTATTGTTGTCCACACGGGATTGTCCATTAGAAATCCCGGGAAGATCCATATTAATATGAACATTTCGATGCAATTACATAAATAACTCTACCTAATTCCGACCTCTGGTGATCACCTACAATGTTAGCCCGTGACGTGGTGTGCAACGTCTTCACAACGACCCGGTCGAAGGGGCGCGGCGGCGGCGCGGGCTTTGCGCTTCAACCTGTTTGCTAGAGTCTTTTCTATTACTAATGGCGACCACCCACCTGCCACACGATGTTAGCCCTTGACGTGGTATGCAGTGTCTCCACAACGACCCGGTTGCCGGGGCACGGCTGGCGGCGGCGCACTTCAGCCTGTTTGGGCTAAAAAGCTAGTCTTTTTAGCCCAAATAGGCTGAACCTTTACCTGCCACACGACAGTGGCGCGCTTCGTAGTATGCAGCGTCTCTACAACGACGTGGTCGGTAGTAGGACTAGCATGTGCATCACGAGATATGTCGCGGACGATATTCTCTCTTCCTTCAATGGCGGGAACGACAAACTATCTCGGTTACAGTTGTCAAAACTCGATAAAATTATGTTGCATGTTAGGGTTTGTAGACAAAAATACCACAGACAAGCAAAAACTAGTATTATGCCAATTTTTGACATATCGTGTATAGACATAACACGAGAAAATGGGTCGAGAAAATTTTCTCGTGTTGCGCATGCTAGGCCTACAGGGCGCGGCGGCGACAGCTTGCCGCTTGGTCGACCAGAAATTTCCTCGCTTGTATGAATCCAGATGTATCACCATCCACCTGCCACACGACGTTAGCCCGTGACGTAGTATGCAGCGTCTCCGCAACGACGCGGTCGCAAGGGCGCGGCGGCGACAGCTTGCCGCTTGGTTCACCAGTAACTTCCTCGACTGCATGTATCTACTCCGATGAATGACCACCCACCTGCCACACGACGTTAGCCCTTGTCGTCGTATGCGACGTTTCAAAGACGACGCGGTCGCCGGCGCGCGGTGCGCTTGGTCGACCGAGAACTTCCTTGACTGTATAGTCCGATTCAAATAGAATAGCGTCCGTGAAGTTAGTCACAAATCGCGTCGCAGAAGCGAATTTTAGGGGTGTATAATCTGTGTGTCTAACGTTAATTTAATATAATTTCATTTGATATAACAACTGAATTGATATAATAAACATTTAATATAATTTTAGAATCTATAATTTCATGTGATATAATGTCCATATGATATAATAAACATTTGATATAATAATCTAATGGTATTAAACATTATTCAATAATACTCAGACCCAAAGGGCAAGAAAGCAAGCACGCAGCATGCAAACTAGCATGTAAAATGCTAGCAATCATGCAGCATGCAAGCAAGCATGCAGCGTGCAAGCAAGCATGCAGCAGGCATGGTTTCTTTCACGGCTTAAATTACACTTTAGCGTAGGGCAGACAAGTCTACGTGGAGTCGGTTTTGCCGCGATTCGTTTCTGTCACTGACTTTTGTGGCACAACCTTACCAAAAACACAATGTATTAACTTTTAAAGTTTTTTTTTTAAATCAAATTGGGGTTAAAATCCTAATTTTATTTCAAAGTAAAAATTATATCAAATAAAGTTATAGAATATGTTATTATACCAATATAGCTTTATAGAAAAAGTTGTCATAGAATATGAGTATTATATCAAATGACTAGTATACGTAATGAGAAGTGTATATAGATCAATTAAAAATTATATCCAATGAACGTTATGTCCTTTGTAATTAGTTCATATGTCCATTATATGAAATGATACGCACCCGAATTTAGGTGTCAGCGGAGCGTTACAGCGCGGGGAGAGCGATGCACCCCTGCTCGCTAGCAGACCGCAGCCCGCGGTGGCCCTTCTGCCGCTCGGTCATTGCCTGTACCAGCGCGCACCGGCACTCGCAGCTAAATTCACTACCGCCATCCTAATTGAATCGAACTGGGGCCCAAGTCTGCTAATTTTGTTAAGATCACATGCTATTGATATTCAACTACGACTCCATCACGATTAACACCAATTGGGTAGTCTGCAAAAACATAGAAGTAGTCACAATCTAATCGTAATGGACTCTAATAGAGACCGAATGATTGAACAAACTATTATTTTAGTTCGAATAATCGTTTTAATTTTGTTCGCATTGAAGCGCCTTGTTAAAAACATTACCTACGGAGAATAAAAACGTTTAAAAAAAAAATAGAATTCCATTTATCCACAATGGAGTTACATTGGAACACGATTGAAGAGCCGACTAGCAACATAGTCCAATGGCAGTTCAATGGAATGTCACTGCAAAACCATTGGTCTTATATGAGTAAGAGAATACCGAATGTGTCAAACAATTCCAATGCGATCCAATTGCGATTCAATTATGCCATTCGTAAATTAGCAGACTTGGGCACCTGGAGTGCGTTCCGTCGTTCTGGGTGTAGTTGTTTGGTTAAAGTTTAACTCGTTTGAGTTGCAACTGAGCCACGGCACGATCGAGTTGTTTTTATAACCTCTTCTGAAGTATTCCTGTCCAAAACGAGAGAAAACTCTTCTTTTGTCTACATTTTTTTTTATACAATATTTTAACCTAATTATTAAAAAGTAAAACAATACGAAACATACAGGCCGAATTTTTCGAGACGTTATGACATAAATTGCAAAATTTGACACTATAACAATGAAATAAACGTCAAATAGCTGTCAGAGTGAAAAACAACCATCCGATTTGATGGTTGTTTGGTTGCTGCGCTCTGAGCCACAGAACGGATGATACTACGCTCCGACAGCCGTCAGAGTAAAATTTCACCAAGCCACGGAACGGGTAGAGCGCGTGCCGGAGTGCGCTCGAGTGCACTCGAGTGAGCCACGGAACGCAGCCCCGTATGTATGGTGACCCACCTGCCACACGACGTTAGCCCGCGACGTAGTATGCAGCGTCTCAACAACGACGCGGTCGCCGGGGCGCGGCGGCGGCGCGGGCGGTGCGCGGCGCACGGTGCGCTTGAGCCGCTTGCCGCGCAGCAGCCGCACCGCCAGCTGCGGCGACCGCTTGCCGCGCTGCGAGGCGGCCGACGAGCAGCGGGACGACCACGTCGCGCCGCTGCACCGATTGGGGGGTAGAAGCGTAAGTTGAGGTGAGGTGTCCGTAGGCACAGAATAATTAATTATACCTACTACCGTACAGAAGGTTCACTCTCTAACTGAAGTCAAGTTTAGGTAAAAAAAAAAATGGCTACTCCTACGACTTTCACGCGAAATTTAAACTTATCGTGTGGTCCGAGCGTTAATATTCCGTTAAGCAACACTGCTGACTCGATATCGATTTGACGTCAGGAGCGCAGGGTTATATTTTCATATTCACTTGTGGATATATTTAAGTATTTAAGGTGACTGCTAGAAACCGCAAGAAACTTCAAGGACTGGTCAGGTCAAGTGTTTGAAACATGACAAAAAAAATGAATTAGTGTTTTTCCGCGTCAGCTGGGCGATAAGTCAACAATAGACGGCCGGCCGGCCGTTGGCCTCGCGTTGTAAATAATCGTTAATTTTAATTGTTTACATTTTAATTTTCTTATGTTATTGTTTTAAAATAAATTAGATATTCAAAGACTATCCAATTAAAAGTCACAAAATAAATTATTTAAAAATGAAAAAAATAACACGAATTCTTTTTTGTTATTTTTGTCATGTTTCAAACACTTGACCTGACCAGCCGTTGAAGTTTCTTGCGGTTTCTAGCAGTCACCTTATACAGGGCGTCCCACGGACATGCCACATGGAGGGAAAGTACCTTGAATATTGTAGATGGAACATTTTACTGAAAGAAGATATTATTTTAATTTAAACACAATTTAAACTGCATTCATAGATATTTCAATAATTACATAGTTGAACCGGGAATTGAACCCGTTACATGAGAAAAATAATCATCCTGTAGCTTTATCACACCGATCGAAAGGCTTCAACATAAGGATTATTTTTTGCTAAGTAACATATTGTCACAAATAAAAGGAAGACCATGAATTTTAACATTTTTTATACAAAATTAATCAATTTATGTATGTATTTATTTCAATGTCAGTTGTAATGTCCTTACGGCAATGTCAGCTTTTCATTTTTCTGAACAAAATTTCACATCAAATGTTAAAATTCATGGTCTTCCTTTTATTTGTGACACTATGTTATTTAGTAAAAAATAATCCGTAAGATGAAGCCTTTCCCATGTAACAGGTTCGATTCCCGGTTCAACCATGTAATTATTGAAATATCTATGAATGCAGTTTAAATTGTTTTTTTTTTTTAATTAAAATAATGTGTTCTTTCAGTAAAATGTTCCATCTACAATATTCAAGGTACTTTCCCTCCATGTGGCATGTCCGTGGGACGCCCTGTATATTAAAATAAATCAGATTCATTGTCCTTTCTTTTATTTAGATACCCGTTAACACAACAGTATCTTTTATACGGATTATAAGATCGTTAAGTAGTCATTGTTCAGTGCACAAAAATCACAGAAATTATAGTTTGTTTTACGCGCGACGTGGAGCGTGCGAGCCGAGCTGCAACCTACTGCCATACGCCTGCCCGGGAGGCGCGCCGGCCGAACGTACAATCAAGAGCAAAATTATGTAAACAATTGTAACTCTTAATATAATGGAATAAGAGTCAAAGTGTTTACATATTGGTACTCGGGACTGTACCTAAACTTTTCTAACTTATATAATTTTCCTCTCTTTTTGTGTGGGCAGGATGTACAGAGCAAAGTACAATGTGTTTAACTAGGTTAAATTAGTTCGTATAAGCATTTTCACGTCAGCGCTCTCTGACCTACAAAACCGTGTTAAGTATAATTTTATTGTAATAAATCGGTGTTAAACAGCGCTCATTGGTATACACTTTTAAACTTTCGCGTTCCATTATGCACACATATTTAGACGGGATTTAACGCAAAAACTACTTAGTAAAGGCATTCTACGCATACCTTTTTATACCCGATGTTTCGACCGAGTTGCACCGGCCGTGGTCACGGGTGGACTGCTGTCGCGGTGTATCGCCTCCGTTTGCGTCGCTGAGTCTTCATCCACCGTCACATTATTTATCCAACTACCGTCACACACAACACTAACGGTGTCCCTATTCCGTATACAAGCCTTATTTTGGTAGTTAGCCGATTGCAGACTAAAACGAAGTGGCGTTTTTGCAAACACTGGATTCCACGCTGATGATAGTTTGTGACCATCTTCCCGATTGAAATTGTTCGGATGTTTCTTAATTTCAATCGCTTCACGCACTACTCTTGAATAAAAGTGGCGATCTGTGGAGAGGACTTGCGTACGATGAAATTCGATCCAATGATTTGCGCCTCTTTCAAGTAAATGCTCCGCAATGGCTGATTTGTTAGACTGGCGGTTTTTCACAGCCGCAATATGTTCCTTGACCCTCTCATGGATAGTCCGTTTTGTCTGGCCTATGTAGGAACTACCGCTACTGCAGTCTATCTTGTATACGCCTGGTGTTTGAAGTGGCAAAACATCCTTCGGGGAGCCCACAATGTTGTTGACCTTTATGCGTGGAGTGTATATTGTCGGTATCAAGTACTCGCGTAATATGTGGCCGATCTTGTCCGTGACTCCTTTAACATAAGCAAGGACGATATATAATAAGGACTGTCATTCTCCATACAAACGAGCGTAACTTTTAATATAGTTATAAATTACCACGCTAGATGTCTCCGGTAGTTTCAAATTGTAATATCGTGCCAATTATGTAATCTTCTTGCAGCAGCCATTTGTCACTACATCAAACGAACTTAGTAATACTACAAAAATAACGTTAGATGGCGCTCTGTAAATAATTCAAGTTAATCGTTGAAAATGCAGTCCGTTTCTTTACGAACTTTATTTTACAAACAACTAAAACTTGTTTTTTTTAAAATTGTACCTAGGTAGTTTAAGTTATGTGCTTTCATGATAATAATTGATTCATAAATGAAATGGCTCGCATCATTATGATTTATGAATGAGCGGCCGCGGCCGCGGCGCGCGGCGGCGAGCGGGGTGGTTAGCATTAGCACGCGCGATAAAATGGTTGATGTTAAGCAATGTTTAACGGTTAGACATCGGATGGGTGACCAAAACAATTTTATTGATACTGAGTTCTTCGTACTATAATTATGGGGCGTTAATAATACACTCATTCTGACAATATTTAGTGCTCGGCCAGACTGCACGCGCGGGCGCGGCGCGGCGTACTCAAACATAGGTACATATTCTTATTTGAGTGTCCATAATAGTGGGCACACGGCGCGGGGCATATGTTTGTACGTCGCGCCGCGCCCGCGCCCGCTCCCGCGCCCGCGCCCGCGCGTGCAGTCTGGCCGAGCACTTAGTGGCCATTTCACGTAGCGCGCAATTAACAATAATTTCGTAAGGTATTCCTACCTAAAAAAAGTAGGCAGTATAGGTACTCTGATTTTTAATTAGATGGACTAAAGTGATAGCTGCCGGCGCTTTTTATTTTTTTTTAATGTGCAAAGTGTTGTGACGCGAACGCAAATGATTTTACCAATTAAATTGGATTATTGAGTCATCGACATGTCTGTAAATAAGTAGGTACTTATTTAAGGGGATCCTGCACGAAATTGTGAAAATTTACGTATTTTTAAGTCACTTGTACCACAAAATAGAGAGGCGCGCGGCCGTATACTTAATTTGTGCTTGTACTATGCGCTGAATTAGTTAAATACATTAAAAGAACTTACGTAAGTTAGCCTGATTATTGCACAAGGTCGTGGCCTTGTTGAAATTTGAAACAAATTGTTTAAACAATTACTTACAAACAATACATAAATGTAACGACTCCCAAAAACATTTTTCTTAACAACTTTCTTAATTTTACGCATGAAACAATAATTCTTACATGAAAATATTTAACACAAGCGCGTGATGGTTTTGTACATTTCACAGAATAAAAACAATGCTCTAATCAAATTACTAGGTCTGAAACTTCAAAGCAGCATTGTTATAATTTTAAATATTAATATGATTGATTTTGCTTTGAAGTTCATTATGAGACTTATGTCAGTTTTTGCGATCGCGCGGTGCCCTCTTAATGAGATATTATTAAAAAATACGTGTAATAATTCGCAAGTTTACGTGATATGTAGAAGTTGTTAATGAATCCGCTCCGCTTACTATGTCGATGACCAAGTGTCTTAAACACGTCATTTGTCCCACTTTCATAACGCGATTGGTTGTAGGTACGTATTTCTTGCGCTCTTATGTATGGTTGTTTTTGTTGTTTTGTTGTCGCCGCGCCGGCCGGCCGGCAGCGGCGGCAACCTACGGACACAGTATAAATTTAAGCTAAAGCAGTACGGAAACTAGGCCTTTTTGTTGTTTTATATACCTACGCGCCAATTGAGCGTTAGGGTTGTCCTCTTATTTTTGTAAAATTTGAAAAGTTTATGTTTAGTTAGTGCTGTATCTCAGCTAGCTATCGCTTTTTGAGATAACTAGCAGAGCATTAGGGTTGTCACTTTTAATTTTTATAAAATTAAAAGGTATTTTTTTATTATTTATCAAAACGTTTATTTGGGTTCTATAATGATCAAATAATCGAATGAATTGACTAGTTTACAAACAAAATTCTGTAAGTAATTTAAAATGTTCAATATTTTCAAAAGTCTTTATTCTTCGTTAATTATTATAAATTATTCACTGAAAAATACTTTCGCCTTCTACGACACGTTCGAAAAGCTTTATTATTAAATTTTATATACTAAGTGCTTTACAAATAAACAAAGAATAAGCTACGAATAGTTATTCCGTATTTTGTTCCTGTCATGTAAACATATTTTCAAATTAGAGTAAACACGGAATAACTATTCCGACCTTATTATCTGTTTGTTTGTATAAAAGGTCTGTCTTTTTAAATAAATTATCGGAAAACATGGACACGGCACTGTAAAATTGATTTTGTCTACTTCTTTGTAAATTAATACAGCTACTTACTTATTTAGTTAATTATACAGCCGAGTTCAAGCAGGCGTTAACTACGCTATACACTCGCGGCATTTCAAAAATCGCGCGGACCGCGCATGCGATACAATAATACTTACACAACAGTGACCACTCGTCTCGACGCGACACGCGCCGTATACAATATATAACTATTCTATGGCACGCGCTATTGAGAGCACTGCGAGCGAGCACATGTATTTACTCATGTGCTGCGAGACTGCGACACACTTAGAGGCCCTGTAAAAACGTGCGTCTGTGGGCGTGCGTCATTTCGAACATTTGTACGTAGCTTCCTTACTGCTTTAGCTTATATTTATACTGTGCTGCGGAGGCGCGCCAGCTGAACGTACTTACCTAAACTGCGGAGTGACCCCCCGGCCCCCTGATAAAACTCAAGTTGTACCTACTTACAGAAGCTCGTGAGTTTGAGTACCTACACATGTAGGTGTACCAAAAGGCGTCTTTAAAAACGGAACATATCAAAAAGTGGGTAGGAACAGGTAAGTATCTATAACAAAGTAAAAGATATTCCTTTTTCTCCCTTGTCCTTAATTAAAAGTGATAAATATTACAACAAAAATTGTCGGTAGGTACGCGAGGCGCAAATATTTTTAGTCTCAAAAAGGATAACGTCTACATGATAGAACATTGAGATTGTATCTCAATGGGATAGAACCTTTGTGGCATATCCACATGCAGCCATTTTGATATTTTCCTAAAGTTTTCGCGCACGATAAGAAAGGTATATGTACGTAACTACGTAGTATATCGATAGAGGATACTTTAATAAACAAAAAATGTCAAGTAATATGGTATCCTAAAGTGTCACGTTCCCGAGATATTTGAAGGTAAAGATCCCATACGAGAAAAATAACAATCATTAAAAACCTACTAATTACGCATTCCATTGCATTCAAATGATAGTTCCCAGGTTGATTTAACTATTTATTAGAAGGCAGCACAACCTAGTACCAAAACAAAGCACTTTAATTAATTACTTTCCTACTAAATCGCATCATATCGCAATTAAACGCTATTTTGTCAAAGTATAGGCATAGACAAATAATATCGTCCTTGGTATAGGTATCTCGAACCGCGGTGTTTAGCCAACCACCAACAAGATAAGCCTATCTTCCATTCCATAACCAGTTAAAAATAAACAAAAACACATAGGTAATGTAGATGTAATAAATAAATAAATAAATAAATAAATCTTTCCTACAATCACACCAATTATCTAGCCCAAGAGAAGCTTCGAAGAAACTCGTCAAATGGTTACTAGACAACGGATAAACATACTTAAAATAATTAAATACATACTTATTATACATAGAAAACACCCAGATCCGAGACAATTTAGAAAAACAATAATGTCTAAATTGACCCGACCGGGGATCGAACCCGGGACCTCAGAGATGGCGACACCATGAAAACCGGCGTAAAAACCACTCGACCAAGGAGGTCGACAAAAATTGGGTAATGTAACAATCGTTTGTTATAATTGCAAAAAAACTACAATACCTACGTATGAAACTACCGTGGCGGCGACGGGATAGAAAACAAACCAACCACCGCGGTTCGAGTACCTAATATCATTTAATATTAATTTATAGTTAATATAGTATGACATGTAGTTTTACACTTACCTACATAATATGTACATAATTGCCGATTTTTGACAACCTCCGTGGTCGAGTGTGGTGAGCACGCCCGCCGAGTCGCCGTCGTCGTCGCGCCATCTCTGAGGTCCCGGGTTCAAATCCCGGTCGGGTCAATTTTGGGAAACTGTTTTTCTAAATTGATCCGTTATCTTACCATATTAACGAGTTTCAAAGGAATACTCATCTTGGTGTAGATAATTGGTGTGAGCGTAAATAAATTTTAAATTTGAATTTTAATTAGTTAGGAATTTCTAATTTGAGAAATCTGTGATATAAAATATTTTGCCGACAACGACGACGACGAGGACGAACGGCGGGTGCAGTAAAGGGGGTAGCAAAATGAGCCGCGGTCGATAGGTGTATAGTATTAGATCAATGTAAAGTAGGTATTCAAATTCAAACGCGCGTGGACTCACAAAGATGCCTAAAATACTAACTTACATCAACGCCATCTATACATGAATAAAAAAAACTAAAAGCAACCAAAGCAAGCGCTCTGTCTCTAGCGGACTTTTTTAGTACTTTTAAGTAGTAGAGGTGGCGCCTCCAGCGGAAGTGTCTAAATTTATTAACGCCATCTACAAAACTCGTACTTTTTTGACCTATTTCCGCGCTACGCTCTTTTGTATGGAGACTGTCAGTCTTTATTATCTTATTTGTCTATGACATAAGGCATATGGCACATTAACATAAGGCATAAGGTCAAGGAACATATTGCGGCTGTGAAAAACCACCAGTCTAACAAATCAGCCATTGCGGAGCATTTACTTGAAAGAGGCGCAAACCATTGGATCGAATTTCATCGTACGCAAGTCCTCTCCACAGATCGCCACTTTTATTCAAGAGTAGTGAGTGAAGCGATTGAAATTAAGAAACATCCGAACAATTTCAATCGGGAAGATGGTCACAAACTATCATCAGCGTGGAGTCCAGTGTTTGCAAAAACGCCTCTTCGTTTTAGTCTGCAATCGGCTAACTACCAGAATAAGGTTTGTATACGGAATACGGACACCGTTAGTGTTGTGTGTGCCGGTAGTTGGATAAATAATATGACGGTGGATGAAGACTCAGCGTCGCAAACGGAGGCGATACACCGCGACAGCAGTCCACCCGTGACCACAGCCGGTGCAACTCGGTCGAAACGTCGGATATAAAAAGGTATGCGTAGAATGCCTTTACTAAGTAGTTTTTGCGTTAAATCCCGTCTAAATATGTGTGCATAATGGAACGCGAAAGTTTAAAAGTGTATATAGCAAACCGCTACGGGTCGGATATTGCAAAACAAGTGCGTCATCTAGAAGTCCTTTGGAAAAGGCGGGTGCGTTTGGAAACATCGTTGGCTTGGTTGGTTTTTAGTTAGGTGTCGCGATCGAGACTTATTACCTACATGTGTGCGCAGCATTACACCACGTAACGATATCGCATTTTCGCGAAGGATTCTAACAAACGCGAGTGTACGTCTCCTGAGACAGTTAATTGGGAACAAGTGCAGTGAATTGGACACAATAAATAAGGAGTTGTATGCGTTACATTTAAGTTGTAGTGTTAGTCTTTCGCGGGTGGATTATGATTTGTGTGATCGGGTGACATTTTTACAAGCGAGTCGTACCTTCGAACTGTGTAGTGCGAATCATGAGCGAAAGTTTTCTAAGCTGGTTAACCGGTTCGTCGAGAAGAAAAGGTCGTTTGTATCAAGTGAACTAAGTGACACGGTCGTAAATCTATCAAGCGTGAGTCTAGATGACACTACCGTAACCATCTTGGCCAAAGGTTTGAATTTTGCTCCAACGCCAAAGCGAATACCATACGAAGTCGTGATCAGTAGCGTTGAAGAAACGATTAGTCGTAATAGAGTACCACATAACGATGCCGATACCCTAAGGCAGGACGTCGCAGTCGTTTTACGAAAATCGAAACTGCCGGCCGGTAATGTCACTACGGAAGAGCGTCAAGCACTAAAAAACATTCGAGAAAACAAAGATGTGTTAGTGCTTAAGGCCGATAAGGGAAACGCCACTGTAGTGATGAATCCTATCGATTACCAACACAAGATACACGCCTTGCTATGTGACGACAAGGTATATAAACCGGTAAATTACAACCGCACGGCCAGAGTAACGCGTAAGATACGATCGCTTATTAATAACAACCAAGACCTATTTACCGAAGACGAGTATGAGTCACTGTACAGACCAAAATCACATCAACCACCGAAATTATATGGCCTGCCCAAAATACATAAATCCAACGTGCCGTTGCGGCCCATCGTAAGTCAAATTGCTTCTCCTACTTACGACCTTGCAAAGCACGTTGCGTCAGTATTGCAGCCACTTGTGGGTAAAACACCGTCTTTCGTCAAGGACTCACGCCACTTTGTCCAAACTATAAAAAGCCTAATATTGGAACCGCACGACATTATGGTGAGTTTCGATGTGGAATCGCTGTTCACCAATGTTCCAATCAAGGAGTGTTTGGACGTAGTCCGAGAAAAACTGAAGGTCAACGAAATGCCGCGAAATTACATTGATCTGCTTGAACACTGTTTGGACGGCAACTATTTTCTTTTCCAAGGTCAATATTACCTACAGATTGATGGTGTCGCAATGGGAAGCCCAGTCGCCCCGGTACTTGCCAACATCTGGACGGAACGTTTTGAAGAGAAGGCACTGAGCCTCGGTCCGAAGACCATCTGACTTTGGAAAAGATACGTAGATGACATCTTCAGCGTCGTTAAAGGAAGCAAGCAGGAAGTGGATCAGTGGATGCAACATCTCAACTCCTTTCACCCGAAGATGAGGTTTACATATGAGATGGAGGCGAATAGGTCGTTGGCCTTTCTAGATGTCAAGATGACCGTGAGACCAAATGGGTCTGTAACACACTGTGTTTACCGAAAACCCACGCACACGGACAGATACCTACACGCTACCTCACATCACCACCCTCGACACTTGCAATCCGTGATAACGTCACTAAAGAACAGAGCATTTGACCTCTGTGACCCTGAGCATTTAAAGCGTGAGCTGGATCATGTTTAGGAGGTACTCAATAAAAACGGATATCGAGTGAATCGACTACGGAAGCAGCCGACTAAGAGTGACAAACATCCCGAAGTTAGAAGACAACCAGCCTCTATATGCCTTATGTTAAAGGAGTCACGGACAAGATCGGCCACATATTACGCGAGTACTCGATACCGACAATATACACTCCAGGCATAAAGGTCAACAACATTGTGGGCTCCCCGAAGGATGTTTTGCCACTTCAAACACCAGGCGTATACAAGATAGACTGCAGCTGCGGTAGTTCCTACATAGGCCAGACAAAACGGACTATCCATGAGAGGGTCAAGGAACATATTGCGGCTGTGAAAAACCGCCAGTCTAACAAATCAGCCATTGCGGAGCATTTACTTGAAAGAGGCGCAAACCATTGGATCGAATATCATCGTACGCAAGTCCTCTCCACAGATCGCCACTTTTATTCAAGAGTAGTGCGTGAAGCGATTGAAATTAAGAAACATCCGAACAATTTCAATCGGGAAGATGGTCACAAACTATCATCAGCGTGGAATCCAGTGTTTGCAAAAACGCCACTTCGTTTTAGTCTGCAATCGGCTAACTACCAGAATAATGCCCGCTTTCCACTAAGAGCGGAGCGGGCTCCGTACGGACTCCGTTTAGCTCTATAACGGCAATTTTCATAGAAGTGCTTCCATTGGGAACTAGGAAACTTCTATGGAGATTGCCGTTGAGAGTCAAACGGAGTCGGTGACGGTGGATGAAGACTCAGCGACGCAAACGGAGGCGATACACCGCGACAGCAGTCCACCCGTGACCACAGCCGGTGCAACTCGGTCGAAACGTCGGGTATAAAAAGGTATGCGTAGAATGCCTTTACTAAGTAGTTTTTGCGTTAAATCCCGTCTAAATATGAGCGCTCATTAGGTTTGGTGATTTCTACGTTTCCCTATCCCTATCGATATAACTGTACCATTACATGTGGAGTGACACCCCCCTGCCGTAGGTTTAGCCTTGAGACCCTACGCGTGACCGCTGGGTGGTGCCAAGTGAATGACACTGTCTGAGTGGTAGAGCCACGCTACGCGGCGTATACTACCCTCTCACGGAATATCGGCGTGAAACAATGACACTCGTTGCTGTTGTGTTTCGTTCGGTGAGTGATAGTTCTGGAGGACAATTTCTCCTCCCTCCCCTCCTCAAAATACCTAATCCTTCCTAAAGATTCCTACTCCTTCCTCAAGGTAATTACTTTACATCAAGACACCCGCTTCATCGTTTGCCATCCTCTCACATAAAAAAAGGTCTTATAGTTCGGCAACTTCGTGCGCGACCGTCCTGCGGGGTGACAGACGGTGGCGGGGACGAGTTACCCAAGATGTACGGATGCACAAAGAGTACGCGTGCAACTGTGTGTAGTCGTGTTCTAGAATTACGTGCTACCTCGTCCCCGCCAAAGTCTGCACCCCGCAGGACGGTCGCGCACGAAGTTGCCGGACTATAGCGCTCTAACGCTTGACATGAGCGGCACGTTAAGAGGGTTTAAGCATTTCGGTTTTCCATACAAACTTCCAAATCGAAATTTTTAATAACTAATAAGCGAATTTGAATGAAACTTTGCATGCTTAAGCAAAATACAGGGATCTAAATAGTTTGTTGAAAACATTTAAAAAAAAGTTGATTTAGCTGAGTTATTGCGATTTAAAGTCCATTATAGAATGTTAAAAATAGCCTTAACTCAGTTATTTAAACATTTTTTAAAAATGTTTTCAACAAACTATTTAGAACCCTGTGTTTTACTTCAGCATGTAGTTCCATCAAAATTGGCTCATTGGTTTTTAAAAAATTCGACTTGGAAGTTTGTATGAGAAACCGAAATGCGTAAACCCTCTTAACGATGGCGGAGTGACTGCAGTTGCCGTCACCTGTCGGCGGCTAGCGGTCGTCACGTCGACGGCATCCATCGACACGCCGCCGACAAGCCACTGTTGGGGCACGCCATCTGCCGGCGGCAGCCGCCAATACGTCGAAGGCTAACCGCCGCCTCATGACGGCGGGCGGCAGCTACGTTAATTCGTTTGCACGTTCGCGTCGTCGGTAGACTGCCGTGATCTTTTCATTTCACTGAAGAAAATTTCAAGATCAAGCACAAGAAGTGCTTGATCTTGTTTGATGGCTTGGTGCAGTTTCGCCATCGTTAAAGTTACGGATACATTTTGTTAAATATTTTCTTGTTTGATAATACATATAATAATGTTACTGATGGCAAGCTATCACCGTCACCCGCAATATCAGAAGCGTAACCGGCTTTTGGGGGAGAAAGTAGACTCGTTCCTTTGGGGAACTCGGTGGGCCCATTAGGATTAGTAACTCAAAAATATTTTTTATTAGCCACCTACTGGCCTAACCTTCTATTATACACCGAGATTTTTCATTGGTTTTGGAGCCGAAACCCTGTTCATGTTTATCATCAGTAGAAGCTATTTTTTTTTTAGCTTGTAAATCTAAATGAGCATAAAAAATCAGTAAAAAAATATCAATAAAAATGTAAGATCCCTTAGTACAGGTCGATCTTATGAAAGTCAATGACCGAGGCGCTTCAAACGCTCCGCCTACCCCCCGCCCCGCCGCCGGCGCAGGCGGCCAGCCGGGAAAGTTCATAGGGGTCACAGTGAATGAGTAGATAAGGAGAACGTTACTACGTGTTTACGACAAAAAGTCACTTTTACAACTTTTTTTTCTTTACTCGTAAAGCGATTATTATTTCATAAATAGGTACACCACTTTATTTGTATTATAACGTTTTCGGCTCCAAAACCAATGAATCTTGGTGTATTATGGTTAGGCTAGCTGAGCTTTTCGGCTTGTATGTAGGTACCACCACCGACCTGTCGGTGTCGCTGCCGTCGCTGCTGGTGTTCTCCCAGTTGTCAGAGTCGTCGTCGTTGAGCCCGGCGTCCTTGCTGTTGCCATTTAGCAAAGAGCTGTCTTCACGCGTCGGCTCGGGGCTGTGGGCATTGTGGTGTCACAATAGGTGTCTATTATACACATTTAATTATAAATCACCAAAAAAAAATTAAGGATGAGTTCCACCCATGGAACTTAACAACTTTCCCTAAGAAACCTATGTGCAAAAATGACAAAAAAATTCGACCTCCCAAACAAAACTGTCCGATCAGCTGACGACAATAGTATCCGATCAGCTGACGACAATAGTATGGGAGGTCGAAATTTTTTTGTAATTTTTGCACATAGGTTTCTTGGGGAAAGTTGTTCAGTTTCATGGGTGAAACTCACCCTTAATTTTTTTTATGGTGAATAAAAATTAAAGGTGTATATCTGTCTCACTTGCACATTGCTATTACATTTTTATTTTGTTAAGAAAGTCTTGCAAGTACCTACAAGCTAACGGTGGGTCATATACGACGTGATAATGAAATATCTTTGAGCTATTTACATTGAAATAAACCTGTAATTAGTTTGTTCAGAATCGAGAGTACAATCGATACCACTAATAAAAATATGTCACATTTTATAAAAAAAAGTAAAATATGTATAATAAAAACTTTGACCCTTTTAAATTTACTAAACTCTATCGTTTTCTTAGAAACGTTGCACTCACAATTAAATTCTATCAAGGAGAGACTAGGATATTAAAGAGAGTACAATCATATAGAATAGCATTTTATAAAAAAAAATTGATGACTGTGCCGCCGCCTTTTAAATTTACTAAACTTTATCGTTTTCTTAGAAACGTTTCAATATTTGAATGCTATCGAGAAGAAATGAGGATATATAAAGGATGGGAGACAGAGAGACTGTGAGATAGAGAGAGACAGATAGATAGAGAGAGAGAGAGAGAGAGAGAGAGGAAACCATGTAAAGTATTGTAGTAGTTATACCACAGTGAGTGGCTATCCACGTAGTAGCAACCAACTAAACTACTGAGTCATTAAGAGAGTGAGAAAGAGAGGTGACGGAAGATAGAAAGAGGGCGAGTGGCTATCTACGTAGATGGGTCATATATAAGGTGTCTGCTAGAAACTGCAAGTAACTCCAAGGGCTGGTCAGGTCAAGTGTTTTAAACGTGACAAAAATGAGAAAAAAAGATTGCAGACTAACGTAGGTACTTATCGCCCAGCTGACGCGGCGGGTGGGTCAACGGCCGGCCGCTGCCCGCGCGTTGTAAATAATCGTTATTTAATAGTTAATTCTTTTATTTGTTTTTCTTATGTTAGTGCTTTAAAATATATTAGATACTCAAAGACTATCATCAAATTAAAATTCATAAAATGAATTTTTGATGAAAAATAAAAAAGAACGAATTTCTTTTTGGTATCCACGTAGATGGGTCATATACAATAAGGTGACTGCTAGAAACTGCAACAAACTCCAAAGGCTGGTCAGGTCAAGTGTTTTAATCATGATAAAAATGATCGCCTTATATAAGGCGACTGCTAGAAACCGCAAGAAACTTCAAGGGCTGGTCAGGTCAAGTGTTTTAAACATGACAAAAAAGAAATTCGTGCTTTTTTCATTTTTAAATAAATAATTTATTTTGCGAATTTTAATTGGATAGTCTAGTAATAACATAAGAAAAATACGCACATTTCGTAATAGGCAAATAAATGGAGTCTCATTGCAGACTAACGTAGCGTGTAGGTACTTATCGCCCGGCTGACACGGGGTCTACAGACGGTTGGGTCGACGACAGGCCGCTGCCCGCGCGTTGTAAATAATCGTTATTTTTAAGGAAGTGTCTAGCCTGCCACCAGTGGTTATTTATTAAAAATTAATGAACTGCCACTAGTGGTAAGATAAGGAATAATCGTAAGTTATTAGGTATTCGAATTTGTTCCTTAACGCAAGCTAATAAAGTTTGATTTTGAATATACAATAAGGTAGCGTAGTGAAATAGTTCATTAGCGGCAGACTAACATAAAAAGCTATTCTGCAACAACTTATTAGTCATTAGAATATGTATTTTGTAATTTCGAGGTTATTTTTTTATAAGACAACAATAACAATACATATGACCTACAGGAATAGGGTAGCTAGTTTATCTGTTGCCTAATATAAAAAAAATAACCTCGGAGTTTAAGACAATCGCTACGCTGCGCTTCGCGATTGTCTTAAATTTCTAACCTATCACGTGACCTACAGGAGTAGGGCAGCTAGTATTTCTGTTGTCTAACAAAAACTTTACGGCAGCTTAGGCGGCGTCACTATTATACCGCAAAACTTACGGTTCCCTAACCGATGGAGATACAGTGCCGCTTGTGGCACTCTATACACTTCCTAATTTTTATTATATATTTTTTACTGGTGGCCGGCTAGACACTTTGTATTTTTAATTGTTTTTCATTTTATTTTCTCATGTTATTGCTTTAAAATAAATTAGATACTCGAAGACTATCTAATTAAAATTCACAAAATGAATTATTTAATTAAAAATGAAAAAAGCACCAATTTACTTTTGTCATGTTTAAAACTCTTGACCTGACTAGTCCTTAAAGTATTGTTGCGGTTTCTAGCAGTCGCCTTATATACGTACCTGATGCCCGATTCGTTCTTCTCCTCAGTGGCGGGGCCCTCCTGGCTGCAGTACATCGGCAGCAAGGTGTCGCCGCTGGGCTCGAGCGACGTTGATATATAGAGGGAGGGGAGAGACAGAAGGGGGGGGGGGGGGGGGGGAAGCATGTAAGTAGGTATACAACAAGTGAGTGGCTATCCACGTAGTAGCAGTAACGGTGGGTCATATACCTGATGCCCGAGTCGTTCTTCTCCTCAGTGGCAGGGTCCTCCTGGCTGCTGGCCATTGGCAGTGAGGTGTCGCCGCTGGGCTCGATCTTGATGCTGGGGCAGTTGGCGTCCGCCTTCATCGTGTAGTCGAGCGGCTCCAGCTTGTCGTCCGCGTGGTCTACCTCCATATCGTTCTGAGTGGTGATGTACAATTAATTTAGCTGAATTCTGCTTCTTTGACAAATTTATAAGTCACACAAAAAGGGAAGTAGTGGTAGGTATTAATGTAGTCAAAACTGTAAGGCCCTTATAGCGGTGTCTACGTTTTTGACAGACCGATAATGCCACACTATCTCTGTCTACGCCATAGTATTAAAGTGAATCCGCGTAAAATGACGAATGTCAGAAGGTGGCCTCTGTATTATTTGGACTTGTATCAGTGATAGGACTAGTACGTAAGCAATACTTGAATTTGATCCGAGTTTTTAGGACCATATTTTCACGGGTTCGGATCGGATTCGGAACAGACGTAGTGCGAAACCGCTCTTAGGGTTAGTCAGCCGTGTGCGTTTCTTTAAAGCCCGGGCTCATTCGTGATTCATATTATGAACCACGAATGAGCGGACGCCAAACAGCCGCCGCGCCCGCGCCCCGCCCGACGACGCTTGTGTTTGTCCGCTGCCTAATGCCGCCACTACACAACACAGTCGGCAAAGTTCGCCGATCGTGAGTTCGTCTATATTCGCCTCGATCACCGGCACGGTCATCGTGCAAGCGTCTACACATTCGTCTGTAGTAGTCGTCGAACGGCAAGCGTACAAGATGGACGTGGAGTGTGTTGCTGCTGCACCATTTATTTAATAGCGGCATAGAACCATCATGTCAAAGTGATTCAGTGAAAATTTGTGAAAAAAAAATGCTTTTGCGGTCCTTATTGCCTGTATCATACATATAATCACTATTATCCGCGAAGGGTTAGTCAGAGACTAGGGAATGGAGACCGCAAAAGCAGCCCTCTGCTATAGTCCACTTTTCACCAAATAGCGACTGCACATGTACTAAGCGTGACAAGTTATGAGCCCGCCGCCGATCTATGCTGTCTAATGTATATGCAATCTTTAGTCCGTTAGTCGCCTTTTACGACTCCCAAGGGAAGAGAGGGGGTGGTAGTATGCTTTCACCGCTACGCGACACGGTATAGTAGTCGTAATTATATAGTCAGAGACTAGGAAATGAGGACCGCAAAAGCAGCCCTCTGCTATAGTCCACTTTTCACCAAATAGCGACTGTACATGTACTCAGCGTGACAGGTGGTGAGCCCATCGCCGATCTATGCTGTCTAATGTATATGCAGTCTTTAGTTCGTTAGTCGTCTTTTACGACTCCCAAGGGAAAAGAGGGGGTGGTAGTATTCTTTCACCGCTACGCGACACAGTATAATAGTCGTAATTAAATGTATATGTATGTATGAAAGCATTATGTACTAAACCTGCAGTTGAGTTTGCTTTAAACATATTGTTCCTACTAAATAAAAGGTGAATTGTGAAGTTCCTGGGTATAAAAAATCTTATTATGATTAATCCTTCAAGTACCTGTTACATTATCAAAAAATATTATGCACTTGTTTTTTCTTTTGTCAATAAAGCAAAGTTATTTAATTATATTAGGTAGGTACTAGCTAAAACAGGTAGGTTACTTATTTTCTGAATGAAAGGTTTCTATTTTGAACTGCACCTATTTTATGAAATTGAAAGTCTCTTTATTAGACCATCCACTAGCCATTTTAGTGCGTAGTTTTAAGTGGGTAAATCATGGACGCACGCGTGCAACGCTTCACTGCATAAAGGCGAATGAATGTTCGGCGATTGTGTGGGCACCTCCGCAAACACACGGCGCGAATCCCTTTGATGCGTGCCCGAAAAACCGACAATTCACGGGTCGGTAGGCGAGCGCAGGCGAATGCAGGCGCATGCAGACGAATGCGGCGAGTATACCCTCCACACAAATGCCGAACTCAGACGAATAGGGGCATTCGTCTGAGTTCGGCGAGTGTCAAGAGGAGCCATAACATGTGTACGTAGCGATCATAGTGTTCAAAAATAAGAGGAATGCGCACGCACGGCTAACGCTGCAGTGGGCCTAGTATTTTTTCTTTGTGCTTGTCTGCGATCAGTCCCAGAACTATGAGCAGACTTGTTAAACCCAGCAGTCGGGAGGGTAATCCCCAGTGGGAGGTTCCCTCATAGATTAGAATCGCTTTTCCAGGCCTTATATGTCATGGCGCTAGAGACGTTTGTAGTAAGTAATATTTGAAAGAGCGATGGCCAATTCATTCGGGTGGTATTCTAGCAGAGTCCTGTAGTTTAAAGCAGACGTTTTTATCTCCTCCTTCACTGTTGCTATCAGGGGATAAGTGATGAATATTTTCTCAACGTGATATTTGAACACTTGACCTTTTTTTTTTTTTTTATTTAACCTTTCACGAGAAAATCTCCGAGGTTTAAAACTTCTCACTCTTTTAACTGTGCCAATAATTATTAGTTAATAATAATTATGCGACTCACATCGGTAGACTTCAGTTTGCGGTGCGCCGACGCCCGCTTCTTGGGCCTGGACGGCATGTGGTCCGACGAGTTGGTGTCAGACTTCGACGGCTTTTTGGTGGGCTTCGTCTGCTTGCGAATGTTCCTGTAGAATTTACCTGAGAACAGCGAGCGCAAAAAAACATAGAGAAAGTTACCCTTAGTCCGTAATCTATCGCGATATTGGTAACAGCAACGTAATGCTATTAATACAAACTTTCGCAACGCGAAGATGCATTTGCGTTTAGAGCACACGCTGCCTTGCCTATAATTATTATAAAAGTGTTTTCTCTTTGCGCACAGCCAAACAAACGTCATTATGACCTATTAGCCCTGTGTATTCTTTATATTATTATTTTTTTATTATGCTGTTTGTAATTGTTATTATTATTCTAACTGTATTGAATATCGCCTAACTTCAAGTCTCCCACATCCTTACTGGTTGACTGGTAGAGTATGCCTTGTGGCGTTAAGTCCGTCTTTTGCAGTTTATTATTTAAAAAAGATTAAATTAATAAATAAAATAAATTATGTGTCGTGCACGGAAATTGACAGAGTTTACATTCGAAATACAGGCCCGGGCTACTTTTTAGTGAGGTCAATATTAAAGCCGTTCGGTTCGATCTCTGTTTATTTGCTCGCTGTCTGAGAACCAGTTAAAGAATTTAAAAGAGACTTACTAATTATATTTGTTAATCAACAATTTTACGATGTTTAAAATTGCAATTGAACCTAACAACAGCTTATATAAAAATACATTTACATAACAGTGTTTCTGCAAACAAGCTGCAATAAAACGGCAAACGTCCATCAACCCGCCTACTTATTGTTACACATAGAATTATTGACTCAACAATACAATCCTATATTTAGTCCATCTGTTAGTTGCTTATTCTACGTAACTACTAATCCAAGGCCTTAGGTAGGTCAAGGTTAGCCTTTGCCGGATAAGCGTGACGCCTAGAGGGGTTGAATAAATTTGTTTTGTTATGCCGAAGACAGACGCACTAGCGCAATATGTCTAGCTCCAGCTGAGAGCTGGACATATTTAGACATATTTCAATTTGACAGCTACAAATGCTACGATTGTATCTATGAATTATTGAAAAATATCTGCGTTTACAGACTGTCTTGCATTGACTTACGAACCAATCCTGGCTAGAGCCAAAACCTTAAGGGGTTTGACGTCGTTGCCGACGTTGCCACGACATTATGGCTATTATGACCATTTCCCAAAATGTTAACTTTCTCATACTGGCTACTTCCCTAAATGACCACCTCCTAAAATGTTAACTTTTTCAAACTGGCAACTTCGCAAAAGGACAGCTTTTCAGACAGGCCACTTCCTAAAATACAAAATTAGTTTCACCTTTTCCGATGTTTGTCTGTAATCAAATCTTGCAATTTAAATTTGATCCACTTCCCGGTTACCAATTGAGCTGAAATTTTGCATGCATGTGTAAATCGGATGACAATACAAAATTATTATGACATGGAGCTGATCTGATGATGGAACCGGAAGAAGGTGGCCATAGGAACTAGGTAGTTAAACGGCACAACCCCACCGAGTTTTGACTAGTTGGATCCATCCGAGTACTATGGTGCTAGATGGTAACTAGGGTCTGATGATGGAGCTGGAAGATGGCTATAGGAACTCTGTAATTGAACGACACAACCCCATCGAGTTTAGGGCTCCTATGATTCGTCCGTCTTGACGAGTACTTTGGTGCTACATGGTAACCAGGGTCTGATAATGGAGCTGGAAGATGGCCATAGGAACTCAGTAATTAAACGACATAACCCTATCGGGTTTGGGCTCGTTTGATTCGTCTTGGCGAGTACTTTGGTGCTAGATGGTAATCAGTGTCTGATGATGGGAGCTGGAAGGTAGCCATAGGAACTCAGTAATTAAGCTACACTACCGCGTCGAGTATGATTCGTCTTGAATATGCGACCCCATCTTTGGGAAAATAAGTTCGTTTGTTCCTGTTTGTTATGAATGTGGATTTTGTCTTTGATTAGATGGATGACCCAATGTCAAGGTAAGCACGTGCCGAGGGCTAAATGATATGAGGGTGTATAAACATGTCATATCATATCACGTGATCTACAGGAGTAGGGCAGCTAGTATTTCTGTAGTCTAAAAAAAAAATAACCTCAGAATTAAAGACAATCGAAATTTTAGAAATTTAAGACGTTTGTCTTAAATTTCTAAAATTTCGTGGAAAAAAGTAAAGTAAAAAAAAAACTTTTTAAAAATAAGTTTTTATAGAACATTTAGCATATTACACCTTCACTATTTTTCTTTTTCAATCACAATATAACACGCTTTTATTCGTTACTTACTTTTATGTTTACGTTCTTTTATGTTATAGAACTCTTCTCTCATTCTTATGAGAGAAGAGTTCTAGTACGAACTTCTAGTCCGAAGTAACTTTACTTCGGACGTCTCGGGAAACATAATAAAAAATTTATTGTAAGGTAAAATTTGTATATTAATGAGACGCTAAAACTTTACACCTTGTATTAGTAAAGCTTTGTGTTTTTACCACAGACCATTTTTTTAAATAAATAAAAGCGTGTTATATTGTGATTGCAAAAGAAAAATAATAAAAGTGTAATATCTAAATGTTCTTTAATGTTCAATAAAAGCTTATTTTTAAATAGTTTTTATTTTAACTCAACTTTTTCCAATGCTTGCGGAGGTGACTCGCGACCACGAATAGCAGGCACCGAGTACCACCAGGCGTGAGCTGACGACCCTAACGGATTATCTAGTCGACTTAATACTCACTTTGTTGCTTGCGCCATTGCTTTTTGCTGACAAAGGTGTCTTCCGGACCGATGGTGAGGAAGTTCCGGTCGCCAACTTGCAGTGTGCACGGCTCGAACACATTCAGCAACTTCAAGTTCTTTAAGTCGTCACCTGTAGAAGACACGGCACCTGTAGAGACAGCGGCTAAGGCGTCCGGTTTGCGATCTTCCCAGTTAATAAATATTCGCAATGCCGCGTCACTGGATGGGTAAGCAAATTAAAAACGTCACGAGCTCCGCCGTGCTTTGAAAAGCACGTAAAAACATCGGTGCCAGGTGTTGTCGCAAAAACCCATCATCTCGCATTGGGCCAGCGTGGTGGGTTATGGCCCTCTGCGCTGTTATCCATGTGGAAAGGCCTGAGTCCAGCAGTGGCTGAGTCCAACAGTGGCAGCAGACGTTTGTAGGCTGAAGTTAAACGTGTGGGTGGTGCAGTGGGACGATTTTAGGCTGTAGTGTAAAGCTGAGTGGTCTGACCAGACCAAAGGGGCGGTAACTAGCTAACCCTTTAGCTATTAAAGGCAATATAGGTGCCACTACAATATGAACTTTATTCAGTTGTAATAGGATGGAAAACCAATAAAAAATATTTAATGCTGTACCAGTTAAAAGGTTAAAGACCTACCTTCGACCAGCAGTTTGGGCTGCTGCGGCGCGGCCGCGTCCGTGGGGTGCGTGCAAAGCGCCCGGCACTGCCAGTGGACGCTCACGCTCTCAGTCACCACCGCCTCCACGGTGAACTGGCATGGAGAAAGTAGGCGCATTGATAAACAATATTTCCACCACTAATCACTATCACGTCTGCCGTATACCAAATGAGCTTTCTTATTTAATAAAAAGCCTGGCAAATGACCCCACTCCACCTGATGTTAAGTGGGAGTGGAGACCAGGCGCGAGGACAATTGGTGCAGAGTAAGAGACGTAACATCAGTCACCCTCACCCTGCCGGCCCACAAAGTGCCTCTTCACGATCACGACTCGTTTGAAACTAACCAAGCTTTGGGCTAATGTAACCTCACAGCCTGGCCACGATCGCAGATGTCGTGCAGCGTGGCAAGTGGATTTGCATAAAAGGTATGCGTAGAATGCCTTTACTAAGTAGTTTTGCGTTAAATCCCGTCTAAATATGTGTGCATTCCTAAAGGTTGTTTGTCATAACCATTTGTAGTTTTATTAGATTTGGTATTTTGGTTTTAATACCTATTTAAACCCTTTGCATATTAGTTATAGTATCGCTCCCGATTCGGAAGGTGGTCGTTAACACCAACTCCCGTTAACAATCGAGGCGAGCGGCCAATCCACCGCTTTATGCCCCCCATCAGTCACCCTCACCCTGCCGGCCCACAAAGTGCCTCTTCACGATCACGACTCGTTTGAAACTAACCAAGCTTTGGGCTAATGTAACCTCACAGCCTGGCCACGATCGCAGATGTCGTGCAGCGTGGCAAGTGGATTTCTAGTTCGTTGCGCGTTATACTTCAGCAGTCTTAGTCAACGGAAAAAGCTTTCTTTTACCGTTGACTAACGCAACGAACGGATAATCCGCTCGCCGCTCCACAAGACGCCCGCGGTCATGGCCCGTGTGTCCCGAACAACCTGGACTTTTTAAGAAAGAATTCGTCTCAGATCACTGGTAATAGGAAAAATGGAAGAGAGGTCTTTGCCCTGCAATGATGGGACGGAGACAAGTGAGGTTTATAATGATAATAATAATTTCCTGAATATTGATGAGCCCGAGGTTTCAAACCATAGGATTAAAAATACTGACCTTTGCACAAGCTTTTTGAAAAAGTAGACAGCCATACCTACTATTAATGTGTTAACAATACATTGCTTTCCAAGTTACTACAAAAATCAGCAGTTGTAATGAATAATAAAATTCGAAGAAGCAGGTTACCTTATGATCGTGCATCTTGTGCTTCCGCGCCGCCTTCATCTCCTTGGTGACGTGGAGCCAATTCGCATTGTCCAGGGATCCAAGCGGACCGTACACCACCTGCCCCGGGTAGAACTCTGACGAGGAGTAGGGGGTGGAGCGGCGGCGGCGCATCGAATAGTCCTCCAAAGGACAATTGTCTAGGTCCGGGTACTCTAGCTTCGATCCGTCCGCTGACACTAGACGGAGTTTGCTGTGCACAGCCTATAGAGGAAATATTAACGAAGTTGTGGTATAAAGCCTTTTTAACCTTTTACTTATACACCCCATGTTCGTCACGATCACGAAAACTAAGGCTCGTATTCTAAAATCAAACTCAAAATCAAATCCATGCTTACATAAATACAGTTAGTAAGGGATGGCGATATATGCAATGAATAGCACCATCCCTTTCTAACTGTACTCGAGCAGAGATTTGAGTGTGAGTGAGGTTTTAGAATACAATCCTAAGGTCCTCTAGAAATGTCCTAGAGGTTACTAACAATTGAATTTCTATTGTGCTGTTTTTACGGCAGGTGAGCTCATAATAATTTTAATATATTTAGCCAACATCAGAATAAAAAGAAATAATTATTGTTATCCTACTAATATAATAAACGCGAAAGTTTGTAAGTATGTATGGATATTTGTTACTCTTTCACGTAAAACTACTGAATGGATTTGGATGAAATTCAGCATACAAATACTCGTAGTTTATAACCTGGATTAACACATAGGATACTTTTTATCCCGATATTTCCACGGGAACGTATGGATGGATGTTTGTTACTCTTTCACGTAAAAACTACTGAATGGATTTGGATGAAATTCGGCATACAGATAGTTTATAACCTGGATTAACACATAGGATACTTTTTATCCCGATATTCGCGCGGGAACGTATGGATGGATGTTTGTTACTCTTTCACGTAAAAACTACTGAATGGATTTAGATGAAATTCGGCATACAGATAGTTTATAACCTGGATTAACACATAGTATACTTTTTATCTTGATATTCTCACGGGAACGGGAACCACGCGGGTGAAACCGCGAGCGGCCGCTTGTGTAGATATAAAGTTTTTGTTGCCGAGTGGTCAAGCGCTCGGCTCGATACCCGGAGGTCTCGGGTTCAAATCCCAGGTAGAAAAAAGTGTGTTTTCGGTTTTTTCGATGCATAGCCCGGGTTTGCGATCACCAACCCACATTTGGCAATCGTGATGATTAAGCCAATACCCATCAATTGTATACACCGAGATTTTTCAATGGTTTTGGAGCCGAAAACCTTATAATACAAAAAGTGTTGTATCTATTTATGAAATAATAATCGCTTTACGAGCAAAGAAAAAAGTTGTAAAAGTGATTTTTTGTGAAAATAAGAAATATAAAAATAATGAAAAATCTCGGTGTATAGAAATGACTTTAGGTACTCCAATGATGGAGACATTTTCCCTGGACTGGGACTGGATATTGAACGCAAGTTAATCTGTGAAGTGTTTGTTGGGCCTAAGTCCGTTAATAAATTGCTAACATTTTATAGCAGCCAATATAAGTGCTTCAAAGTCTGTACTCGGAAACTTCAATTAACGGTATTCATCCCGTAGCACATGATTTTCATTGTAAAAAGGCTCTCGTAACGATGACCTAAGCACTAATTTGGAATGAAACATTATCGGTACTAAGTTAGTGGCAGTAAGTGGAAGAGCTAATAAATTTTAACTGCTCTAGACTGATTATAATGCACCATATTTACACACTATACAAAGTAAAGATATCTAGAGATATATGATAGAATAAAATACTGAAATGTAAAACATCATTGGCTGGATTCCAATAAAAGAGCATTGTGAATCCTTTAGTTTGTTACATAACAAATTCACAGCTGCTGCTTCGCCAAAAATTCACACCATATTTTTCTGTGTGCAATAATTAGTAAATATTTGAAACCGCATACCGCGGCGACGACAGTCAATGCGCTAATGAAGTTGTTTTAAATTGTTTTTACGTCACCTAAAAGAGGAAGACTTTTGGCTGGTGGTTGAGCTTGTTAAGTCTGCCTGGCTAGCTACCACCATTTTATATAAATATGTCGCCATAATATCAATGTTTGTAGCATTGTTGTGTTCCAATCCAACAAAGTGATAAGATAACCCGTTCCTCAATAGTTCAGGAATTCGAATGAAGAGCGCTTTTATGTTCGGTCTTATAATCACTTAATATCAGGTAATATGAAGACTAAGTAAAAAAAATCAAAAATATTTATTTCAGTGACATTTTCATTTTAACATTATTCAAGGTAGACTCTTGCATGCATTTAGCCCCTGTTCCAGAAATGGTCCCTCTTCCATAGCTTCTACATACATTATTTAGCAATGAGAAATTAAAACATACCTAATTAATTATAATTAAAATTGGATTTACCTTTTTGTGTTTATGTGAGTGTGTGTGTGTGTGTGTGTGTGTGAGGTTAATCACCCTATTAGATATCATTTTTGAGAAGCTTTTCAGCTTCATCATCTAATGCTTAAGCTTGATGTATATCTTAAAAAAGACTTACCTTAGACGTTCCAACCCAGGAGTCGAGGCACACCGCCAGGTCGGGAGTGAACTCCTCCAACGGCTGCAACCTCTCGCTAGCCACGGTGGGTATGACGTGCTTGGTGCCCACAATCTGGAGCGCTGCAGTCATCACGATGTCGCGGCAGTATCCGCGCTGGGTGTCCTTGCCGGCGATCAGGCGGCGCACCACATCGCCCGGCATCAGCGAGCGATCCGCAAGCCCGACCTGATGAATTAAATCATCATCATCATCAGTCGAAGGACGTCAACTGTTGGTCAAAGGCTCCCCAAGGGTCTCCACCACGTAAGGACGGAGGTTGGATGGTTGGACAAAGGCCTCCTCGAAGGATTTCCACCACAACCGGTCTTGTGCTGCTCGCATCTAGCCAGTAGCTACCCGCGACCTTCACCAGATCGTCAGACCACTTTGTTAGAGGCCTGTCTACACTGCGTTTTCCGATGGGCGGTCGCCAGTCAAGAACCATTCTGCCCCGACGACGGAAGTCGGAATAAATGAGTTAGATAACCTGATTAGTTAAGATGTAATTTTGCATGTTTATTGTATGATTTGGTAACAACATATTCTTTTGTAAATACTGTTACTTCTAATATAAAACTGTGGAGTTCTTTGCACCCATTCTGCTTAACAGCTAAAGTAAGCATTTTTAGATTTTGTCCAAAATAATTTTTAAACCCACCACCATAACTTATTTTATGCCGTTTGGCAGGTCTGTCTGCAGAACACCACAAACGTGACTTATTCAAGACAGAACATACAAGTTGAAACAATTACATGCCTATTATCTTTCTAGGCATGGCTAAGCATAGCTTAGCATCATAATAGGCATGCAAGCATAACAAATCCAACCAACTGTTATCCAGTTGTCACTTTTCAAGTACCTATTCTCTAGTTTAAATATAAATGTATTGTAAAAGCAAAATTACTAGTAATTTATTATAAAACTAGCAGCATGCTCGCTGCGTCTTCGTCTTCGTCTGCGTGAACTCCCCTTGCCAAGTGACGTATTTCCAAAAATTTTTTTTCACACAAAACTTATAATTACAAACAACAACAAAAAGAACTATTAAGTACAGCCGTTCTGAAGTGATGGGCAAACATACATTTGTGGCAATTGTTGCAAATTTGTGTTGCAAGCAAACAAAACACAAAAATTACAGTAATTTTGAAGGTGCAGCAGGTTCGAACCCTGGTTGATGATTTTTTCAACATATTTCAAAAAAGGATTTTTATAGTTTATTCATTTAATTAAGGCTTTTGTACATACAATGCAGGTACTCATTTTTCTGTTTGCCTTCTGGCATATGCCTCCCATAAAGCCTTCCACTTCTATGTTCCTTACCTTTTGTGAAACACCTGCTAGTTCTTTGGAGTGATACCTCTACCTACAAGAATGCACTATTAGCACTTCAGTATTGATTTCAATATGATCATACAGGCATTATTCCAAGTCAATGGACAGAATCACACATTATACTTTTACACAAAAAAGGTCCAAAAGACGATATAGGTAATTATAGACCCATATCTCTCATCTCAAATGTATATAAAGTTTTTGCTACAGTAATTCTAGACAGAATATCACTTAGGCTCAACGAAAATCAACCAGTGGAACAGGCAGGTTTCAGGAAAAACTTCAGTACAATCGACCATATTCATACAATTAAACAGCTCATACAAAAGTACAATGAATCGGGGTTGGCTGATTTAAATCATGATTTCATCATCATCATCATCCACAGCCTGACCTCACCTTACCACCTGGGTATAGGCAAAAAAAAGATTTTAATTAATTTAAATCATGATTTAAATCAATTTAAAATGTTATATTATCTTTAATGAAAATAAGAATAAATAAGTATAAGTACTTAGTAGTTACTAACAAAAAAATACTGTCAAAGGGCTTACACAGAATTAGCAGTCTCAAAAATAAAATAAAAAAAAGACTTGCATGCATACCTACTTGAAATAATTTTAAAAGTAATTGTGTCATACAGCTTACTCAATTGTCAGTAAGTACTAATAATAGTGCATTTCGTTTTGTCCAATAAAAAAATCAAAATATATAAAATAAATCAATAAAAATCAAAAAAAATCAATAAACTTTAAAAAACTCATAATTTTTATTAAAATAAATCAAAAAAATCAATCTTTTTAAAAAAAAATGACTTTTTCCAACTCTGCGAATGAATACAACAAACCCATTTACCTGGCCTTTATAGATTACTCCAAGGCGTTCAACAGCCTCAAACACAAATACGTATGGCCAACGTCTAAAACAGCAAGAGATCCAAAACACTTACATAAACATCATCAAAAATATATACAGAGAAAGCAAAGCTAGTATCAGGCTGGAATCCACAGGAGATGCTTTTCCAATCGAAAGGTGTGTCAGGCAAGGTGACCCTCTCTCACCAAAGCTGTTCACAGCAGTGCTAGAACAAATATTTAGAAACTTCGAATGGGGGCATCTGGGGCTAAGCATAAACGGAGCGCGATTGAGCCATCTAAGATTTGCAGATGACCTGGTAATATTGGAAGAGGAACCAAGATTCTGATCCATGATACATGCCCTAGTTGACAGAAGTAGAGAAGTAGGTCTAGAAATTAACTTAAGTAAAACCAAAATGATGACAAACTCAATACTTAGAGACATAAACTACAATGGACAAAAACTAGGCCAGATAAACGACCAAATGTCTAAAGAAATAGAAAAAAGAATTGCGACTAGGTGGAAAAAGTATTGGGCCTTGAAAGAAGTCATGAAAAGCAAGGAACTGAGCATAAAGATCAAGAAGAAGACTTTTGATACCTGCATCACATATGGCTGCGAAACCTGGGCCCTAACGAAACACCATAAGGATGAACTAGAAAGATGTCAGAAAGGCATGGAAAGGAGCATGCTACGTTTAAATTTAGCCAGAAGTACAGATTTAAAGCGTGAAACGAAACTAACAGACATACTGTTACTAGGGAGTGCAATCTCGGTATTCCAGATCTCGAAATAGCGAGATCTTGCACTAATTTTGCAAGATTAATCTTGCAGTCAAATTCGCGCGCGATCTCGCAAGATTTGCAAGATTGCACGGCAACATATCCCATGGCCATTAGAGGGTGCGGCCGCGCGCAAATCACAGAACAATATTATTATACTCTAGCGAGGCGCAAACTGACTTCCCGCGAAAACGCACGCCTCGCCCGGTTTTTCTATCAGTGCTAGGGTGAAACGGGGTGTGCGGTGTGGGGTAGAAAACAATAGTGCGCCTGCGCGGAGTGCGCGGCAGGCATTGCCTATTTTTTCGCCTTATTACAATAATAATTGTTTCTGTGACTGTTGTGTTGTGACGTATTAATTTGATTTCGCAAAGTGTTCTGACTGATTTTAATAGTAAAAAAATGAGTTTGCAGTTGAATATTGGTTTTTATAAGTGAAATAGTGCCATCATGTCATCAAATGTAATTTATAAGGAGTATTTGGCAGGAAACATCCGAAGCCAGTCGGCAGACTACACTATAGATATGTTGTGTTCTCTAAGGAGTTTTTTCAGAATAATTAGTAATATTTTTAATAACTGATTCAGTATATTAGTGATTTATTTATTTCGCACCTAAAACAATAACTATACCAAGTTTCAATAGAATACTTATAATAATATTTAAAAATAATTCATAGACTTGCAAGATCTTGCAAAATACCGAAATTGAAGACTTTGCTGCAAGATTGCACTCCCTAACTGTCACGTGTTGATCAACTCAAATGGAGGTGAACCTGACATATGCTCCGCTGCCAGAAGGAGAAATGGAGCAAACAGGTGACAGATTGGTACCCAAGGGATGGCGTTAGGAGTGGAGGTTGCAAACAAAGAAGATGGGAGGATGACCTAAAAATGACCCTAGGACCCCTATGGATCAGAGTAGCGTCAGATAGAAAGCAGTGGAAAGAGTTGGAGGAGGCCTTTGCCATAAGGCACACCGAAGTTAGAGACATTTTGTGACGTAGGGAGTAGTTTTTAAAAATGTCAAGGTATTTATTGTAAAATTTCGGAAATAAAGGCTTTATTTATTAATGTTTAACAGCAATTTTAACATTTGGTTTAAAATGTAAAGACAGCTGTGTGTACCATAAAAACTGAGATTGCAAAACATAGAAGACTGGATGTAGTAAAAAGGCTATGACAACAGTCTCTAAATTATTTTTAGGAAATTGTAGAAAGCATTGTTAGGTAATTGAACCATCAACAGTAGAATGATATCATAAACTGCATTACAATAAAATTGCTTATGTATTTTTAAAGGTGGTAATTGTACTATTTGTCTTGTTTGTGGAGGGTACTAGTGAAATTAAATAGACATTGTTCCATCTGGACACCTTCATAAACAACTATTTTCATGTTTTTAGAGGTTTATAAACCTGTGAGTTTTGGAAGACTACTTGAGTTAGCACTCAATATTTATGGGTTGTGTCACTTGAATGAAATAATTTATTGTAGTCCAATATTCCGTGAGGAGAGATGACATGACCGGTAATTGCTACACACCCTTTTTATTAGATTTCTTTGCTTACCGACTTCTCGGATATGACCCGCTCAGTGCCAGACGGATGCCACACAACGCGAATCTCGCCTTTTTGAACTGCTGCTTCAACGTCGCTCTCTTGATCACTGGAGATGCCTTCATAGTTTTCAAGTACGAGACCGAAGACCACTTGCCCACGATTGTTGATTTTATACACTTCATCCTCGTAAAAATACTGAAAGTCAGTCGGCGAACCTGGATTTTGCCCCGCCATATTGACGGGAATTATCTAAAGACACAAATAATTTTGTTTTTACGTGATAATGTTCTTTCTGACAGCTGATTGCAATGTGTGGCGCATGCGTCAATTAAATAAGCAGCGGAAACGCCATCTTGCGGCGAACATGTCAAATATAATTTTAACGTTCCATTTCACTAAATCGTGAATAATCTTTTTTTTTCGTTTTTTTTTTTAATAAAAGAAGAAGGCAAACGAGCAGGTGGGTCACCAGTACCACCACCACCACCACCAACACTGATGGAGAGTAATCACCGCCGCCTATGGACACCCACAAAACCAGAGGAATCAGGCGGCGGGAGGCAGGCGCGTTGCCGTCCTCTAAGGAAGGAATATAAGAATTGTGAGAGGGGGGGGGGGGGATGGGCCTCTGGAACTCTCACTGGCCGGACGAAACACAACAGCACCAAGTGCCATTATTTCACGCCGGATATTCGTGAGAGGGTGGTATTAAGCCAGGCGAGCCGGCCCAATGCGTGCTGCAACGCAGCGTGGCTCTACCACTCAGTCAGTGTCACTCATATAACACCACTATACGTCTGTATTTAGCACCACCCAGGGGTCACGTGTAGAGTTTCAAGGGCAAACATACGGACGCAAGCTCGGACCAAATATTATTTGGTCCGAGGACGCAAGTGACTTTAACCCCCAAAGTTTGTTATTGTCACAGACATATATTATATGTCTGTGGTTATTGTATAATAATATTGTTTACAATTTTACGAAAACAACTAGCAATTGCCCGCGGCTTCACTTGAGGTAAAGTAAAGGACAATGGCAGGGTACTATGGAGATTTTGTACAGGCCTACAATTTTCATGTTTGGCAATGAAACTTACACATTTGGTAGATTATATTATTGAGAATTACTACATAAATTAACAGAATTTTAAATGTTGGGGTTTAAAAGTTAAACTTGTATTTCGATAATTTTTTAAGGTTAGGTTTTTCCCTGTATTTGATTGACATTGACAGTTGAATGACAGGGAGGGACGGACAATGATTCTGACAGTAGGTAACAAAATAAATAATTAATCTGAAAATGTACGTTCGCGCCTTGATTGATTGATTTATAGATCAATCGTGAATCGAACTAAAATAGGTAGGTAGGTACATATGTAGTGCATTTCAATATTAATTAAGTAAGTAAGTATCTATGTATTGTTAGCCCGAGTTCTAGATTCTAGAAGATAGATAGGATAGGATACCTATCAGGAACTGCTGCGACTGTGATTATTCAGAACTTTGTGCTTGGTTATTTAAAACACAAAAAGACATAACTACCCATCTGTGTTTTGGTAAATAACAGCAAAATACTTAAAACATGATGAAAGTCATAGATGTAAACAATAGAAGTAGGTATACAAGTACCTATGTATTGTTAGCCCGAGTTCTAGATTCTAGAAGATAGATAGATAGGATAGGATACCTATCAGGAACTGCTGCGACTGTGATTATTCAGAACTTTGTGCTTGGTTATTTAAAACACAAAAAGACATAACTACCCATCTGTGGTTTGGTAAATAACAGCAAAATACTTAAAACATGATGAAAGTCATAGATGTAAACAATAGAAGTAGGTATACACGTTCCCACTTTAGAGGTCTCAACTTTAGACCAACATTATGTTGAAATCATCTCCTATCCTACATATTTATTATTATAAATGCGAAAGTGACTTGTTTGTCCTTCCTTTACGCCCTAACTAAGCAACTAATTGACTTGATCTTTGAAAGAACGAAGAGTAACATAGGCTACTTTTTATGCCGATATTCCTATACGAACGCGAATCACGCGGGTTAAACAGAAGGCAGAAGCTAGTGGTTAAAATAATTGTCTCTGAGATAGGAATATTAGTCTACTAGGTACTGCTCAGAATGCATACTTACTTATATTTACAGTACTTACAATCGAGGATCTTCCCAGTAGATACTACTAATAAATGACTTCATCAAAGGCAAACAATATAATATCATACTAAAAATATGATGAAAACATTTTAAATAAATCAGAAACTCGACTGGTCTTTCTACAGGGAAGTTTCATAATTGTACATACACACAAACAAGTAATGTTTTTCCATATTAGCATATGCTCAGTGGAAATAAAACAATAATTTAGTTTGGTCACATATTTAATATTTAATTATAAAGTAATTAAGGGCGCTCTTAAAATAACATCATCGAAAAGTGGAGCAGGTCTAGTCATGCCTTCATGGGGAGAAAATCTGTGAGCAGCACCCAACAGTTCGTAGCCCCACAATTCAGTTAAAACTCTGGCTGTCCACTTCTACGTGAAGCTCTTTGAGCTCGGAGCCAACAAGGAACACAAGCTTCATTTTCTGAAGAGTGCTGAAATAAAAAGAATCACAATTTAATTACAAAAGTAACAGAGTGTAAAGTAAATATTTTTTAATCTTACACCAATTAGCCTAGCCCGCTGACCTCTCTATAATACAAGAATGCTGACCTAAATATTTACTATCTTGAACAGTATAATTATACGTCTGTGCTTTAAATCATAACCAGTTCTTTATTTGTTTATTCTTTAATAATTTTTAAATCTATTCTGTGGTAGCGATCAACTAGAGTGAGTACCTATGTGTAAAAGTTTACAGGTAAGTACCTGCATCCCTAGACAAGTGGAAAACGCTCACCCGCGTCTATTCGTAATTCGTCGTATACTGTGTGCTGTGTACTGTGCCAATGGGCGATTTACTGAAAGCCCAAATTAAAAAATAAAAATTAGTTCAAAAACCCTCAATAGATGGCGTTTTTTGAAAGCCAAGCCACACACAATGGCTTGCTTGTCAACCAAAAAAAATAAAATAGTTTTATTTTCTCAGGACCTATTTCTATTTTCCATAATTTCGTTCATAGTTTGACAGTTGCACTATATATTGATATTTTCTGATACCATTTATTACGCAGCCATACACATGCTCTCCATGGACTCGCATTTTACTAAGCGCCATCTATGAAGTCATTAGGAACAATTTTTTTGATCTCGGAAAATCGCTATTGCCAGTGAATAATACAGCGACGAATTACAAATGGACAAAGGGTGAGCATTTGCCACAGATATAGAAGCGTTTGCCACTTGTCTATTTGATCTACCATTGACAAACACTAACGAATAGACAGAGAGCGTTCTCAAAATATGTCTTTTTTATTTAATAATTTTATACTCTGTTGTTGATGTTGGGTCAAATTTAGAAGGTAGATACTTTAAATTTTGCCCCCTTCCTGTTGACTTATTGATCTGAAAGGTACACACACCTTTATTTCTATTGACAATACAGTATCATTGTAAATCTAAAATGGCCGCCTCCACAAAATGGTGGATTACATTTTTTTTCAACCACCTTAATAAGGGTATCAAATGAAAGGGCTTCACTAGTAGTAACCTACAGTACCTACATATTTAAAAAACTCTAAAACATGAAGATAAAATCTTACTAACAATTTACTAATTTAACCACAGACGTATTATACGTCTGTGAATTTAACAAATTATTATTAAAAACTTTTTAAAAATCTGGCTTGGGTCGGGCAGTCGTTGCAACGTACTATCGATATGGTGTACTAACGATACAATGTATTATCGATATGGTATAATGTCGATGCAGCGTACTATCGATTTGGTGTACCTGCTGTCGATGTAGCGTATCAACGATTTGGGGTACTGTCGATACATTAACCCGTCGATGGAACGTTTTCGATAGGTATGTACAGCGACCGTCGATGTAGTGACTGACGATATTATGAACTAGACCCGTATAAATGTGTAATCAGCATTTTTATTGATTATGAACGTTGACTGTTGACAGAAATTTCACGCTACCCACGATTTTTTTCTCAATTTTTTTTTTATATGCCCATTTAAATAAAAGCTGTGTGGTAACGGCTCTTATTTAATTAAAAGAATACTACCAACTTGACTCTTCTCTTGGGTGTGCTGCCACCTCTAACTAAATATAATACTAGGTACCTACCAACTTAACTAAAAGCGGCGATGGGCTCTCCACCTATCCCTCTAAGCACGTGTGCAGTTATTATTTAGTGAGACGTGGACTGTGGTAGTGCGCTATGCTTTTGCGGTCCTTATTGCCTTTTCTGATTAACCCTTTGAGGATAATAATAACAAGTAGTCGTGAGTAGGTAGGTATATGAATGTATGAATGTAGTAATAAATGGTCCTCTTGGGTTCCATTCCCAGCTGAGGCATCTGGGTTTGTTTAGGCACTTACCTAATTACAGCACTGTTGGGTATTCTCTGACATGTTAAATAAGACATCAAGTTCCGCTATGAATTATGATGGAGGAGTTCCAGGTGAAGTACACTATCACCTTTGACCCTTCTATGTTCGTTCACCTTTTTCCACATCAAGAGAGACAATTAAAAGCTCTTTCCGGGAAGGAAATACCTTGGCAAGTCAGGACAACGAAAAATTTGAAAACAAGCTTAAACAAGCTTAAGTATAGTTATATACTTCTATCATAATAAAAGAGAGTATAGTAGTTAACGAAACACGAAAGTTAAACGTTATCCACATAAGCGTCCGAGCCTCTATATGGCGCCCAGCGTCCAGCTGTTTACAGAGCTGCTAGAAGAGTGTACAGAAGAATACGAACCCTGACTGAGCTGACAAAAAAAATTAGAAATAAACAACTACTCAGGCTATATCAAAACTTTATATACGTACGGAATGCTTAGAAAACGCAGTATTTTAATAAATTAACAGTTAATTACGAAAATCTATTACTAAAATTACAAAGAATTATTGTTCAATTCAAAAAGAATAAACAATATTAACCAACCTTTTTTAATTAAGACAGCAGGATGCATTCATAGACATTCTCTCATAATTTGTGATAATTCTAGGACTGCTCTTTCACTAAATCAATTCCTCTATCTACGAAATATAAGGTTGTTACTAGGGCGGTAGGGCGTAATCTTACCTACTTACACAGATTTGTAGAACCTAGGTTTTCAAGAACCAAGTACAAGAACATACAAGCTCTTAACTATGTTAAGTACATGCTACAAAACATCGTGCTACATACGGTTTTTAATAATATTACTCATTCGTTGTTTATACAAAAATAGAACTATGTCGCAGTACAATGCTACTTACATTACGTGTGACAAAAACATTACCTATTTCATAAATTGTACCTACTGTAAACTGTGACGTAGTATGAGTATGAGTGCCGGCGCTATTCTAGCTTGCCCGATCAATACTATTATCAAGCCAGCAGTGTGGGTGTTTACATGCGCCTAGTACACGCACAGCGCCGCTTGAATGAGGTTGTCGCGAGTGATAACGCGAATATAACGTTGCTTACACGACAAATTGAAGGAGATGTGAACAAAATGCCGTTGCCAGAGCTCATCAAGAGGGCCTCCAGCTACTTCCTCGGCTTAGAGTTCGAGGACAACGAGGAACTGCCGGATTATGTTGACAACGAGATATTGTTTTGTAAAAATAATGTGTGCGTACATCCACCGACAATCGCGAGGCATGAGCTGGATATTGTGCATCACCCCGGTTACCTCACCGTCACGACGAAGGTGTTTACCGACCAGCACAACAACGCGAAACGACCCACGCTCTTTCTCAACTGGATACCGAATTCTACACTGCGTAAATGCCCTTCAGCTGTCGAGACGAGCCCTAGCGACGAGCTCGGATGCGGCACTTTAAAATCGGCCAACCCTAAAGCTATGCTCAAACAAAACACCGACACAAAAACGACAAAAGTCGATTTTAACAACGAAAATGCATTTTCCGATTCGTCCGAAACGACTAGTCTCAATTCCAATTCCGATAAACAAAGTATACGATCCAATGATACGCGGTACACACACAATGACACAACGCAGGACGAGTTATCGTCCAGTTCGAAGCCAACAGTTAAATCTGTTGAATCCGGTAAAGACAACATGTTTAGCAGTTTCGAGAAAAACGATTCAAAAGATGATGTGTTTATGTACGATAAGCATGTGCGTTCGCAATCCATGACGTCAGTTAACATAACTATTGCGAATCCGAATATAGAGAATGTGGATTTGACCCCTGATTCGTTGTCGGGCGATAGGTTCATAAGGTCCTTGTCCATGAGCTCGTGTGACGAGGGCAACCCTAACTGGATGAGCACACCAGAGTTCTTGGCGTTGAAACACAATCTAGTGTTTCCGGACAGCGTGCAAAGTTCGCCTGTCCCTCAAAGAAGAGCGCCGATGAAATGTCGTAGGTGAGTCTTTATATATGTATGTACTACATATAATATACCTATAATCACGACTATTATCTCCGACCCGAAGGGTTAGACCGAGACTAGGCAATGAGAACCGCAATAGCAGTCAGTCCTCTACAATTGTCCACTTTTCACCAAATAGCGACTGCACGTGTGCTCAGCGTGACAGGTGCATGGTGATCCCATCGCCGCCGCTCCGTTAGTTGCCTTTTACGGCACCCAAAGGAAGAGAGGCGGGTAGTATTCTTTTAAAGCCGCTAATATTAATTAAATAATAAGTACCTATTTAAAAAGTAAATTGTTTAGTTCTTTTTTTATAGCACACTGCGGAACCCTCAGGCTGAGAACGTCAACTTCTAAAATGACAAGTTTCGAAAATGATAACTTCCTAAAATGACAAGTTCCGAAAATGATAACTTCCTAAAATGACAAGTTCCGAAAATGGCACTTCTTACTTCCTTCACCTCGACCTAACGTTATCGTTATAGCTATGGAATTAGCTAAAATGATATGGGCTAGCCAGGCGGACTTAGATAAGTCGAACCGCTAAACAGACCGACCATTGTATTGTGTCGAACATTGTACATAATAATGATAAGTAATCAAACCCGGGATCTTTGAGTTTGTGTGATAATAATAAGGTCTAGTTCATCGAAACTAGTTTTTAAAGTTATAACTTTTAAGGTAAGTATCTATTAAGAGGCCTATTACTTACATCTCGACTGTGATGTTTGTGTAAAATGCCTATTTTAGCATTTTGTAGTAATTTTCCAGTTGTAAGTATTTTTCATTTTTATGAAATAGGATAATAAATTTTACAAATCTCCACTCTGCGAGAATAAGCTGAGTTCGGACGGCCGGCGCCGGCGCATCGCATTTTGTAGTAATTTTGCAGTTGTATTTATCGTTTTTATCGTGATGGGATAATAAATTCATTATAAAATCTTTATTCCTCATGAAGTAACAATTATTCTGTTATAAATTTTGCTCAATAACATTATCGTAGATAGGAGAAATTCACAGTTAACTTAAAGCGATTTTCGAAGTTTTTTGGTTTAGAATAAGATATATTTACTATATAAAATCAATGATACTAAAAATTCCGAGGCCGCTACGAACTATACGACTATATAAAGAGATAACATTCAATTTTTTTATTTTATTAGTTTAATTATTATCTATATATTAATCTGTGAGCTCAAAAAAGTGCCTTCGCGCATTTTATGAAAATCTTTCTCTGAATTTTGGGTTTTACAAAAAGCGAGGCCGCTACGAACTATGCCAAGAGCTATCTACACTATTCAATAAGTCCAAATTGTTAATGTATTTTTGTTTCTGAGATCAGAACGCCAAAATTGGCCATTTTACGCAAAATGACAGTCGAGATGTAGTAGGCCTCTTAGGTTCTTACCTTACTTAAACTTGTTGACAATTTAATAATGTATTATTTCGCAATAAATTACGAAATCACAATAAGGAAATTAAGTCAATAAACAAAGCTCTATCGCCTATCCGATTACCCATGATAGGTTGTTTTTTTTTAATTGCATAACAAAACAGTTCAACTTCTGAGTCAGTTGAATTATTTTAATTGTTCAACACTAAGTGTGTTATGTTTGTATATGCTTGTTAAAAACATCGACTCTAAAACCTTATAACCAAAAAAAAACCTTAAATACGTGGGTTCAAAACACGTTACAAATAAAATAACCCCTAAAATAACCACTTGCATAGGTAGGTAGCAATCTAAAAAAAAAAACTTAAAAAGGTGGGTTGAAAACAAAGAAACATCATTGGTTCAAAACACGTTAAATATAAAATATGTGCCTTAAATCCCTACAGTCTTGACACGGTAAGATTTTACCGTACCTATGTTGAAGTTAGAATTGCATTTAAAACTAAACCTACAATCTCCTTATTCCTATCTCCAGTTTACAGTCGTGAACTAAGAGGAAATTATCTATATATATTATGTAAATTATCAGCGATTTCCTAATTGAACCCTCTTCTTATTAGTTACGACGATGCGCCGCTGGCGCCGCATAGATCGATTTATGTATGGAATTGGATGTAGGAATTGTAGTTAAGGTACCTATTGTATGTATACAGTGCTGTATAGGTACAATTTCCACCGAGTTTATAACTTATACTTATTCAAATAGAGCGTCTTTAGCCGTCCTGCGTAAGTATGGCCTTTCTCTTATCGTTTAGCAGATTTGGGTAACTCTCGACACGACTTACCTATTTGCAACCCGTAAATTGAATATTGAAATAGATTTTCACACATTTCACTGAAAAGAGAAAGTAAGTCAGCAGGTATTCTCTTTACAAAATATTATGTATTAGAGTAACCTACTTAGGTATACCATTGATAATACGTCAGGTAGGATCTTCTTTGACATCGCCTCCATCTTGTGCATCATAACCGCCTCGGTGGTCTAGTAAGCCACCGGGTTTAGACCCACGGTTTCGATTGCCAGCGGGGGTACATCTTTGTGTACTTGGTTTGGTTGGTGTGGCTAGCTACCACCACTTATCTAAAGTCTGGCGCCATAACAACAATGTTATAGCAGTGTTGTGTTTCGACAGTTTAGAGTTAAGATAGCCAGTTATTCAGTGTTTGAGGAGACCGGATGAAGTGCGCTTTCACCTTCGGCCTTATCATCACTTACCATAAGGTTAGATTAAAGTCAAACGCATGTACACGTAAAACATCGATGTACAAGAGGGGTAAGATCTCAATTTTTACGAGGTAACTGCTTAGAGCGTTGGTTCAATGCTCTAATATAAGGGTAACTGCGATAAGCTGCAGTCAGTCAGTGTGACAATAAACTAAATGCTATACGCAAAGTTACTATCCTTAGGTACCTACTATAATGTACGTAAACGTATGCACACTACGTATGCAACTATGTATTCGTGTGTTGATAATGATGTAAATTCTTTTGAATCTTCTTACATAGATAAGTGTGAAGGGAAGCAATTGATCGCCGTATTTTAGTTTCCCTTAAATTATACTACAGACCAAAATCCACGAAGAAATGTTTATAAACAAAATAATCACCATTGTTTATGATACGCCTACGTCTGTCACTCCAATTTTTATTGTTTCTTGAGAGAAAGACAGCATTGTTAATTTTTAGGGTTTCGTACCTCAAAAGGAAAAAACGGAACCCTTATGATCACTTTGTCGTCCGTCTGTCTGTCTGTCAAGACCCTTTATCTCTGGTAAGCGTGGATGTATTGACTTGAAATTAAAACGATATACTCAGGTCTGCAGTCTCTTGAAGCTGTGAAACAATGTAACTCCTAAGTTAACGTCAAAAAAGATACGGGCGTTCATGCAAAAAAACGTATATTTCGACACTCTCAAGAGAATCAAAATTTATAGGGTATTTTCCGTTGACCTAGAACTATGTGGCAAGTATTACCGTCTTATACTACAAGTATAGGGAAAAATCTGAAAACTATGCATTTGCAATTAAATCATTAAAATACAGAGTCTTTATGCCAGGAACGGTGGTCCAAATTTTGAATTGAGTTGACCGTGTCATGTGGGTATATGAAAGGGTTTTATTACGTAGGGTAGTATACAAGCTTAATTTTTTATTTTTATTTTAGCATATACAATATATGTATATGCCCACTGCTGAGCAAAGGCCTCCCCAAACCCTTCCACGCATCTTTATCTTTGGCGCTTTCCCACCAGTTTCCCACAAAGGCATCGAGATCGTCTCGCCAACGTTTCCGCGGTTGTCCTCGCCCACGCCTCCCGTTCTCAGGGGTTCCCTATTTTATCCCGAAAGCCGTTTTACCGACTATCATTTCAACGAAAACTATTAACCGATCACTCAATTGATCGAAGCCTTAATTAAACGAAGCTTTAATTTACCGATGTAACGATTCATCGAAAAATCAATTACCGAAGTTTATTTCAGCGACTATACATATAACCGACACATTATTTAACCGTTGTAACGTTTCACCGAATTTTAAAAGTATGTAGGTCAACGCCTTGGTGGCCGAGTGCTCAAGTGATTGGTTTGATATCGGAGGTCCCGTTTTCAATTCCAATGTCGGACAAAGTGCGTTTCGAATTTGTCGATTCATAGCCCGGGTTTTTATTCAATAACCCGCATTTGGCAAGGGTTATAATTGTATGATTTACAATCACCACCATAAAAAAATAAACGAAATAATACATTTTTTAAAATTAAATTGTTATAATGTGCTTAAATTCTTTCTTATAAAAATAAATAGTTGAATTAAAAAGGCATTTTATTTATCCCACTTTTATTAATTTACTATAATTATGAGTGATAAACGTTTCAATAGCCGAGCTTTTGATCTAAAAAAAGGAAAGTCTAGGCTGTATACTGTCCTACTGCAGGGTAAAAGCCTCCATCTTTGAAATCAAGTCTTCGCTACAATTTATGGGTATTGGCTTAATCACCACCCTTGCCAAATGCGGGTAAGTGATCACAAACCCGGGCTATGAATCGGCAAATTCGAAATGCACTTTGTTTGACATGGGAATTGAAACCGGGATCTCCGGATATCGAGCCAAGCACTTGACCACTCGGCCACCGAGGCGTTGACCTACATACTCTTAAAATTCGGTGAAATGTTACATCGGTTAAATAATGTGTCGGTTTTAAGTATGGTCGCTGAAATGAACTTCGGTAATTGGTATTTCGGTGAATCGTTACATCGGTAAATTAAAGCTTCGTACAAATAAGGCTTCGTTCAATTGAGTGATCGGTTAATAGTTTTCGTTCAAATGATATAGTCGGTAAAACGGCTTTCGGGATAAAATAGGGAGCCCGTTCTAGGCACCCAAGGCACAGTATAAATATGTTTATACTGTGCCCAAGGCGTGATGGCGTGATACAAGCTTAAACAGATTTAAAATTATTTTTAAGTTGTATAGTTTTTGATTTATGACGAAGAATGAAAAATAAAACCACTTTCCTTTTTTATAAGTATAGGGTAGGGTACTTACGCACCTACAAAGTACGGAACCCTCGGTGGGCGAGTCTGACTCGCACTTGTCCGGTTTTTCCATGTTATTATCTCTCAAAAAATAGCTAAAATCCGAGTGACACTAGATTACGAGCATTAAGAATTTGTGGATAATTTGTTTACAAACATTCTTCATTGAATTTGGCCCTGTAGGTAACCCAGTACAGGCACATGAATAAATACCATGTGGTACAGGTGCCACAGCACAGGTCACGCACGGCCCGAAGTTATTATCCTTATGTGTTATTATCCATGTGCTGGTATAATCTGTGCCCAGCTATAGGACGCTTACACATGTTTGACGATGATGATGAAGTTATTAAAGCCTAAAATACTTGTCAGAAATTTACACATTACCTACTTATTAAATATTTCGATTTAAGGTTGGCACGTTTAATTGACTGATTGTTTTGACGGATTGCAGATGGTTGTTCCTTTCGAAAAAACATTTGAACCCCAGTAGACTCGGACATAGCTTACTTTTTAAAGGATACTTCGATACTTACGTAGTTTATGGCGTCAAAGCCAAAATGGAGTTAGTAAAATAACATTAAGTTTCTAATCGGTTGCATCACGAATTCACATCGAACAAAATACTAGTTCCATGCAGCGATATGTTCCATGCTCCATCCATATAATTATATGGATGCATCGATACTTAGGTACAAAGTTTCCAGATCGTCCGAATCAAAATAATGCTTAATCGTATAAGTTGGATTTTGTAATCGATATTATCAAGAATTTAAGCTATTCCCACAGACGATCGTATATTTCACTAACTCGTTTCTTACCTCATAAAATTCGTCCCCAGTCGTGGTTCGAGTTCATTATATACAAATTCCAACGTACCCAACGCGGCTCCCTAGGAATGCTATTATTATACCCATCTCAGACAGCTTAGCAGTAGGCACTTCATTACAATGATTGTGAGATATGCCCACTCAAATTGGGTATAAGGAGAGCTATATAAAATATATTTACAATATGATACCTTTAAGGAATAGGATCAAACACTTATTGATTTCACAACTGTCACACTCACACAAATCATTCAGCCCCAAGCTAAGCATAGCGCTAACTATGGTGACTGAATAACGGATAAACATTTATAAATACCACAGAAATATAATATTTCTGTGATAAATACTAATAAACATCCATGACTCGATCACAAATGTTCGTGCTCACCACACAAACATTTGCCCCTATCGGGATCCGAACCCGGGACCGTGGGTTGCGCAGTCGGGGTCGCTGACCACTCGACCACCCGGCCGTCAAACCCGGTATTATTACCTTAATGATTATAACGGAATTTTTGTCGGTGGCGATTTTTTATTAATCAATCATATACAGAGTGTGGTTTTGTAAAACAACGCCCATCTCTGGGGTGGTAGTATACACGTACGACACTGATGCCAAAAAAAAACTTAAATTTTCATGGAAATGTCCATGAATTCAGGAAATTATGGTATTGTTACACGGGCGAGCTATCGGTCATTCCATAGCGCGGTATGCGGGGTGGCGCGGGCGGTCACAAGCGTTTTAGTTTTAGTATACTTTTGAACAAGGTTTTTTACTAAAGTAATAGTTTAATATTTATTTATATTTTTATTGTAATTACTTTCATGTGTACTATCACCCCTGAGTCGGGCGTTGCTGTTCAAAATTACATACACCCTGTATAATAGGTATCTGTAGCAGTTGAACTGTTTTATTAGACTTTAAACATTTATACATCACGACTATTATCTCCAAAGGGTTAGTCAGATCAGAGACTAGGCAATGAGTACCGCAGAGACTACTACTGCCATAGCCCAGGCACAGTAATAATATTATATTACCGTGGCTCAGGTTTCATCAAATTACTGCACATGTAACTCGGCGTAATAGATGGTAAGCCATTCGCCGCCGCCGCTCTATGCTGTTAGATGTTTGAGCAGTATACTTAGGGCGGATTCGACCAAACTGGAATAAGGTCTTATACCTAGATTAAACGCCGAATTTGTATAGACTAATCTCGGAATAAGTCTTATTCCAGTTTGGTCGAATCCACCCTTAGTCGGTTAGTCGCCTTTTACGACACCCACGGGAAAACCACACGGCTAGCGGCTTTAAACAAAAACTGATACGGTAACCTTCGTATGAGAAGTTAATATTATGCTGTTCGCTTAAATCTTGGTTTATTTAAAACGTTTGATTATGAGGGAGTTTTTCCACTATCTTTTCCCACAGCACATAGGGACAGCACATTCACGTTTAGTGTATTGTTAAACGCGAGTAAACGGCGTCGCTTCAGTGCAACAGGTAGTTAGTTTCTATAGTCAACTGTCATTGCGATCGATAATTAATTATGGATCTAAGCCAAGGCCTGTAAATGTGAAGTGGAGCGATTTTTTTAAAATATACACATATAAACAAGTTTATTTTCACATAAAATTCTCGTAACTTTAAAGTTTTCCATTTGATTCACATCTCAAAACCGTTGTTGGCTCGTCAGATCAAAGAAGGGATCCTTTCCCTTCCATGATCTGAGGTTGGCTCACTTTCGTAAAACATCACGAGCTTCCCTAGCAAACGAGATAGTGATTCAGATCAGAAGACACGTAAAAAGCCTTGCTCCCGGTTGTTGTTTTAAATTAATTACCCGCGTTTGGGCAGCTTGGGTTATTAATTATTATGGCCCAGTCTTCCCATGTCACAGATAAAGTAATAGTTTAAATTTATTGAATTAAATTAAATTTGTTTACACTCACACCAAATATCTAGACTACTCTAGACCAAGATGAGTATTCTTTTGAAACTCGTTAGTATGGTAAGATAACAGATAAATATACTTACATCATCATCATCATCCCACCGCAGTCCACTGCTGGACAAAGGCCTCTCCCAATCCCAAGGCGCGCCACTGAGCCCGGTCTTCGGATCTCCGCATCCATCAGCTCCGCATATACATACACATAGGAAAAACACCCAGACCCGGAATCAGTAACTGATTCCGGGTATGGGTGTTTTTCCAATAAACTAAACTGTTTAGAAAAACAGTTTTCTATTGATCCGACCGCGCAATTGAACCCGGGACCTCAGAGATCTACTTTTGCCTTGTGGCAAGGCCTGCGTCCAGTAGGGGCACGTTTAAGTTTATAGGCTGATGTTCAATCCCTTTAAGTACCAATAAAGATTATCAGCTCTGATACTTCTTTTCTATCTTCGTCAGGTTTTCAGTGGACCTCAGCCAGATGCGATCGCTGCGTCTGTTCTTCAACGACGACAACTGCACCTGCGGCCAGCTGGTGGTCGCCTCCAGGGAGTCGCAGTACAAGATCCTGCACTTCCACCACGGCGCGCTGGACCACCTCGCGCAGGTGCTGCACAGGTGGCACTCGTTGCTGCACAGCATCAAACTTACACCAGGTCAGGGCATAACTCGGTGCTTACACTTGTGGTGTTCCCAAGCCGATCTCGTGGTGAAGAAGGGATGATAGGATGGTTTTTAGCTTTTCGTGACTGGGTGGAGGCAGGGTAGAAAAATTGCACGTAACCCTTGGTCGCCCTGGCCCCAAGGTATCCTTACAAAAGAGCCTATTTTCCATACTCTCATAATCATAACGTTCTTTATAGATGCTCAGGTTTAGGGTACTCTGGACTGGACCTGACCTTTAATATTCATGTACCTACATTTTAATATTACAATGGAGAATATAGTTCTAAAATACATTGATTTTACACATTACATATTGTTAGTTATAAAACTTACTTGCAAAAACTATTTTACAGGTTCAGAAGAACCGAACATGCCATACCGCCATTTCATGGTATGCCGTCCTGAAGTGCAAAAGTCTGAACAGCACCCGGAGGAGGGAAAACTTCCCAAAATATCACCAGAACTGTTTTACGGAAAGCTTATGAACAGCAAAGGAGTTATTGAGGACGACCTGTTTCTGAGGAAATGTATTTTCTTCGGCGGTCTCGACAAGGAACTCAGGCGTGAAGTTTGGCCTTTCCTGCTCCATTGCTATCCGTACAACTGTACTTACGACGAAAGGGAAATAATACTGCAAATGAGAACGAGAGAATACGAAGAGATTACAAAAAGAAGGTTGGAGAAGATGACTCCTGAACAGCATGCTACGTTTTGGAGGACTGTGCAGTGCGTCATAGAGAAAGATGTGATCAGAACCGATAGAGGGAATCCCTTCTTTGCAGGAGATAATAATTACAACATTGAAATTATGAAGAATATCTTGTTGAATTATGCGGTTTATAATCCAGTACTAGGGTAAGTAATCAATATATACTCAGAAGATTTTCTAAGGCCGTAAAAAGGTCAGTCACAGTATAACAGAAGTATCCATAGTCAACTCTCCCTAAATAATACGATTGAGTCCCTTGTTAAAAATTATATTCCCGTTAAAAGTAGATACAATGTTTGAATAACACTAATTAATATTAAAATAAATGATTATGCGCGTCGCATAATACCGGACTGTGGCATTAAAACGCCCCGTTTAGGGCAAAAGTGCTTAGGTGTTCAGGGAGCATTGCACCGAACAATTCCTACTACAATAAGCAGTTTTATTATTTCTATTAGGTAACATTCTTTACTTTTTCCCACTTTTACAGATATACACAAGGAATGAGTGACCTTCTAGCGCCGGTCCTTTGTGAAATAAAGTGCGAAGCTGAATCATTCTGGTGTTTTGTTGGACTCATGCAAAGAGCAATATTCGTATGCACACCTACTGACAATGATATGGACAATAATCTGGTAAGCATGTTACGCAATTAGTAGAACTGTAATTCTTGATAAAGTAACAGAGTAAAGTAAAAGATCATGCAAGTTATACAATTTCGTCAATGCCGGAAGTTTGTATAGGTGAGAAAATTAAAATATCTGGAGCTGTTCCGTCTTCAGAAAGCATGGCCGGTCTTCTATTTCTCTACTCATGCATGCGAAAAAGATGTGATCGGAGAAATAAAGGCTGATTAAGATGGCATAATTAAGTGTCAAATAACAGGCATTTTGGCAGAAACCCATATTACATCATCATCAAGCATTAACTTAAGGCGCTGCACAAACGTTGACACTTTTTGATGCGACACCGGACATCATCTCATAAGAAAACGCGATTTGCTGTACGTTAAGGGCCTTACCATCTCTTAAAGCAGTATTATTTTAATGTTACTATGCAAATTCGCATACCAATGCATTGTAAGATTAAATGTACTGCTCTAAGAGGTTAATTAAAAATGTAATTAAAGGAGATGTCCCATTTCTGCCCTAGAGACGTTTCATGTTTTGATTGTGAAAAATAGCGTGCCAGCCACCTGATAACTATAATTTCAAGAAATTGCAGTCTTATTTATAGTAAACAGTTATATAAATAGATACTTTGTAATTAGTCGTGTTTCAAGTTATGTTGAAAATTAAGTTTAAAGGGGAATTAAAGTTAGACTTACCTAGGTCATTTCCTATCTACCACATCTACCATTTTGTAATAATTTACGGCACTGGCAACAAGGATTTTTGAGCCTAACCTTATAAATAAATAATAAAATATAATCAATATCTTACTTATATTTATCTTACATAAATATTGTTTGAAAGTTAAGAAAAAAGGTAAAGTTCGCAAGTAAAGAATTAAGTTGTCACTACTAGGCAGCATTATTTGAAAACTTATGCTATAAGTAGGTATCACAATATAATACTAAGTCTGTATGAGATTGATTAATCCCTTTGCTTTTCCTATGTTTAAAAATATGAATTGTAATAAAATCTTTAGCTGCAGCAGTGTCAAATGTTACAAGGAATTAATGTTAAATATTTATTATCTTTAAAATCTCTCTATTTATAACAATAGCTACTGTTGATTCTTAGAACAGTACGAAGAACCAATAATTTTGATTAAGAAATTCAATTTTGATCAAGTAAATTTAATAATTTTTGTGGGGCGGACAATGTATGGGGAATGGGACATCTCCTTTGTTTACGCTCACACCAGTTATCTAGACTAAGATGAGTATTCTTTTAAAACTCGTTTATATGGTAAGATAACGGATAAATATACATAAACATAGATAAAACACCCAGACCCGAAGTCAATTAGAAAAACTGTTTTTCTCCAAATTGACCCAACCGGGAATTGAACCCGGGACCTCAGAGATGGCGCCAGACACGACTCGACCACGGAGGTCGTCAAAGAGGTGACAGTAGGGCCCCAGTTGCAGCTACCCTTTCGAAGCCACTACCGGACACAGTAACCGCTTATATTCAACAAAAAGTGTCTTCGTTTGCGCAGCGCCTTACCCTATTTTTATTGTACTCTCCATAATGTTGCAGAGTTATCTGCGAGAGCTCATCAGACTAATGCTGCCGCATTTCTACAAGCAATTGGAGAAACACGTCGACGCCATGGAGTTACTGTTCTGCCATCGATGGATTTTGTTGTAAGCATTTTTTGGGCATAAAGATAAAATATACTTTAATAAAAATAAGACCTAAATTTTTTATAGGTCTTTGACTTTAATACACACAGTAACGTCAAAAGACACAGCGGCTTTATTGCTCAAAAACCAATTCTACCAGGCAACCATGTTGGTCTGGATAGAAAGTAAAGAATTTAAAGGGCTGTTATGAAGGCTTTAGCGTTATCTGCTTCGCAATAATTTATTTAACCCATTAAACCCTTCAGTGAGTGCCTAGTGCGAGTTTTTACGTTGTCTGATCGACATAAAGGTAACTTTTATAGGGATCAAGAAGCGCCCTCTGGTGACAAACTTATTTACTTTGAACACAACATGCTGATAAATTTCATTGGATTTTGACCTTAAAGCAAGGTAATAAATACGAATATTAAAGTGTCGATAGAGCAAAACAATGACATACCTCTGTATACAAGGAGCCTTTTTTGTGGGATAAAGCAACTTGTCTACTAGACGCTAGGTGGCGCTGTATCAGCCACAGCCCATACAAATATTGATATAGTGGAAATATCGGGCATCATTAGCGATTAGACTATAAAGACACACTGATTATATTCCGCGCGATCAAACCGTACCCCGTGACAAATTTCCAAAAAAATATGTTATAATTTAAACCTTGTCTTAACAAAATTATTAAAAATCAATCAATCAATCAATTCATTTATTTCGACCAACTTAGGATCATACATTGCATTAAGATAACATTCATATTTAAATATTAACAACAATAAAAGAATAATAAAATTAAGAATTTAAATAATAATTACTATTAAAACTACAATTAAATTAATAATAATAGAATTACAATAACAATACAATGACAATCAAAATTATAATAAAATAAAAATAGAAATACTATTAATGCCAAATTAAAAATATTAAAAAACTAAGTAAGTATTATTATTTAATTCAAATTCAAATAATTTAATTTAAAAAAAAATGACATCAAAAAAAGAATTTGCTGTTCTGTTTGTTGAAGTGATGCGTGAAAATACATTAGCATAAGAGGGTTTACGCATTTCGGTTTTCCATACAAACTTCCAAGTCGAAATTTTTAAAAACCAATAAGCCAATTTTGATGAAACTCTGCATGCTGAAGTAAAACACAGGGATCTAAATAGTTTGTTGAAAACATTTTTAAATAACGTTTATTCTATTTAATGCGATTTAAAGTCCACTATAGAAAGTAAAAAATCGCAATAACTCAGTTAAATAAACATTTTTTTAAATGTTTTCAACAAACTATTTAAATCCCTGTGTTTTACTTCAGCATGCAAAGTTTCATCAAAATTGGCTTATCGGTTTTTAAAAAATTCGACTTGGAAGTTTGTATGGGAAACCGAAATGCGTAAACCCTCATAAAAGAGTTTTCGTTGATTAAATTAAGAAAATATTTGAACTTTTTGTTTTCTTAATTTTCTTGCAAATTAAAAACTATGGTAAAAAAGTACGCGCCAACCTTCGATCAATTATTGTTGATCGAAGGCGCCAACTAAGCCTGCGAGTGGGAGCGATTTTGCCGCCGCGATAACATTTAAACTTAGATAGAGCATTTAAATAACTTTGAGTGTGGCCACCATAGAATAATAATTAAAGCATAGATGGTGTCCAAATCATTACGTCCATGGTCCAAATGAGACTCGTATAGTTGTTCTATTTTTTCTAATGGGCCATAAACATTGAAAGAAAAGAGACAAAATAAGTTGCTAAAAACGTCAAATGTAAAGCGAATAAAAAAATAATATTGATACCCGGTCACCTTTATGATACTGAATTCCAAAGCGATCTACAAAATGTGATGCGATGCGAAGGGTTGTCAAACGGAGTGCACACTCAAATGTCATAGCACTCCTTCTATGCTTTAGTTATTTTCTAAGGTGGCCACAGAACAATATACAATACAAGGTGTGGCTAGCGGCGTAAAAAAAATTATAACATTTTGTCACCTTGATATGTATTCTGTGACCTAGGTATATTTTTTATTACAATCGAGAGAGTAGAATAGATTCTACACTTGATTCTGAACAAACTAGTTTCAAGTTTTGAGCTATTTAATTAACACGTTGTATAGATTGAAAGGCAATAAACCGTGTAACTAATCCGTTTATCGCCAATCTATGATTGCTTTAGGACAATGCTGCCTGGTGTGGTGACTAATACAATATGATCACACCTGAGTTTTAATTATTACGGATAAAGCGTTCAATAATACCTAAATATATATATTTCACAGATAGGAATAGATAGTGCTGACTTTAACGCTGTAGGTCGGATACAATTACGATAACCGAATGGTAACATCTGGCCTGTATGTGCTCGAGTGCTGAGTTCGAGTATTATCCTGTGGTTCGACTACCTACTACTTATTCATAAAATTATGTCTTTTATTCTTCCGAATTGTATGTATGATGTAAATTTATGTCTTTGTCTATATATCTATATTAATAAAAATCAATTGCACGATTGTATGTTCGTGCATCACTTCAGTGGCCCAAGTCTGGTAATTTACGAATGGCATAATTGAATCGCAATTGGATCGTATTGTAATTGTTTGACACATTTGGTATTCTCTTACTCATTTAAGAATACCAAATGTGTCAAACAATTACAATGCGATACAATTGCGATACAATTACGATTTAATTATGCCATTCGTAAATTAGCAGACTTGGGCCCCTGAACGTGTGCACATAATATTTGGCAAATTATTTTTTTGTTGTTTTTAATTGTCAGGACAAGGAATAAAAGAAAATTTTGGAAATTCGTTACAGTATACGAAGTGTTCACGCGGACGGGCGGTAGCGGGCCGCTAGTAAATAATAATAGTATATTATTCAAATAATAGTTATCTGCTGTGTGTTTTTGTAGATGTTTCAAACGCGAGTTCACCGAGACTGTGGCGCTGCGCATGTGGGAGGCCTGCTGGGCCAACTACCAGACGGACTACTTCCACCTGTTCCTCTGCCTGGCCATCATCGCGGTGTACGCGGACGACGTCATCGCGCAGGATCTCAACACCGATGAGATGCTTCTACACTTCAGCTCGCTAGGTATCTAACCTTTTATATAGCAGAAAAATAATTTACTGTGAAGTAGCGGCAAAATAATAGAATACACCGCCCATCTCTTCTCTCGTCGTAAAAGACGACTAACGGACTAAAGACTGCACAATGCACATACATCCAACGGCATAGAGTGGCGATGGGCTCACCACCTGCCACGCTGAGCACATGTGCAGTTATCATGTGATGAAACGTAGACTGTATGGCAGCTCGCAGTTGACTGCTTTTGCGGTCCTCATTGCCTGCTGGTCTCTGACTATCCCTTCAAGGATAACAGTCGTGAATTTGTGTATTTATGTATGTATGTAAAGAATGAGCATTGTGTTGAATGTATCAAAACTGTTTGTAATACAATTTTGTAAAGCCATGCTGAACGCACAGCTGGTCAATCTACCACAAAATGTCAAATAACTTCAATACATTTTGAACCTTATCATTTGAGTTTAAGGATAAATATCAAAGGGCGATTTTCCGAGATAAAAAAAAAGAAGTTGGTTCTTAATGACTTCATAGATGGCGCTTAGCATAGATTAATATGGCGCTTACTAAAAGGCGAGTCCATGAAGAGCACGTGTACGGCTGTGTAATATTTATTCCATTCCAAAATAGAAATAGGTCCTGAATGTCCTGAATGAAAATAGGAAAGTACTATTTTTTATTTTTTTGGTAGACAAGCAAAAGTATGGAATTGGTAACAGCCCTGGTACGGCTCGGCTCGGCTTTAATAAAACGCCATCTATCAAGTGTTTCTGAACTAATTTTTACTTTTCAATTTGGGCTGTCATAAAATCGCCCATTGGAGTTTGACAGTTTTGGGTAGGTTAATCTACAGGCATTTTTGATTTTTTATCTACAAGCATGTGTAGTACCTGTTATTACCAACTTACATTTCGCCCTCACCTTCCAGCAATGTACATGGACGGCCGTCTGATCCTGCGCAAGGCGCGCGGCCTGCTCCACCAGTTCCGCCAGCTGGTGCGCATCCCCTGCACGCTGGCCGGCATGTGCCAGCGCTGCGGGCCCGGCATATGGGACTCAACCCACCGACCCAGCATTGAGTGCACGGGCGCGCACGACGTCTGTGCGTACGCTGTGCAATAAGTATTTGCTGATGACACCACTTAGCATAACACAGTCTAGCAGTCATACAGTCAGTCATCGCCTTTGATGGGCGAAAATGCCCCCGCCCGCCGTCGTCGTCTACACAGTTGGTTCGACGACTAATTGAGCAGTTGTCACGCGATAAAATTTTAATAGTATTAATTCTGTAGATTGCTAGACTGTGAATGTAGTATAATCAAAAACTCGCTGCCTGTGGTGACATAAATCAACGGTGCACTAGAGACACGTGCGGTTTTGAGTTACTTATCGATAACATACATATCTATACCTTTTCATAGTATTAATATCGACACTACACTGGTGCGTCACTACGCCTCTCATTATGCCTATAAGTGTGACAAAGAGAGACGTAGGCGCTGTCCAAGTCCCACTTTTATGGGCAGCAAGTGTTTGACAATACTACAATTTAGGCTTATACTTTATAAATAAGGGTATCTGATCAAAAATTATAATATCATCGATCCAACGTATGTTTGAAACCTTTACAAAGGTGAAATGAAAATAAGATTATAAAAATTTTTGTATGGTAATTGCAATGCTCCTTTTACATTGGTACAACGCGCGTAAGCGCAACTCGATCGTCAGCTCTAGCTTAAGTAAAACCAAATTTTGTTTTGATATTATCTCCTAGGTGCTGTAGGGTTTTGATGTAGTCCTTGTTTTTATAATTTCCCTGCAATAGTTACAGTATCATAGCAGGCATAAACGTGAGCTAGTACCGTGATTTACCTTTAATAGTGACTTTATTAAGAATCGTCCATGAAGTATACTGGAAACACTTTGATGACCCTCGTGCTGAGAGGGTTAACATTCCGAAAGCTAAAACTATTTATAATATTAGTTTGAAAAAGTTAATACTTACAGTAAGTTCAATAGGTAGTACCATAGACAAATATATATCGTCCTTGGTAGTACTTACCATGAGTTTATAAATAAAATTACCTACCTACTTACATTATTTTAACATAAATATTATTAATATTTGTTGCTTTAGATTAATTATAAAATCAGCTGAATAGACAGATTTGAGCAAAATTGTTAGTCGTTAAATTAAATTGTTATGTCAGTATTTCCTTAGTTGCTGTGTTATACCTATATGTAATGTAAATGTGAGTAAGTATATTACTATAAGTAATACCTACACCAAATGTCTTTTGCTAGGGAACAACAAAGTATTAGCTCCATAATTATGTCCAAAAGGACAAAGATTTAGAAGTATCATGTAATCAATTAATTACTGGTGATTAATGTTTTTTGTTTGTCTGTTTCTGAATATGCCATTATTAGATATACCTACCTAAATTTCAATTCTGTTTTTTTATAAGCATTGATTAGGTAGGTATTACTGTTTCGTTGTGAGATAATTTTAATGCCTTTCTCACTTATGATAAAATTTTTACTAGAAAAAAACAACCAGTGTCAGGAAATCTCGAATAGGACTCGAACCCATGACCTTTGGATTGCCGGTCCACTGCTCTAACCGCTAAGCTAGCGAGACCCCAGAAGACTTGTTGAATTTTTTCTAGTAGTTTGATTTACGCTGCAAGCCAGCGGTTCTCACTTAGTTCAAGGTTCAAGACTTGTATTATTATGACATAATAATACAAGTCTTGAACCTTGAACTAAGTGATACTTTGTATTCTATGGTTCAACTTCAATATTGTAGATAAGTATATTTATTAATTTGCAATTGATAACACCTACTGTCAATTATTTTATTTTGTTTGTATTTCAAATGCCAAAGTTTTACGCCAAAATGTTTTCAAATAAAACTCGTGCTGAGCAAGAACGCCTAGCCGGAAAAAGTTAAGTTCATAAAGCATAATAAGGCTCGGACTACATGCATACGGAATCAGTTCGGCCCGGGAAAAAACCAAATTCGGCAAGTAATCGACTACACGCGCTCCGTTTTGAATCCGGAGAGAAATTTACTCAGTCGGTCTCTAGCACTTGCGCTGGATAGTCGTCCAGTCGACAATGGAAAGTTTAACTTTAGTTGAAATTGTATGCTTAGCTGTAGCCGTTAAGAGGCCTATTACTTACATCTCGACTGTGATTTTTGCGTAAAATGCCCATTTTCGCATTTTGTTGTAATTTAGCAGTTGTATTTATCGTTATTATCGAAATAGGATAATAAATTCATGCTTAAAATTACAAATGTCCTTTTGCGAGGATAAGCTGAGTTCGGACGGCCGGCGCGTCGCATTTTGAAGTAATTTTACAGTTGTATTTCTCGTTTTTATCGAAATAGGATAATTAATTAATTATAAAATATTTATTCATTATGAAGTAAGTAACGATTATTCTATTATAAATATTGCTCAATAATATTATCGTAGATAGAAGAAATTCACGGTTACCTTAAAGCAATTTTCGAAGTTTTTTGGTTTCGAATAAGATTTTTTTTTTCTATATAAAATCAATAATATCTAAAAATTCCGAGACCGCTACGCACTTTAAGACTATATAAGTGATAACATTCTATTTTTTTTATTTCATTTGTTTAGAACAGTACTTAGTTCAATCTAGGAGCTCAAAAAAGTGCCTCCCCGCATTTTATGAAAATCTTTCTCTGCAATTTTGGGTTTAATTAAAAATCTTTATTATTGAAATTTTGCATTCACAATGCTATATAGTTGTAGAATAAAATGTTTACTAGAAAAAAAACAACCAGTCTCTGGAAAGCTCGAACGGGATTCGAACCCGTGACCTTTGGATTGCCGGTCCACTGCTCTAACCGCTAAGCTACCTCTCGGAAACCCCAGAAGACTCTTGAATTATTATTTTTTTATCGGGTAAGCGCTTGGTCTTCATCTCACCTTATGGTAAGTGACGATAAGGCCGAAGGTGGAAGCGCGCTTCACCTGGAATCCTCACTGAGGAACTGGCTATCTTATCTCAAACTGCCGAAACACAACAATGCTATAAACATCGTTGTTATGGCGACAGACTTAGATAAGATGGTGGTAGCTAGCCAGGCGGACTTAACAGCCCTACCACCAACCAAACCAAGCACACAAAGATGTACCCCCCGCTGGGAATCGAACCCGGGACCTCTAGGTCTGAAACAGGTAGCTTAGCCACTAGACCACACAGGCGGTTAAATTTTATGATTTTTTCTAGTAGTGCTGCAAGCCAGCGGTATTACGTCACTGTGAAGTGTGTGTGCGTGTGTTTTTTTCTAGTAAACATTTTAATTAAAAAGGACAAATTATTACAAAAAGATAAGAAAATAATATTATGGCCGAAACATGGGTCTAAAACAGACTCAGCTACAATCAACAGTCTGGTTGGCATTTGTTAAATCACCCGGACCCTAGTATTTGTCCGGTGCGTCTTATACAATTATTAATACAGGCTTCTCAAAGGAGAAGATCAGAAGTAAACATAGACCAACTGTTTATTTCAGTAACAGGAATAGTTAAGACTGCCACCAGGACTATGTTGTCTGGATGGATAAGATCCATTTTTAAAGTTGCAAAATATAGAAAGCACCTCCGGGCAGCATACGTTAAGCAAAATTTACAAAATGCGAGGCCGCTACGCATTATTCCAAAAGCTATTCTACATTATTCAATAAGTCAAAATTGTTAATGTATTTTGGTTTCCGAGATCCGCAACGCCAAAATTGGCCATTTTACGCAAAAATCGCAGTCGAAATGTAATTGGAATAAAAATGGAAACAGAAGAAAGTGAAAAGATATTGGGTTAATCCGTTTCACATAGACCGCATAACGGAATATGAATTCTACAAGTCTTATACAAAAATAAGGTTCTTTTCTGATAAATTCTACGAACACTACTACTACTAGTGTACTAGTAGTAGGGTACTATTATTTAATCTGTGCTACTACTACTATCACCATAATGAGGCGCTCGGAATCAACTACTATTTTGCAGTTTTGCTTGCGCACGCGACGCGACCGACCGCTTCGAGCGTCTGTCATCGACTGGCGCGTGATTCCTCCGGACCGGACCGGAACGGACGTTTCTCGAGTTCTCGTGTGGTCAGCTCCATACAACTTCATACGATATTGATAGGCCCCGCCCCCCGTGCCGAAAAATAACGGACCGGCTACTCGGAGACGTCCGGAGCATGTTTCGGTTGCTTCCGGGTGAAAATCGGGATCGGAAGGCCCCTGATCACATGTAGTCGATGCAGTAAAAACTCATATATTTGTTTGAGCTACGGAATGAATCCGGGGCCGTGTTTTTTCGGGTCCGTGTGATTCCGGATGCATGTAGTCCGAGCCTAATAAAGCGTTGAGGTACTATAAAATATAAGTAACACAGGTTCACTGTTCAAAAAATTTAACAATAGGTTTTGTTATGGACCATAGTGGTCTGCGGGATCGTGAACCGGTTACACTGGGTTAAACATTTTCGTAAAAAAATGGAATTTCCAAAAATAATATTTATGTGGCATTTGCAACCTTGTAGGATTTCAGATGTTAGGGATTTTTAGTATTTTTTTTTATAATATTATTGTGTGTCCCTTTATTCTAAACTATACGTATAGGACATATCATTGTGGTAATAATTATACTTAATGAGAAATTTTATCTGGAAATAGACGACTACCTACCTCCGGTGGAAGTTGAACCCACGATTATTTGCATTTCCGCCTAAAAACGTCCCACTCTGGGCATAGGCTCCCACATGCACAACAGCACGTGGGGAGATTAAGGGAAACCCTATGTCGAAATGGCATACAAAATTCTCATGCAAAATACAGAAAAACGAAGTTTCGTAGTCCCCCTGTTTCCTCCTTCAGAACTGGACCATTTTTTATTACTTTTTCAACATCGGTTAAAGAAAGAGATTTTCTATGTCTGTATGTTTGACTTTTTTTTTTAAACCAGCCACATAATTTTTCTGAAGACGACATAAAACGGAGTGATTTCGCTAAATTGTGAAGGCTCTGGTTATTAAATAAATGACTTAATGCAAAAAAATCAAACATACAGACATAGAAAATCTTTTTCTTTAACCGATGCTGAAAAAGTAATAAGAATTGGTCCAGTTCTGAAGGAGGAAACAGGGGACTTTAACCGATGCTGAAAAAGTAATAAGAATTGGTCCAGTTCTGAAGGAGGAAACAGGGGACTACGAAACGTCGTTTTTCTGTGTTTTGTGTGAGAATTTTGCATGCCACGTCGACGTAGTGTTTCCTCTTAACTTCATAATTATTTAGCTAGCATTATAACTGCCTATGTTTTTAATTAGGTAGGTGTGTGTGTGTGTACTAGTAACATCTGATATTAAATGTCAAAATGCTGTGTTCTTTCTCGATATGAGTTCATTTTTAGTAAGAGTTGTCTTCACCATTCCATGTATGTAGGGAGGTATCAACAATGGTTTAAAGTTAAAGTTGACAAAACAGTGGCGCCACCTAGTGCCAAGTTAGTTTCGCAAGTTCGTCACTAGGTGGCATTGCTTTGCTTCCATGAATACTTAAATTAACACGTATTGTGAATACATTAATAAGAAAAACAAATATTTGTTTGTGTTAAATTGCGATACTGTCTACGATTATTTATTAGTAAAATCCGATTCCATTAAATTAGATGTTAAAAAAATTTTAGTCATCATTACTAAATTCGTTACGAAAATGTGTAGATTATATTTGGTAGGTACTACTAGAAAGCTTCCCGACTTTCGAGACAAATAATAAAACACTGTACCTGTTTATAGAATTTTACACGTAAGTAACTACCCTAGATTAGTGTGAGATTAGTCATATCAATTATTTACTTTAACAAGAACGCGCGGGGGGTGTGTTTGTACAAAATATGATGTAATATATTATATTGTAATGTAATTGTTTAAGTACAGCCTACTGTCTAAAGATGACACCGCAAATATGAATGTCTTATTAAACGAATAGTATTAACATAATAATAATCACGACTATTATCCCCGAAGGGTTAGTGAGAGACTAGGCAAAGAGGTAAAAACAGTTACTGCATAATTTTTAACTGATTTTGTTAACTATTGTAGGTTAGTGCCCTCCCGATTTCCTGAAGGCCACAAATATTTTGCTTCTTGCTTTATTATAATTCTTCAACAGTTCTTTTCAGAAGTCAAAAGTTTAAATTAAATACTCTAATGTAACATCTACAGCTTAAGATTGATACCTACACCTACAAGGTAAAATAATATACCTACTTTCTTTCCTGGTTAATGAAGCACTATTATACATTGACAAGATTGTAAGGGTGTACAAAAATAAAAACACTATTGTAATGAACCAAAAAGTACCTACCTACATCAGCTGTACTTAATTAAGGGGTATATCAATTATGTATAGAACTACATATAGTTACATGGTTTTTGGCGTTATCATTATCTACGGTCGGCAACAAAATAGCTTTACACTTAAGTACCGTTATTTTATAATAGGTAATAACTAACTCCCTTAATACTACAATGCTCCGGGCGAGTTGGTGGTTGGTGGTGGTTGGTTGTTTACGTAAGTGTATGTGTAGTGCAAGTATGTGGTATGGTATACATGAGTAAAGAAAAGGAAATGAGCATTAAAGCGTTAAGCTACTTTTGAGGCCGACTGTACCAAGTGTAGGTAGTGTTTGCACTCATAAAGTTACTATACCTAGAGGTATAGTAACTTTATGGTTTGCACTACCGTAATTTATACCTATAGAAATGTAGAATTTTTTCTACAACACGCTGGGATGATTATTTATGTTGTAATAAATGTTAATAAATGTATAAAATAGTGGAAACAAAATTATTAAAAAAGCTATTTAGTATTATAATTATTTAGTACACTACACAATCCTAATATAATTACTATGATACAGTTTATTTCGCATATTGTGAATTGTTACGCGTACTGTGATATAATGATCTGCTTGTAATATATAAGAGTTATGAAGTATAAATAAATAAACATATACCTACCTAACGAAATAGAAATCATATCTTATTCTTTTTATTAGTAATAAATGTGCGAGCATTCCAAGTGTGGTATTTTTCTTTATACACAGTTACCTACTCACAAAAAGAAACATTATTTATTTAATATACATGTAGATAAATCAATCAAAGCCTAGCATATACGCGATACGATACGCGTGAAGAAAAGGCTCACTATGCGCACAGGTATGCGATTCTCTAAGCGACACATAATAGACTCTGCGCGCATGGCTGTGATCTGCAGTCTCTTTCCAATTCTATGAATATGAAAGAGACAGAGTCAATTCTAAGCGCTGCGGCAGCCGCTGCTACCAAGATCACACTGAAATATTACCCTGCTATGCGATTCTTTAGGCGACACGTAAACGCTGCGCGCATGCATCGCTGTGATGTGATCATGATCATAGATGTTACAGCCGTCCCATGGTTCGCTGCAATCACAGCTGTGGTCAAAGTTGAGGCTGTTTTATTTACTTACAGAATACCGATTTTATACCTACAAGAAATGTCAAAGAAGTGATTGCCTATCACGCAACTTACTGCCGTGCGGAGCTAGTGTCAACCACCGTTGAAAATTATTTAGAAGAATACCATAATGGTACGCTCACCGCTGTTGCAGCCGCTGCTACCAAGGCTTTAACGATGTTTGCGCTTAGAGAATCGCACATTGCCTTTCCATACGGTGACCCGCTTGCTCGTTTGCCTTCTTGTTTATCACATAAAAAAACATAGGCCCTTTACACACTTTATTTATAACAGCGATGCAAATGCGATGCAGTCGCGACATGCAGTTGCGACACAGTCGCTAACCTAGACAAGTTTTTCAACGGTGTTTGACACTAGCTCCGCACGGCAGTAAGCGGCGTGATAGGAAATCACTGCTTTGACATTTCTTGTAGGTATAAAATCGGTATTCTGTAAGTAAAACAGCCTCAACTTTGAGCGACACATAGACGCTGCGCGCATGCATCGCTGTGATGTGATCATGATCATAGATGTTACAGCCATCCCATGGTTCGCTGCAGTCACAGCTGTAGTCAAAGTTGAGGCTGTTTTACTTACAGAATACCGATTTTATACCTACAAGAAATGTCAAAAAAGTAATTGCCTATCACGCCGCTTACTGCCGTGCGGAGCTAGTATCAGAAACCGTTGAAAATTATTTAGAATAAAAACCGTTGAAAATTATTTAGAAGAATACCAATGGTACGCTCACCGCTGTTGCAGCCGCTGCTGCCAAGGCTTTAACGATGTTTGCGCTTAGAGAATCGCACATCGCCTTTCCATAACCGTGACCCGCCGCTTGCTCGTTTGCCTTCTTGTTTATCACATAAAAAAAACATAGGCCCTTTACACACTTTATCTATAACAGCGATGCAAATGCGATGCAGTCGCGACATGCAGTTGCGACACAGTCGCTAACCTAGACAAGTAAACACTAGTAGGTAGTATTAGTTATTCGTGCTGTATCAGTCGCTAAAACTGAAATCCATTCAAGCCCATACTTCAATTAATGTTCTAAAAGAAAACCAAGACCTTTCGCAGCGACTACAAGACCTTAAACATCGTATTGAAGAGTCCTCCAACCCTCACACGAGCACAGTTTCCTTCGCCGATATGGTTAAGAAAAGTGCCAACAATTTTATTCAGCCGAATAACATTAAGTCTCTAGCCATTTATCCTACAGATAAAAATAAATCTAGCGAGGAGACAAAAAACCTCGTACAAAAAATTATTAGACCCGAGTTATGTTAGCGGCAGGGACAAGGGAGTTTTTAAAAAGCAACTTATTCATTCAAGAGCCAGGCGAGAACTGGCGTTTATTTCTGTTTAACAATATAAGAAAACTATGCTACCTTATCTTAATTATCCTAACTTATTACTACTGGGAACCATAACAGTGGCCATACTGATCGTTATGGTTATATAACTCCTCCGCCCTTAAGAGTGAGCCTCGCCGATGGCGCTGGCTGTTGTGATGTTGCAATTGTATGCAACTGCAACTGCTCCGGCGTCTCGCAGGCTCCGTCCGTCGTTGCGGCACGTCGTGATGTCTTTCGTTTCCAATATCTGAATGCGCTTACCACGATGCATGCGAAAATGATGAGGTATAGAGTCATAGTTGCCCAACTTGGTTTCTTTGATATAACTATGTTTTCAGTAGTTTCCATTTTTTCGGCTTTTTCTATAAGTCTGTTAACTTCATCTAGCTTTACGTTTTTCAGATTGACGTGGATGTGCGGCTTGTAGTTTTCAGGTATGGCGATTTCCGGTAACGGGAGCGTTTCCCTTATTTGGATACTTTTCAGATGTGACTGAAGTTGGTGTTCATGATGTTAACATAACACTTGGTGTCGACAGATACTAGATTTATTCCAGTAAGTCGTTGATATTGGGTGTTTTCATCGCAGACGGTTTTTGCTATCTGTTCCTGTTTAGTGAGAATGATCCATGTGTTTTCTTTGATTTGATGAATTGCATTCTCATAGGTTGCATGTATGTAGGTGCAGTTATGCGGCTGTTGGTGCTGGACGAGTTGCAGGATGCAGTCTTCAGTGTCGCTCGTTTTTTTCCACTGAAGGTGTTTGCAAATTTGTAGGTCGTCGGTGATGATGGTGCAGGGTTCGTGGGGGTATGCATATTCTTCTTTGCCCAAGATAAGGTAAGGATTATTGGATGCTAATACTTAGTTGTTTTTATTAGGTATCGAGTACATATGGAGTAAGGTGTAGGGATGGAGAGAAACAATTGGTATTTCTAATATAAAGTTAATCGTAACGTTAGTACTATAAGCTTTTACAATAATGGTTTTTTCCAATACATGTATAAGAGGTAATATAGGTTCAAATGGTAATTTACTTAAAACTAACTCTTTCTGTATTAAAACTAACTCTTTTAACAAGTACATGGGTTCTATTACACTAGGTTGCAAGGTGCCTAGATGTGCGAATGTAATTGCATTTTCTATTGCAGTTATACGGTTATACAATTGTTGCAGGCATGTTTCTATTTGTGTATAAATATTAATAATATCTAATCTTTGCTCTAATATAACTGAGTTATTACTTATCTGTTCAATCAAAAATCCTAAATATGCTTGGTTTATTTGTAATTGCTTTAAATTGCTTTCATATATTTGCATGAAATCCTTTATTAGTTTAACGTTATCCTTCTGACCCTTCTGTGTAGCCTGCCTCAACTGTTCTATCTGCTTTTCAAAGAAAATCGCATCTTCCTGATCTAGGTTACCGGTAATGGCTTTTACGATTGACCCTAGTCCGTTAATAAGACCTCTTTTATCTCTATTTCCCTTAATCTCTACCTTTTCTGATCCTAAATATTGTAACTTATTATCTATAGTATCTATCATATAATCTATTTGTTTCCTATATACTAATCTTTCGTGAAATACGACTTCCTTTTGTTCCACTAATCTTACCCTATCATATACTAAACTGATATCTGTAAATATCGAACGTAGCTTAGATATATTATAACTACATATGAGATGGTAGCTATCCACTTGATGTTGGACAGCTGCTTCTTTTATAACTAATATCCCGTTGGTGTTTTCCACAGGTTGAATTAGGGCGCTGCCTCCGGTGAACCAGAGGGCTCCGAGGGCGACGACGGAGAACCTGAAAGAGTTTCGGGTCGTCTTAGCATTTTAAAATGCGTTCTAATCGATTTCGCATTTACATGTTTCCCTATAATTTCCGCTATTTGTTCTGGATGAATCCTGACTATAGTGTATGGACCTTTGTATCTAGGCTCTAGCTTATTATTTCTGGCTGTTTTGCTATTTGTTTATAAACTTTGTCGCCAATTTTAAACTTTGGCGTTTCTGTGCCTAGATTACGTTTTTCGATAGTATTTTGTTTTTCAGCCGAGAGTTTGTTTGTGACTAATTTTTGAACGTTATCCATTATTTGTTTGTGTTTATTAATGTATTCTTGATAGTATTCTTTTTCTAGATGTAATTCTAACGGATTTCTGCTTTTTGTGTGTCCAAATAGGAGCTCAAATGGTGTAAAACCTGTTGCTGAGTGAATAGAATTATTATAGGCTATAATTGCATATTTCATTAAATTAGCAGGTTCGTCTTTATCTGTAATACGCTGGATTCTAATCATTTCACCTAAAGTGGAATGGAGACGTTCTATCGGTGAGTTTGAGTTCGGATTATAAGGTGTAGTGAAATGTATGAGTATATTATGTATAGCACATATTTCTGCTATAACTTCGTTATCGAATTTCGGATCCGAGTCGGTTGTAATTTTATTAGGTACGCCTATCACGGAGAATAGTTGTAATAAGGCTTCTGCAACGTGTATGCTTGTGGTCGCTGTTAACGGAATTGCTTGTGCGTATTTAGTAAAGTTATCAATTATTGTTAAGAACGTAACACCACCTATGCTATACAAATCCATGTACATGTGTTCCATGGGTTAATGAGGTGTCTCTGTCAATGCTAGGGGTAATTTTAACGGGTTTCTCTCATATTTCGTTTTTAAGCATTTCTCACACTTATTTATAAATTTTTGTATAGTTAGTAACATGTTTGGCCAATGGTAATTACGATGCAGTTGTTTATAAGTTTCTTGGATACCGCGATGGATAGTTTTTCCTTCATGATATTTTTTTATTAAATTTTCTTGTTCTGATTTACTGTCTATCAATGTTACTCTTGTTAAGCAGCGTACTAGTTTTGGTCCTCTATCATTAAATACGGTTTTATATAATTTACTAAATAAGTTGTAAAATTCTTCGTGGTGAAAATAACAATAGAATGTGCGATCTGGGATCGTGTGTTCCAATAGGAATTTTTTTATTTGATTTTCGGTGTCGTTAATCGGAATAAAGACGTCTTTTATAACAATGCGGCCTTTTGATCTGTCTTCTATTCTATATGTAGAGCCAGGGCTCTTTCGAATGTGAAATTGTTTAAGTTGACGATCTATGGCTTCGGTAATCTGGGGTATATTTTCTAAGGCGTTTTCTATTAAACTATCAGTGATAACCTGTGTTTCCGTGCTATCTGTAATTGGTAAGTCTAAGATGTCCTCTATCGTAATGTCCGGCATTTGGCTTGTGCTTGGCGTCGGTTCTATTTGTTCATTAGTCTGTGTGACGCTTTCTTTACGTATTCGCTCAAATATTTTATTTATAGTTTCGTCGTCGGAATCTGATTGGAATTGTGGGGATGTTGTGACGTCATTTGCGTATACTATTTTAACACGGGATAAGGCGTCAGCGTTGGTATTTAACTTTCCTTTCTTATAAACAATATCGTAATCGTATTCTTCTAGTTTGAGTCGCCAGCGGGTTAGTTTAGAGCTTGGATCTTTAAGGGACATGATCCAAGTTAATGGCCTGTGATCAGTGTAGATAGTGAATTTTCTACCGTAAAGGTATGGTCGAAAGTATTTCGTGGCCCAAACTATACTTAATAACTCTTTTTCTATTGTTGAGTATTTTCTTTCGGTTTCCGATAACGTACGGGATGCATACGCTACAGGTTTATCTGAGCCTACTTCGCCTTGTGATAACACGGCACCGATAGCAACATCCGATGCGTCGGTTGTCAAAATAAACCTTTTATCAAAGTCTGGGTACTGTAAAACTGGGGAGTTCATAAGAAGTGTTTTACATTTATTAAAAGAATCTACAAACTCAGGTGTATGCGTTACCTTTGCATTTTTCTTTAGACAAGCGGTCATGGGTTTTGTTAGTTTAGCAAAATCTTGTATGAATTTCCTATAATAGCCTACTAAGCCAAGGAAAGATTTAATTTCGGTTTGATTGGTCGGTATAGGAAAATTCTTAACGGCTGCTATTTTTTCGTCATTTGGTTTGACACCTTCATTTGTTAAAACGTGTCCTAAAAACTTTACCTGTTTTTGTAAGAATTCCGATTTGTCTAATTGGATTTTTAGGTTGTGAACTCTGAATCTATCAAATACCTGTTTTAAAGTATTTATATGGCATTGTAATGATGTATTATAAATGACTACGTCGTCCAAATATGTCATTACGTTCGGGAGTCCTCTAAGTACCGAATCCATCAATCGTTGGAATGTGCTCGGTGCATTTTTGAGTCCGAACGGCATTCTGAGGAATTCGTAGTGACCGCGCTCAGTTGAAAACGCTGTTTTCTCTATGTCATCAGGATGCATCTCGACCTGATGGTAGCCAGATGCTAAATCTAGGGTCGTAAAGTATTGTGCTCTACCTAGTCTATCCAAGATGTCAGTGATGTTTGGCAATGGGTATTTATCTTCTATTGTTTTCTCATTGAGGCGTCTGTTATCGATTACTAAGCGCCACTTTGTTTTTCCTGAGGCGTCTGTTTTCTTAGGTACAATATGAACTGGACAGGACCATGGAGAAATACTTTCTCTGATAATGTTTTGTTTTAGTAAGGATTCTATTTGTTTTTGTATTTCCTCGCGTTGTTGCGGGGCTTGCCTGTAATTACGAACATAGATCGGGCTATCGTCGGTCACGCGTAACTTATGCTTAATATCATGTGTAAAAGTCAAAGGAATTTCTTCTGAATGAAAAATGTCTCTATAATTATAGCACAACCTATTGATTTCCCTTTTTTCCTCATTATTCATGTGGTCGGTGTGAAGTCTATGCAGATTTCGTTTTAATAGGTTATCAATTTCTAAACGCTCTTGTTGTGAAAGGTTTTGTATTCTGTTTAATGATTTTGCTTGATCAAATTCTAATGGTAATAGATTTAGATGTGATTTCTTTTTAAATTGAACGATTTTATTATTTATATTTATAACAGATGTGACAAATCTGCCTCTTTTAACGGAAACTAACGCTGATGGAATTATTAATTCATTATTTAAACTCTGCTCATCAAGTAAATATTCGCCCTCCGCATAATCGCATAAGAATTCGAATATTTGCTCTGTATTTGATTGTATACTGAGATTAGATTTTACGTCACTACTTAGTGGTATTTCCGTACTTTCCGTTTTTAAAATCATTTGCTTCATATTTATACTACAGCCTAACGGAACTAATAAATCAATTCCTATAAGACCTTTAAAATCCTTATCGAAGTCGAACACAAGGAATTTGTGTTTCCTGTTGCTCTTGAAAATATCGGGTAAGGGAACATAAACAACGGTGTTGTGTTTTGTGAGACCGTGTGCGGTCTTAATTATATTTACTTCACGCCTAATGCCACTTCGTAAGTGTGTGAACTGACTTATTACTGCCGGGCTTATAAGTGACTGTGACGCGCCTGTGTCGATAAGAAATCGACCACCTAGTTCTTCAATATGTATGTACGGCAACTTGTTTGGATTATTTATATTAATGTAAACTATTGATCCGTTATGAATTGGTCGTTGCCTAACTGAAAATTCGATTCTTCAAATTCTTTTGCCAATGAATCACTTTCATTAGTAGCATATTGCTCACATTCGGGCTCATTACCATCAAATTCATTCTGATAATGAATAGTTTGTTTGTATTCCGATTTTATCGGTTGCATCGGGGGTTTACTAGAGCTGCTAGTTGGACGTGGCGCATACTGTGGTCTAACACTGTAATTCGGACGCGGTTGGAATGGTGGACGCGGTGGTACAGGTTTGAATGATGGTTGCGTGTTAACATAGGCATTATTTTTGCGTTGCTTTAGACGCAACTCCTCCTGCTTTGCGAGTGTTATTGCTTTATCTATTGACGTCGGGTGTTGCAAACGTACCCCTAGGGAAACAAGCGGGTCTAATTGATCGATAAAGATATTTATGGCCATTTCCTCATAATATTGGCGTTTGTTAGTATCGCATGTTATCAAGATGTGTGTTAGTTCTCTTATTTTTTCACCAAATTGGTCTATATTATTATTATATTTTTTTGTGTATATAAGCTCTTGGACTAGCTGTATTTCGTCGCGATACTCTCCGAATCGTTTAGTCAAGATGTTTTTTATTTCTACCCAAGTGTTAAATTCGGCATTCTCCGATAACACTTCAACAGCTCTTCCTGTCAATTTATTTCGAATGAGACAGGCTAAACTGGGGTCATCCGGCTTTTCAACTATTTTTAATACATTCTCAACACTTTTAATATAAAAAAGCAAGGTTATGCTATTGCCGTCGTATGTCGGCAGCAAAATCGAGAGATTTTGGTAATCTACCTCAATCGTGCCTTTTGACGTGCTTTCCTTGTCATTCGTCATAATTAGGGATTATTATTTTAAATTATTACTTATTTTAAATTATATTTAATTTTATAGATATACAAGTTATGCAAAACACCAAATTTTATAGAGAATTGACACTTGCAAAATAAAGTTTCAAATACACTTTGCACAATTACTTACGTTATATATGACACAATTCGAGGATTGTAGGGAATGGGATAGGACTTGGGCGTAAGTATGATAATAATATTTACCCCACGAACATCTCTTCCTTGTTGAGCTTCGCCTTCGTTACAATGTTAGTAACACTCTTGCTGAGATTCTATCAGGTCTTCGCTGCCACTATAAAGTTCTTTTCGTATCGCGGCGTTGACACGTAGTAAACACTTATAGTACTTCGGTCTTACTTATCGCGCGCGATCCTACCGACTGCGCCAGTTATGTTAGCGGCAGGGACAAGGGAGTTTTTAAAAAGCAACTTATTCATTCAAGAGCCAGGCGAGAACTGGCGTTTATTTCTGTTTAACAATATAAGAAAACTATGCTACCTTATCTTAATTATCCTAACTTATTACTACTGGGAACCATAACAGTGGCCATACTGATCGTTATGGTTATATAACTCCCGACCAAATGAAGTTGCACGTGAGAGGTTTGCGCAAGACGAAGAACGGCGGTGTAATAATCAGCACTGATACAAAAGACGACATCGAGAAGCTAAGGCAGTCGGCGCAACTGAAGACATCTGGTCTGACTATGGATGAGCCGCTAAAACGTAAGCCCAGAATCATTGTAATCGGTGTGTCCTCGAGTATGCAGGACAACGAAGTTTTTAACTGCATTTACCAACAAAACTTGGCCGAAAACCTCCTAGACACAACACTTGAAACTTTCCTGACCTCTATCAAGTTAAGCCACAAGTCAGGTAAGAAGGACGCAGAGACCTGCAATTATATCATCGAAGTCCCGGCACATATTCGGAAGGCCTTAATTGCGAAGAATAGAGTTTTTATAAATTGGTCATCGTGCCCTGTTAGAGATTTCACTTTGGTAACCAGGTGTTTCAAATGTCAGCAGTATGGCCATGCGGCCAAGTCATGCCGAGAGGAGGCCATCACCTGCGGTCATTGCGGCAAAGTAGGTCACGCACTAAAAGATTGCACGAAGAAGGACGAGCCAGCAAAGTGCGCTACATGTTTACACTTTAAAAAGCCCTACAATCACAAGACTGGAGATCCCAACTGTCCTGCGAGGAAAACGGCTGAAAAAAGGTACATTAACTCAATAGACTATGTCGGCGCCTAAGAGCGCCTCTTTTATTTTACTGTATTTTAGAGCTTTTACATTTATTTTATTACTTAAATACCTATTATGGTTGAGAGTTTGATTTCGGACTTAGATAATTATTCTGTATCCGACTCTAAAGTTTGTGAGGTTGAAATGTGCAAGCAATATCTATCATCTTACAACAATCCTTTAACTGTACTAACACAAAACATACGCAGCATAAATAAGAATTTTGACAACTTTAGTGTTTTTAAGCAAAGATTAGACATAAATTGTGACATCTTTGTTTTAACCGAATGTTGGCTCGGTAAACATAGTAAACATAGTAATTTACCAGAAATACCAGGCTATAATTTGTACCGCAGCAAGGTAAATTATAACCAAAATGACGGGATAGTAGTTTATGCTAGGAATAATTTAATTATCACCGTCGAAGAACCACATATTTCAGACTGTAATCGGCTACTAATCAAAATCGGATCAGATTTTGCAATATTAGCTTTGTACAGACCGCCCTCTTTTAAAAATACCAATACATTTATTGACTCACTAAATAACACATTACAAATACTATCACCATTTAAAAATACAATAATAATAGGAGATATTAATATCAACATTCTTCCCGACAACAATGATTCCGCTGCTCAGGAATACCTAAACCTATGCTCCTTTCATGGCTTACTTCCCGCGCACACGCTTCCCACACACCTAAGCGGCTCTTGTTTAGATCATATCATGCTTAAATCGAATTTCCCATCAATAGCACTGGTTACTAACTCGACAATTACCGATCACAAAGCTGCTCTACTAACCTTAAACTGTAAGATACCTAAATTAAATCGCACGCCAACAATATCTAAAATAAATGTAAACAAACTTGAAGTCGATTTATGCAATATTGACTTTAACCCAGTTTTCAAATGTGATGACGCTGATGTTTGTATGTCGTACCTAATAAGTAATGTACAACAAGCTATTTTTAGAAATACAATGCACATACGTTTAAGTAATAAAAACTACAATATTAAGCCCTGGATTACACCGGGACTTATTCGCTGTATGAAACATAGAGACAAACTACATATGAAGGCCAAATCTAACCCAGCGAATTTAATCTTACAGTCAACGTATAAAAGGTACAGAAACTTTTGTAATTCCCTTCTGAAAAAAGTCAAAAGTATTTACGAAAGTGAGGAATTGAAAAGGGCGGGTACTAATAGTAAAAAGATATGGAAGTGTATAAAAAATGTTACTCATATCTCAAAACAACAAAAATCATCCACAGAATTATTACAGGTGTATTCATCACAGCTGGCTTCTGTAAACAGTGCAAATAGTTTTTTCGTTAATGTTGGAAAAAATCTAGCTGAAAAAGTTCCGTATAAGGATATATCACCGTCAACTTCAAGCCAGCCTCAATCAACCTGTAGCAATAATCTAAAATCATTTGTGCTATTAGATACGGATGAAGCTGAGGTAGAAATGATCATCCAGAGCCTAAAAGATAACTCGGCGGTTGGGTGGGACAACATATCAAATAAAATATTAAAACAATTTAAGCACATCCTGGTTTCACCGCTTACTAACATTTTTCGAAAATGCTTGACTGAAGGAATTTTTCCCAAATGTCTGAAGAAAGCTGTCGTTATTCCGGTATTTAAATCTGGCAGTAAAAATCATATTACGAATTATAGACCTATTTCGTTACTGCCAGCTATATCTAAAATATTAGAAAAAATTATAAATAAAAGACTTGTCCAATATTTAGAGAGGCATTCCTTATTGTCAGATAGCCAATTTGGTTTTAGAGCTAAACTATCGACTGCCGACGCTGTGCATCAAGTCACTGACTATTTAGTCCAGGAACTTGACACAGGTAAAAGGACAGTGGGAATATTCCTGGACCTCGCAAAAGCTTTCGACTCAGTTTCAATACCTATTCTATTGCAAAAGCTAGAATCTTTAGGCATAAGAGGCACCCAGCTTAAACTATTTGCAGATTATCTTAATGAGCGTACTCAATGCGTAAAAATAGGCAGTGTTCTCAGCTCTGATATGAAAAGTACTTCGTTTGGAGTTCCTCAGGGAAGCATTTTAGGTCCCACTTTATTTTTAGTATATATAAATGACCTGTGTAATCTCAAATTAACTGGTGGCAAAATCATATCATATGCTGATGACACTGCTCTGCTGTTCTCTGCTGACTCTCATGAAGATATCTATAAACATGCACAACATGGCTTCAATATTGTTTATAACTGGCTCCAGCAACATCTACTGACACTGAACGCGGTTAAAACTAATTATATACATTTTTCTATGCGTAAATCAAAATCGGCACCGACGAACCCTAAACTTTATGCACACCAATGTAAGGACCCCACAAATCTTCTGTGTAAGTGTTCAGATATTTCTATGACTGACAAGATTAAGTACTTGGGTGTTATAATTGATGAAACCCTTACTTTTAGGCACCATATTGAAGCTTTATGCGGCAGAATACGAAATTTAATATTTGTTTTTAAAAAACTACGCACAATTGCGGATTTAACATTAATCAGGCAAGTTTACCAAACTTTATGTCAATCAATAATTACTTACTGCATTACGTCATGGGGTGGCACTGCTAAAACTGTATTACTAACCATTGAGAGAGCCCAACGAGCGGTATTAAAAGTCTCTACCTTTCGTCCATTCCTCTTCCCCACTGACATTCTTTATAAATCCTGTAAAGTATTAACGGTTAGTCAGTTATTTATATTAAACACCGTCATCAAAACTAAAAAAAATAATTAAACACGTCGCACTTCCATACAGCACTGAAACTACTAACAAAAGACGAAAAGATATTGTTTGCCCTCAAAACGCGGGAACAAAACATGCCTTCTCTTCTAGATTTTACTTGTTCTTAGGTCCACTTCTTTATAATAGGTTAAACGCTAAATTAGGCATATATCATCACTGCTACAGTAAAACAAAGAATATACTCAAAGAAGCCCTTCTCAGTATGTCCTACGAGGATACAGAAAAATTATTAGTTGTCTTTAAATGAATGTTGCTCTTTATACCTAGCAGTTTGGAATGAATATTGTTTAAATTTTTATACATTAAGTAGTTAAGTTTATGAATGGAATGTTGTTTTCGCTATTTATTTATTTAGCCACAAAGAATAAAAGAGTCATTTGTATTATTATTTAAGAATTTAGTATGGTTCCTAGTTTGAAACAAATAATGTTTAATTTATACATTAGGAAGATAGGTTTTTAATGAAAATAGTTCTGATTTTTTATTTTTATTATTATTTAGTCTCTATGAACATAAATGTATTTTGCATTGTAATTTAAGTATTTAGTAAGTCCTTTATTTTTGCCTGGAAAACAGGATAAACCTAGTTCAGGCAGTTGTGTATTATTGTCACTAATAGTATGTTTAGTATTCTGGATATGTTGTAAAATAAGTTATTCAATAAAGATTTTATTATTATTATCTATTATTATTATTATTATTCTGTGGTAGTACCACTATTACTTATTCTGTGGTAGTACTTACGCAAATTCGCGATACAGTCGCACGTTTGCATATTAAATATTTCTAGGAGCTCAGCTGTCGTAATACCAGACTCAATACAACTGTTACCAATCTCTAGGAGTCTTCGTGACAGACAAAAAGCCAAAGGTAAAGAAACCATTTCCTTAATTTTTGATACTTTTTTTTACTTGACTAAGTAGGTAGGAACTTCAAAGATTGATAAAAAAAGTAACGTAATTTTCAAAATTTATTATTTATTATATTATACTTAATAACAAAAAACTACACACTAAAATCCGGATAGCACTAGTTTACCAAGTACATGTTTATTTTCAATTAACCTATGAGCTTCTCTTAAATTTGCTGCATTAATAGGTGACAAGACTTTTGTCAGAGTACTTTGTAACCTTCCATCATCAAACATCTTGGATGCCTCTTGTAAAATTTCATGATGTCTATATTTATCTTCTGTATTGTATTTGATCCTTGTTGTCCTCATTTCCGATACTAAGGTCAAGCTTTTGTCCTTCAAAGGCTTCAGATCGACAAGACCACTGCTATCAACAACAAGACATATTTTACCTTGAGGCTTAATGGCCTTCATCAATGTATCCCAATATGGGTAAGGGTCATGATTGACTATAATGTAATTTATCCCGTCTTCATATCCATTAGCTTGCAACTGTGGTATCAAGTCTTTGGTATGGTTTAGAACAATATCAGCACCGTGTTGGCGGGTGAATGCTTCGCTCTCCTGGCGTGACGCCGTCCCAATGACATTGAGGCCCAAGTTTTTAGCCAGCTGCGTCGCAATGGACCCTACGCCGCCTGCGCTATTGATTATCAACAGAGACTTACCCTTATCTTCTTCTGTTAATAAAAGGCGGTCAAAAATGCATTCGTATGCAGTTACTGTAGTAATTGGCATCGCTGCTGCTTGTTCAAATGTTAAATTTTGCGGCTTCTTCCCAATTAGAATTTCGTCTAAAGCGACATATTCAGCGTTTGAACCGTTCTTGCTGTTAATGTATCCAGCGAAAAATACCTCATCGCCCACATCGAACAACTTGACACTACTCCCTTTGTTAACAATTATGCCGGACCGTCGAAACCTAGAATTCTCGGCACCGCTTCAACGTTATGTTGGCGTGCCCGTATTTTGGTATCAATAGGATTCACAGCAGTCGCCTTCACTTGCACCAATACTTCGTTATTTAGAACATTTGGAACGTTCACTTCCAAATCTATTAGACTGTTCTCTTCCGATATCGGTAAATATTTGTAAAAACCAACGGCCTTCATTGTTTTCGGTAGATTCCTTGCCATTTTCTCGTTGTAATTATCTAAGGCCTCTTGATGTAAACCGGACGACTTTCAGTAGGTAGCATTATAAATAAAGACACCACGGCACTGACTATTTATTGGTCAAACATTGTTCATATCTGTCTGACTGACATTCATTATCTTATCAAGGGTTTGTTTGTTTCCAACATCAAGTTTTGCTTGTCATGCTCACATTCACATACAAATTGTGTAAACTCGCCTGCAGATCAACCTTTTCAAAACTGTCAAATATCTCTAATCGATATAGATCCTCATACCCTAATGATAAAGTTCAAACTTTATTGAAGAAATTTGACATTTTGTGGTAGGTTAGGTTGAAGTGCTGGCGTCTAGCGTCTGTACATTATGTAAGTACGTAAAATTGAAAAGCTGACTACACACGAGTTTATCAGTTGGCGTGGTGACTCCACTCCAACAAAACTTAAGTTTCCGTTGCAGTTCTACCTTAGGATGTTACCAGACCAATCGATCGATCGTCGATCGACGGCATCGATCGATGGTAGAATGGATTAGTCGACGTCGATCGATAGTTTCTACCAGACCAATCGATCGATAGTCGATCGACAATCGACCGGTAGAGTGGATTGGGTGTTTAATCGAGCTCTTTGATTAGACGCGCCGGCCGCTTCATTTTTTATAAATTTATTTCGTGACTAGTCGTAATAATAGAGTTCATTGATTATGCTCAAAGTTGATGATAATGAGTGATGATAGTATGAACTTAAAACTATTTTAACGGGATTATAACACGATTAATTTTTGTTCGCTTGTGACCACGGCCGGCGGCCGCAGCATCGCGGCCGAAACGTCAAGCAGTATAGAACTATTATTTATTCTGTGGCAGTATGTAGATATCGTGTTAGTTAGGTCCCGTTAAAATAGTTTTAATGCAAAATGCAATGCAACGCGATAGTTCAATATAATATTAACGTTTAAATGCCAACTGATATTCCTTCCAAACCCCTTGGGAAACACTTTAGATTAAGCAACACCGAAAAAGAGGGGAAGGGGAGGAGGAGCCAAAGTGCGGAAATGCATAGTTTTCAAGATATTTTTATTTTGAGGTTATGTTAGGTTATTTATTTAGGTTATTTTTAGAAAAAAAAACAAAAATTCTACTTAGTTACCATTATCGTACCCCCTCCATTCCCGTCCCTTCCCCTCACCCTGTCCCTTCCCCCCCAAGATATTTTTGAATGGAGCTAGTTTTCTGTTGTCTAATAAAAAAATAACCTAGAAATTTAAGACAATCGCTAATAAAAATACTAAGAATGTCAACATCCTATTTATCGAGCGAGATACTCTTCTAGGCAAAGTTGTGTTTTTCACCTACAACTTTGCCTATGACTTTGCGCACTAGTAATTCGGTAAACTCGTATGATATATAAAAATTTGGGTCGTATTGCAAAGCATAAAGTCTATTTTATCATTGACAACCAATGATATTATAAACTATAGATATGTTACGTTCATAGTAATTTGCGTTTAAAATCTGTTCCGTTCCGAGCAATCCACACTGACAAGAAGATATACGCAACGCGGCAAGACCGGCTCTCCACACGCACGAGAGGTTAGAGTAACATTTAGTCGTAGAGTGGACACTTGATTGAAATGTCAGTACATAGGTAAGAAATAAAACTTCTTACAAAAGTAAATCATATTTATTGGAAATTTGAACAATGAAATAATTAATAATAAAAGAAACGAAATAAAATACATATTTTAAATACCTTTAAAAAGATTTAATTTATTTCATTTTTGTCTTTTAGAACGTTTTTGTATTTCGGGGTTATTTTTATGTGCAGAATGGCGACGAATATTTATGTATTTATCAATTATGGTTTCAATGAGGTGTACTCGATGATTGAAAATGGGTGTCTGATGAATGGTCGAAAAATGAGTCAAAACATTAGAATACAAACGTTTTTTAAAATGCGGCACTTTAATTTCTCTACGTCTTCATTGCTAGCAAAATGTAACCCTTTTTCATTTAAATGAGATTTTATGACAAATTCGCTTATTTGTTCACGAACTGACCTAATCACTCAGAAACCTAATTCATTAAAAGAAAAAACATTAATAATCCTTAATTATCAGTACATATAATGTATTATACATCGAGATACACCATCGTTAAATTATAAACTGCCATAATCGACATATTTCATATTTTATTGTTACAACAGCCAAATAGCCAATTAAACTTTTTGAAAAAAAAAATTGTACGTGGTATCAATGATATTATTATAATAACTATAATATCATTGCGTGGTATAAAATAAGCGTTTGTAATTTTCAAAATACTTTTCCGAAAACTGTCAAGTAGCCAATTTGTTTTCTACTATATACAGCGAGATTTTTCATTGGTTTTGGAGCCGAAAACGTTATGATACAAAAAAAGTGTTGTACCTATTTAAGAAATAATAATCGCTTTACGAGCAAATATAAAAAAGTTGTAAAAGTGACTTTTTGTCGAAAACACGTAGTAACGTTCTCCTTATCATCTTGTACACACACACCGTGACCGTGACCCCTATGAACTCACGCATTCGAGCGCAAGTCGCAACTCGCAGTCGATCGAGTGTGCGTATGTACCTACTTACACGCGCGTTGTGGAACAGCTGATTTTTGTTCTATTTGTTATTCTAATCACTATTGAAATACGATTTAAACTTTTCCTTCATACTTTTTACGGGCTTAGGACCGTCAGAAATAAGTTAGGTAAGTACTAAATTAGGTACTTTAAAAAATACGAATTAACTAAAATAAGAACGTAACTACTTTTTATTACATTCATTATTTAGGTACTAAACGAGTTACTTATTTCCGGCGTATTTAAAAATTTGAATCGTAGGTCGATTCAAATTTTTTACTATAATCATATAAATTACCTTAATTTGGTGAGTCTTTTATAAACACTAAAACACAACTTTACACTTCTCTGTACCGTAACAATTGTTCAAAATGTCTACCATTAACTTGGATGCACATTCTCGCACGTTTTATTGAATTGGTTTTTAATCTTCTTAGTGTGTCTCTGTCACTTTTTACCACATTAAAAGCGTCCACTATCGCGACTTGAGGAGAGCGAATCCCTTGCATGCGCAGCGACTGCAGATGCTCGGGTGGCTCGGGCTTCGTTAATGTTATCGCCAGATAAGGCATAAAATCGTATCATCGCTAAATACTCAATGTATTCATAGTGTCGATCCATTACAACGATGCACTCGCGGCGAAACACTGACTACAGCCAAAATTACGTACGACCTGTTGACCTAATTTCGCGAGACTAGCCGGCCGGTAAAAAAATGCACTTTGCACTAATGCAACGGCCTGCGCCGGCGGCGGGGCGGGAGAGCCCGCTCCGCCCCGCCGGGGGGGTAGACGGCGCGTTTGAAGCGCCTCGGTCGTTGACTTTGATAAGATCGTCCGGTACTAAGGATTCTTAAATTTTTTATTGATATTTTTTTAATGATTTTTTATGCTCATATTTTTAGTTTTACAAGCTAAATAGCTTCTACTGATGATAAACATGAAAAGGGTTTCGGCTCCAAAACCAATGAAAAATCTCGGTGTATAATACATTATATGTACTGATAATTAAGGATTATTAATGTTTTTTCTCTTAATGAATTAGGTTTCTGAGTGATTAGGTCAGTTCGTGAACAAATAAGCGAATTTGTCATAAAATCTCATTTAAATGAAAAAGGGTTACATTTTGCTAGCAATGAAGACGTAGAGAAATTAAAGTGCCGCATTTTAAAAAAACGTTTGTATTCTAATGTTTTGACTCATTTTTCGACCATTCATCAGACACCCATTTTCAATCATCGAGTACACCTCATTGAAACCATAATTGATAAATACATAAATATTCGTCGCCATTCTGCACATAAAAATAACCCCGAAATACAAAAACGTTCTAAAAGACAAAAATGAAATAAATTAAATCTTTTTAAAGGTATTTAAAATATGTATTTTATTTCGTTTCTTTTATTATTAATTATTTCATTGTTCAAATTTCCAATAAATATGATTTACTTTTGTAAGAAGTTTTATTTCTTACCTATGTACTGACATTTCAATCAAGTGTCCACTCTACGACTAAATGTTACTCTAACCTCTCGTGCGTGTGGAGAGCCGGTCTTGCCGCGTTGCGTATATCTTCTTGTCAGTGTGGATTGCTCGGAACGGAACAGATTTTAAACGCAAATTACTATGAACGTAACATATCTATAGTTTATAATATCATTGGTTGTCAATGATAAAATAGACTTTATGCTTTGCAATACGACCCAAATTTTTATATATCATACGAGTTTACCGAATTACTAGTGCGCAAAGTCATAGGCAAAGTTGTAGGTGAAAAACACAACTTTGCCTAGAAGAGTATCTCGCTCGATAAATAGGATGTTGACATTCTTAGTATTTTTATTAGCGATTGTCTTGAATTTCTAGGTTATTTTTTTATTAGACAACAGAAAACTAGCTCCATTCAAAAATATCTTGGGGGGGAAGGGACAGGGTGAGGGGAAGGGACGGGAATGGAGGGGGTACGGTAATGGTAACTAAGTAGAATTTTTGTTTTTTTTTCTAAAAATAAACTAAATAAATAACCTAACATAACCTCAAAATAAAAATATCTTGAAAACTATGCATTTCCGCACTTTGGCTCCTCCTCCCCTTCCCCTCTTTTTCGGTGTTGCTTAATCTAAAGTGTTTTTCAAGGGGTTTGGAAGGAATATCAGTTAGCATTTAAATGTTAATATTATATTGAACTATCGCGTTGCATTGCATTTTGCATTAAAACTATTTTAACGGGACCTAACTAACACGATATCTACATACTGCCACAGAATAAATAATAGTTCTATACTGCTTGACGTTTCGGCCGCGATGCTGCGGCCGCCGGCCGTGGTCACAAGCGAACAAAAATTAATCGTGTTATAATCCCGTTAAAATAGTTTTAAGTTCATACTATCATCACTCATTATCATCAACTTTGAGCATAATCAATGAACTCTATTATTACGACTAGTCACGATGTGATGTATGGAGTTAGTATGTAAGACTATCTATTTAAAAGGCATGTATCAATAAATTATATTCAGTATTTATCCAGCACTCATGTGTATTATTTCACTCCCGGCTCACGACCTTACATGGCGACCCTGCCAAAAGTAGAGACACGCGCGCGAGGATCCTGACACCGCCCGGCGCCCGCCGCCGCTGCGCCGCCGCCGGCGCCGGCCGTAAAAGGACTAGTTTCTGTAAATATCGGCCTCTCGGTGTGTTTCAATCATGGATGAAACAATTCATTTTAAAACTTTCAAGTGTGACAGTTGTGTATCGCAAACTTTAAAATGGGAAAGCAGCAGTCAAAAGAAGAAAATATTGTAATAGCCCAAAACGCAGCTGGGGGCCAAAATAGTGCGCCAGTCGACGAGATCCGGTTCCATTTGTCCACCACAAATATTCTGATGCTGATCATCGTGCTCTGCGTGCTTCTTGGGGTACTGTTCTGGATATTCCGTATATATCGGAAGTGTCACTTGCGGTGGATTCGACAAGAGGTCGAGCAGAATGGAAACAATAGAGGGCAGCGATTATCCTTTCGACGGCGATTCAACATGTACCCGGATTTAAACGTGGAAGATAGTAAAGTTTGAAAGTGCGGTTTCTTATACGTATCTATTCATGTGTGGTGCGTAAAATTGTGCAGTGCGGTTTGTGCGGTATATTATAATATTTTTACGTACTACGCGTAGGCGCGACATTCTACTACGAGTATAAGAAAATAAATAATAATGGACACTATTTAATGGACACTATTTAGAAAATATGTTTAACCTGTCATAGAAATTAAAATTGTATTAATCTTTATACCTAATAATTAATGTTGTAAGCGAGCAAAGGTACTAATATTTTACATATTACAGCTAAATACAATGAAGTTCTACGTCTTGACAATGATAAAGGTGCGTATTTTAATGCTATGTTATTATAACTATTGTATTTAAATTTAATTCTTAAATTCCCCTATTCGTAATATTTTTTTTTGTTAATAATTATTAAATTCCTATGGCCACATATATAAAGGAATTGTATGAAGAGTTATTTGTAATAAGACAGTATTTAATTAAAATTGGCCCATCTAGACGACAGGGTAATATTTTACAGAAAAAGCTTAGTGAAGCCAAGTTAATCGGTGGCCAATATAATACTTATATAGAAAATATTAATAAAGTAGGCCGGTTAGATGAAAAGGAGAATATTCTAATAAGAAAGTGTTGCGAGGATTTTAATAATTTATTTAAGGAAATTACTAAATTGTGTGAATATTCCGAGTCTTTAGATTACGTAACCAAAATGGACAAATTCGATCTGAAAGTGGCTTTGACCTTATTACCGGTTATGAATGACGAAATTTCTAATACAAAACAGCTGATGGACGGTAAAGAATATTACAGTTCAGTCATTGTCCAATTTACTAAAGTGTCCACATAATAAATAAGGAATAAATAATGTCAAAAGTAATAATTGTCGAGCTTGATAAATCAACGGCTCTCACGCTCCACGTCGCGCGTCGTCGCTTAAGGCCAGGTATTTCTCTCTCGCGGCTTCTCTCTCGCTCTCTCGATGGTACGACGGTACGGGACGGGTATAACAGCGAAGCGGCGCGTTTTATAGTTTTTATTGCCTATATTTATAGACTTTATATATAGGATTCTCTGCTAATTTATCTGCGAATTATTTGTCTTTCGTTGAGTACAAAAATTAAATGTAAAGTATCAGTATCGTATTTATATATGTGTATAGTGTGTATGAATGTATTGTATGTGTGTATATATATGTATGCATGTATATATATTATATTTTAAAATAATTTTATATCTTATTTGGTGGATTTGGATCGGTCGTATTCGGTTGCATTCGCATCGCTGTCGATCGAGTTGGACTTGTGCCGATGCTGCGTCCCTAGCCTGGCTTCTGCTGCCCTCGTCATTTTTTGTCCTCGGTCCTGTGGGGGTGGACCGGTGTCGCGTCGTGTCGCGTAGGCAGGCTGGATCGGAAGTGAATATGGCCGGCGCGACGCGACGCGATGTTGGTTTGCCCCCGTAGGATCGGGGGTGGGGAGTGGTGGGGGTGGTGGGGGTTGGGTTGGGGACGTGGCGTCGGTGCGGGTCTGGTTCGATTGATGGTGATGTGAGTGTGGTTGAGTGTGATTGATCTAAATCTACCACTTATTTATTATTTATTATTATTATTATTTTTTATCGAGTGATGTTATTGGATTTTGTAACTGAATGAGACTTTGAATAGATTGGATCCTTAACTAATACATAGCTTTTTTTTTTTTTTTCCCAGAATTTAAACCATTATTTTCTATGTCTCAGATGGTTTGAAAAAACTTAAAGCGCGATCTATCTAGCCTTGAGAGGAAACACTGCATCGGCGTGGCGTTCGGGATTCTCATGCGGGGCGCGGGGGAGCGGCGTTTCGTGGTCCCCTGTTTCCTCCTTCAGAGGTGGACCAATCTTTATTTAAGCGTCGGTTGGGGGAGGAGGTTTTCTGTGTCTGTGTGTATGATTTTTTTTTTTTTTTTTTAAACGAGTTACCTAATGTTTCTGAAGACGCCTTAAAACGAAGTGATTTCGCTTAATTTTGAAGGCTCCTGGTTATTAAATAAATGACTTAATGCAAAGGAATCAAGCATACGGACGTGAAGGGTCTCTTTCTTTAACCGTTGCTGAAGGGGTGGTGGGGGTTGGTCCGGTTTTGGAAGGGGGCTGCGGGGCGTCGTTTTTCTGTGTTTGGTGTGGGAGTTTTGTGTGCCGCGTCGGCGTGGTGTTTCCTCTTAACTCGTAATCCCTACGCGCGCGCGTAAACCCTGCGCTCCTGACGGACGTCAAATCGATATCGAGTCGGCTGTGCTTATCGGAATATGAACGCTCGGGTCACGAGATAGGTTTCAGTTTCGCGTGGGAGTCGTTGGAGGGTGAACCTTCTGTACGGTAGTAGTATTAGTTATTCTGTGCTTGTACCAAGACGAATAACGAAACAATTTTAAAACACACAAGTTTATGCTTATTAATTTTTGACGTTTTTTTATGCTTAAGTTTTTATAAAAAAAGATATTTGAATGATTAAAAATGTCAACCTTATTGGTTAGGTACTAATGTTTTCCAAAACTCATTTCAGCCGCTACTTTATTTTACTTCAATAACTCCAATTTATATTACTTACCACAGTATCAATACGATAATTGGAAATCATATTACACAATTCTATGACCACGGCTTATATTTCGGTTCGACGCGATTCTGTTTCGGCGTGCAGTGGTACTGGGGGTAGCAATGCGCATTTGTCTGGCACAGACTATAATAGCTCGTTAGATTAGTTATTAAGTCTTAACTATAAGTTAGTTAACTGTTTTTTTATTATTATTAGTATTGACGTCAATAAGTGCCTGTAAAGGTTTACATTGAATAAATAATTTGACTTTGACTTTGACAACTGAAAGAATCATCTGTATTTTTTGGAGTCCTTATATAGTATCTAATTTAATAAACAATAACATAAAAATATACATCGAAATTAAATGAAAACCTTACTTAATATTTTTTATTGAAATCTGATTTGTCAATATAAATATCTCATATTAAGGTTAATTCTCAAAGCCTCCAAGAGATGGCGCTGTACATACGCTGAATCGCGCAAACGTTTCGTTTTATTGGCATGATATAAAGGCAGTGATGCATTTGTTAGTTAGTTCCTTCAAGGTGTGTGTTAATAAAGTGTAATACAAGTAAAAGTGTTTGTGAATTGTGAATCCCGACCTTAGTGAAATATACATGGTGCCGAAACCCGGGACGGACTTGGACTTGGTAATCGTGAGTGAAATTAGAACTTAAAAATTTGAAGTGTTAAAATTAAAAAGACTTGTAAAATTTCGTGATTTAATTCATCGACTTAGAAAAATTTGCTTATTTTCAAAGACTTGTAAAATTTTGTGTTTATTTATATGGACTTAGAAAAATTTTAAGAAAAAAAAAAAAGACTTGTAAAATTTTCGTGATTTATTCTATGGACTTAGAAAAATTTGCTGCGAAAAGGACTTGTAAAAATTTTGTGATTTGATCCGAAGTTTGGACTTAGAAAATTTTCGTCGAGAAAACACTTGTGAAATTTTAGTGTTTTATTCTACTACGGACTTAGAACATTAGGAAGTTATAAAAAGGGACTTGTGATTTTGTGTTTTCATGTTTTGAACTTTAACTAATTGAAGGGTATTGAACTTAAGCGTGATACATCGAACTTTAATAGGTTATCTTCGGTGGTTAACACAGTTGTTAGTCAATACAATTCATTATGGCGGATAAAAGATTGAAGTCGCAAATCGAATTTTGTTCGCGATTAGAAAAGGCAGAGAAAAACTTTAAGAAGAGTCCAAGAGTAAGAATAACTAAATCTTATTTAGAAACAAGAATACAAACGTTGCAAAGCTTATGTGAGGCTTTCAAAACTAATCATATCAAGCTCATTGAAGATTTATCCGAGGAACAAATACAAATCTTACCCTATTTTACGGAAGATAAATATGATTGGTTTGAAGAAATATATACATCATACATGTCAGATCTCCAGGATGCACTGGAGAAGTTAAAGGAGAACGTGCAGATAACCGAGATAGCTAATATGTCTACGTCTACTGAAATTCAACTTCCAAGAATACAATTGCCAAATTTTAACGGCAAATATGAGGAGTGGCAGACGTACTACGATATGTTTGTTTCACTAATACACAAGAACGAGAAATTATCAAAGGTGCAAAAACTACACTATTTGAAGAGTAGCGTTTCTGGGGAACCAGAGCAACTTTTACGGAATTTCTCGACTACTGAACAAAATTATGATGAGGCTTGGAACCAACTGACAAGACGATATGCCAACAAACGATATAACTCGAATGCAGTTTTTAAAATTTTGTTTTCTCAAAAGCAAATAAATGGAGAGTCTGCACTGGCTATAAAACAGTTGCTAGACACTACGACGTCATGCTTAAAGGCTTTAAAGAATATGGAATTTAGTACGGAATCATGGGATCCTATTATCATTTATATGGTGATTTCAAGACTGGATGTGGAGTCTCATAAACAATGGGAAAATCAAATGAGCATGATGATCGACGAGACGCCTACGTGGAGTCAATTAGTAGATTTCCTAGAGGCCAGATTTAGAAGTTTGGAAATGGTTGATGCTGGCAAGAACTTACACAAACCAGTAATGCAGCCAAAGAAATCACTAGGGAAGCCAAAGACATTCCACGCAGCTATTCAAGAGGATAACCAGAAAAGCGAATTGACATGCGTCATGTGCAGCGGCAATCATTATCTCAACTTATGTAATAAATTTAGCCAAATGTCAGTGCAAGATAGACGGAACCTTGTTCAAACCAAAGGCTTATGCTTCAACTGCCTCAAATCGAGTCACGTAGTTGGAAAATGTCGCATACCGATATGCTGTAAGAAATGCAGCCGAAGACATCATACAATGTTACATTATGAAAGAGAAGGATTCACAGAAAACACAAAACAGAAACAGGAACACACACATCAACCTAGTACATCGTCAGCAGAACCAAACATAGTTGTTAATTTTTCAAAGAAGGAGCATCACAGTTTTAATGTTTTACTTGCAACAGCAGTTTTAAAGGCTCGTTCTAGTAACGGGAATAAATGTTTAATTCGGGCATTGTTAGATCAGGGCTCACAAGCTTCATTTGTGACAGAAGCTACTGTTCAATTACTTGGTCTTAAACGCACTCCTGTAAATGGTGTGGTGTCAGGTCTGGGAGAAGGGCAAATGCGTATTAAACATGTTGTCAACTTTTGTTTAGAATCGCGTCATAATCCAGAAATAAGTATCCAAGTAACTGCATATGTATTAGGTTCACTTACCTCGTTGCTTCCTTGTGACAAACTTGACGATCCTGAATGGTTTGAACTGAAAGGATTAGTATTAGCTGATCCAGATTATACGTTACCAGGAAAGATAGATGTTTTATTAGGCGCAGAAGTACATGGCGAAGTTTTGTTAAATGGCTTGATAAAACACCCCAAAGGAAATCTGATAGCACAAAATACGGTCTTTGGATGGGTTTTATCGGGAAAAATCGCTAGTAATTCTGCATCAAAAGACAACGTTACAAGTATGCATTTGAAAATCAGAGAGCCAGATGATTGGCTTAAAAAGTTTTGGGAATTAGAGGCTGAACCAGACAGTATTCAGAAAAAACTATCTAAGGAAGAAGAAACATGTGAGAATTTCTATGAAGCGACAACTACCAGAAATGATGATGGGAGATTTGTTGTAAGGTTGCCTTTTAGAGACGAAGATCCCGAAGTCCAATACGGTCAATCATTGGACAGAGCACGTAAAAGCTTAGCATTTTTGGAAAAGAGATTGGGAAGAAATCCTCAGCTTTATGAAGACTATAAAAAGGTTTTGGCAGAGTACGTGAGTTTGGACCACATGGATCTCGTCAAGGCAAATGAATTGAACAATGAAAAAGCCGTATATCTTCCTCACCATGCAGTTGTTCGTGAGGACAAGGAAACAACAAAGGTACGTGTCGTTTTCAACGCATCAAGCAAAGGTAATAATGGTGTATCTTTAAATGACAATCTGTTAGTAGGTCCCAAACTTCAACAAGACTTACGACATTTAATAATGAGATGGCGAGCTCATCGCATATGTTTAATTGCAGATCTAGTTAAAATGTACAGACAGGTACGAGTGCATGACGATGATACAAATTTTCAGAGAATACTTTGGAGAGCTCATCCAGACATGCCCATCCAACATTATAAGTTACTAACGTTGACATTTGGTACGGCGTGTGCACCCTACCTTGCAGTCAAAACCCTACAGAGGCTTGCTGAAGAAGAAGAGACTAAGTTTCCAGTGGCAGCAGAAATAACAAGAAGAGACTTTTACGTTGATGATATGATGACAGGCTGTAGCACAGAAGAAGAAGCTAAAATAATCTACGAAGAAATGAACGAATTAATGAGTTCCGGAGGGTTTCAACTGCAAAAGTGGAGTAGCAATTGCAAAGAAGTACTTCAGTATATTGATAAAGGTAGACAGCGTAACAATGAAGTTCCAATAAAGATGGATGACACTCTAAAAGTACTCGGGATACAATGGAATAAAACCACCGATCATTTCGAATATACCGTCAACTTACAAGAACCAAAATATCCGATAACTAAAAGGCAAGTTCTCTCCGACATTGCTCGTCTTTACGACCCTATGGGCTGGATTGCACCAGTTGTTGTGTGTGCAAAACTTATAATACAGAAAATCTGGAAAGCACAATTAGATTGGGACGATGATTTGACAGAGGAACTGCGAGAAGAATGGCTCAATTTTCGAGAAAAATTGAAGGAAATCATGGGGATAGGAGTTCCCAGGTGGATTAAGTCGACAAATTACAGCAGATTGGAATTACATGCATTCTCAGATGCTTCTAGAGCAGCCTATGGTGCAGCCGTTTACGTTCGTGTTGTAAATGAAGATCAAAGTGTTCACGTGACGTTGGTGTCAGCAAAAACCAAAGTTGCTCCATTAGAAAAGGAAATGTCTATTCCTCGTTTAGAATTGTGTGGCGCTCATCTTGCAGCGAAATTGCTATCTGAAATCTCGCAAGTCATGAATATACTAACAGAAAATTTATACGGGTGGACTGATTCCACAATAGTGTTGGCGTGGCTTAAAGGCGGAGCAAGCAAATGGACGACCTTTGTGAGCAATAGAGTATCAGGTATACTATCAATAATGGATCACGATCAATGGCGACATGTTTCTACTGATACCAACCCCGCCGATTGTGCATCAAGAGGATTGCAACCCTCTGCAATGACTACTAATACATTATGGTGGAACGGACCTGATTGGTTAAGAAAATTTAAATTAGAACTTACAGAACAGGAAGATATAGAGACACACGAAGAAGAAAGAAAAACATCATTAATAGTGACACAGAATAAAAAAGAAAAATTTGAGTGGGAAAGATTTTCTAATCTAAGAAGGATGCTAAAGGTAATATCATTTTGTAGAAGAGTATTATTGACAAAGACTAAACTTAAACAATATCCAGAATTTATTACCGTAAAAGAAATGAACCAAACATTAGAACATTGTATTAGACAAGTGCAAAGTTTAGAATTTGAAGAAGAAATTCAAATAATTAAGAAAGAAAAAGATTTGCCTAAGAAGAGTGTGCTACATACCCTTTGTCCTATTTTAGATAAAACAGGAATTTTAAGAGTAGGCGGACGCATTGATATGGCCAACGTGAGTTTTGACATGAGACATCCGATTATTATGCCTGCTAAGAATCATCTTACACAGCTTTTAGTAGCAGACGCTCACATCAAAACCCTGCACGGTGGACCACAAATCATGCTTAATTATCTGAGGTCTAAATATTGGATTGTCCGGGCTCGAGAGCAGGTAAAAAAATATTATCGGAAATGTACCGTGTGTACTAGACATGCCAAAGCTGCGAGAACTCAATTAATGGGGCAACTGCCACAAGCCAGACTTACGCCAGCTAAACCTTTTACATCTACCGGTGTTGACTACGCAGGACCTATCAACATAAGATTTTCTCCAGGTCGCGGTGCGAAATCTTTCAAGGGATATATTTGCCTCTTTGTGTGTATGACAACACGCGCAGTACATTTAGAAGCCGTTACGGATTTGACTTCGAAAGGATTTATAGCTGCTTTTAGGAGGTTTACATCAAGACGTGGCCATTGTAAGGATATTTTTAGCGACAATGGCACAAATTTCGTTGGGGCTGACAAGCAGTTGCAAGAGATGTTTGATAGAGCCAAATCTAGTTTGCCAAATGAAATTGCGGAAATGCTTACATTAGAATCAACGACGTGGCATTTCATCCCACCTCAATCACCTAACTTCGGAGGTCTATGGGAAGCAGGTGTGCGCAGTGTAAAGGGTCACTTGAGAAAAGTTATCGGCGATAGTACGCTAACGTATGAGGAGCTAGCAACAGTTTTGTCACAAGTGGAAGCTTGTTTAAATTCGCGTCCTTTGTCGGTACTTAGTGATAACGTAAACGACCCACTCCCACTGACGCCAGGTCATTTTTTGGTTGGCGTACCAATACTTAATGTTAATGATGAAAACTACTCAGAATGTAATATTACAGCATTAGATAGATGGAGGATAGTACAAAAAATGGTTAATATTTTTTGGAAAAGATGGTCAAAAGAATATTTGGTTACTTTAAGTCAGAGATACAAGTGGAATTCTAAGCAAACTGAGCCAAATGTAAATGATGTAGTACTTGTGAGAGACGATAATATTCCACCTTGTAAATGGATTATGGGTATTATTGTAAATAAACACGTAGGACCTGATAATGTTACTCGTGTAGTTACTATTAAATGTAAAAACGGATTTATGAAACGCCCTCTTAGTAAAATATGTGTGTTGCCAAAGTAAATTGTATTCTCACGGTGGGCGGTTTGTTGTTAAGTTGATCAAGCAATGTTGAGTTTGATTTTAATATAGTTTTTATAGTATATTTTTGTTTTCAGCATTGCTTTTCTATGTGAATTTGCACTGAAAAGTGTTCATGTTATGGTGGTGGTCTAAATGTTTAAGTTTTAATTTATGAAGGACTCGTCCTTGGTGGGCGGGATGTCCAATTTACTAAAGTGTCCACATAATAAATAAGGAATAAATAATGTCAAAAGTAATAATTGTCGAGCTTGATAAATCAACTGAAAGAATCATCTGTATTTTTTGGAGTCCTTATATAGTATCTAATTTAATAAACAATAACATAAAAATATACATCGAAATTAAATGAAAACCTTACTTAATATTTTTTATTGAAATCTGATTTGTCAATATAAATATCTCATATTAAGGTTAATTCTCAAAGCCTCCAAGAGATGGCGCTGTACATACGCTGAATCGCGCAAACGTTTCGTTTTATTGGCATGATATAAAGGCAGTGATGCATTTGTTAGTTAGTTCCTTCAAGGTGTGTGTTAATAAAGTGTAATACAAGTAAAAGTGTTTGTGAATTGTGAATCCCGACCTTAGTGAAATATACAGTCATTAATGCTGAATCACAGTCGCAATTAATTTCTTTTATTCTTAAGAGTAGGCTGTCGCAGTCTGCCAAGTTAAAGTTAGGAACAAACTATGATACTGTTCCTAATCTAATAAATGACATGAGAAAATTATTATTACCTAAAAAGTCAGCCAGCGCATTGCAAAAGCAATTTTTAAACTGCAAACAAAATAATTTGTCAATTGGTGCTTTTGGGAAAATGTTGTCCGAAATGTTTGTTGAACTTACCGTTTCCCAGTCCGACGGAGATAGTGAAAAATTTAACGTTTTGAAGTCAATCAATGAGAAACAGGCAATTAGACAATTTAGTGACGGATTGAGAAACCGTAGGATCGGTACTATTATAACTGCACAAAATTTTGATAATTTAAAAGATGCAATTCAGGCCGGGGTAGACGAGGATGTTTCAGGTTCAGATAATATGGCTGAAGTCATGGCATTTAGACGTAATAATAATAGAAATTTTAAAAACAATTCCAGGCAGCCTCAATACCAGAACTACCAAAGAGGTACGTACAACGCGGGTCGCGGCCGTGGTTCCAGCAATTGGCATCAACCTCGAGGGGGTGCCAGGCAGTGGTTCCAGCAGCCGCCGTCACGGGGACATACGTCCCGAGGCAGACATGCGTATCGAGGTAATAGTTCCAATAATAATTATAGAGCTCAGAGACAGTTTAGAGAACAGATAAGGTTAGTAAATGATGATTCACAGTCGCAACCCCAGGCTAGTACGTCGACACAGATTAGAGAAGCTGAAAGTGAGTTTTTTCGTGCCTAAATGTTATAGTATTCTAGCTAGTGACAGTAGTTATTGTGTCGAATTATTTTATAAAGACATTTATGCGTTTAGTTGGCTCATTGATACGGGGGCTTCAATTTCGGCAATAAAATACAAATGTGTTCTTGATTTTAATATTCCACTTTACAAAGAGAACATAATTATAAACGGTATAGGTGGCAAAGTGCCGGCAATCGGATATGTATGTTTACCGTTGTCAATACATGGCCATAGTATTAATCATAAGTTTTATGTATTTGATACTCTGCCGTGTAAGTCGCATGGTATTCTAGGACAGGACTTTTTAGGAAGGTATGGATCGGTTATCGACATGAGGCATAACACTTTAACGTTATGGCCCGATAAAAGTAAACAGATTGTTTTAAAATTAATGAGTTCATCTAACAAGTTAATGTCATTGCCCCCTAGGTCAGAATCTATACATTATATTAACACTAATTTAGTAGAAGATTGCGTAATTTGTACAAAAGAAATATGTGAAGGAGTGTTTGTTGCCAGTATGTTAGTTAGCCCCACTAATGGTAAAATACCAGTGCGAATTTTGAACACAACCACAAAAGAATTAAATTTATCAGAAATAAAGCTTGATATTCAAAGTATAAGGGAATATTCTATTTGTAATTTTGAGGAAAATGAGAAAAATGCAGTCCGAGTTAAAAGTTTGTTTTCAAAGTTAGATTTAAGAAATTTAAATAAGGAAGAAAAAATAAGTATAGAAAGTTTATGTGCAAAATATTCCGACATTTTTTATTTGGAAGGGGATAAGTTGTCAACCACTGATATTTATCAACATACTATTAAATTAAAACCTGACACACAGCCAATTTATTCAAAACCGTATAGATTACCGCATGCTTTAAAACAGGAAATAAAAAATCAGATTGACCATATGCTGAAAGAAAAAATTATTGAGCCTTGTCAAAGCGAATGGTCTAGCCCTATTTTGCTAGTGCCAAAGAAAAGTGACCAAAACGGAAACAAAAAATGGCGTTTGGTTGTTGATTATAGAAAATTAAACAATAACATTCATGATGACAAGTTTCCACTTCCAAATATAACGGAAATATTAGATTCTTTGTCCGGTTGCATGTATTTTTCTCATTTGGATTTACATCAAGGATATTATAATGTTAGTTTAGACCCAGACAGCCGCAAGTACACTGCTTTTTGTTCGGGACAGTTTCAGATGACGAGGATGCCCATGGGTCTAAAAACTAGCCCAAGTTCGTTTTCTCGCATGATGACGATGGCAATGACTGGATTAACATATGAAAAATGTCTAGTGTACCAAGACGATTTGATCTGTTTTAGTAGAGACTTATCGAGTCATATTAGTAACTTACAACATATTTTCGAGAGATTACGTAAAGTAAATTTAAAATTAAACCCTCAAAAATGTTCCTTTTTACAGAAAGAACTGCTTTATTTGGGTCATATTGTCTCAGCTGACGGCGTCATACCCGATACCGAAAAAATAAAGGTTGTTCAGAATTATCCGGTTCCTAAAAAAGTAGACGAGGTCAAACGATTTGTAGCTTTTGTAAATTACTACAGAAAGTTCATTCCAAATTTTGCTACAAAAGCGCATGCATTAAATAATTTATGTAGAAAAAATGTAGTTTTCAATTGGGATGAGAAGTGCCAAAAGTCTTTTGAGTTATTGAAAGAAAATATAATATCTCACCCTGTGTTACAATATCCTGACTTCTCAGAGCAAAATCAATTTATTTTACAAACTGATGCATCGGGGTATGGCGTTGGAGCAGTTTTATGCAATGGTGATGGAAGGCCTGTAGCATACGCTAGTCGAAGTCTTAACAGAGCAGAAAAAAGGTATCCGACTATTGAAAAAGAATTACTTGCGATTGTGTGGGCCGTAATGCATTTTCGACCATATCTGTATGGCAGGACGTTCAAAATTCAAACTGACCATAAACCACTTATTTATTTATTTGGAATGAGAGATCCATCCAGTCGGTTAATGAAATTTAGATTAAGATTAGAGGAATATAATTTTATATTAGAATATTTGAGAGGCAAAAATAATGTCGCTGCTGACGCTCTATCTCGTTTGCAAATAACATCGGAAGAGTTAAAAGAAATGAATCATGCGTTAATTAATGTAATGACGCGAGGGCAAAGAGCTAGACAAGCACGGGATGCTATTGCTTCTAATAACGATTGGATTGATCACCCAAAAGTTATAGAAGTACATAGCAAACCGAAATATTTCACTGAGTTACGTTTCATAAGCGCTTATGAATTAAATCGATATCGTAAATTAAAAGAGATTAGTCACGAGAGTACGTGTTTGAGTTATGCGCCCTTATTGAATACAATTTTTATAGATTTAGCTTCTCGATCACAACTGACGCCAGGCGAATTTGTGAGAGAGCTGAATATATTTTGTGGGCAAATCGATATAAAAGAAGTATACTTCATTAAAAATGATAATAATAATATTTTTGTCGAAAAGTTAATCAAGGAGATAAAGAGTATAAGTGATTGGTCCGGACCACGAGTATGTATTTTAAACGACACAAAAAGAATAGTTGATAAAGACGATCAACGTGTAATCTTGAATGACTTCCACCTTTTGCCCACTAGTGGCCACGCGGGCATAAGGCGGATGGTGAATACTATTAAAAAATATTATTTTTGGCCGAAGCTTGAAATAGATGTTACTGAATTTGTGAAACGATGTGACAAGTGTCAAAAACAAAAACACTCATCTCATCACATCATACTAAGGAGCCGATGACGATTAGTTCTACAGCAAATTCGGCTTTAGAGAAAATCTATTTAGATATAGTAGGACCTTTAGATAGTGATTGCAATGGTTATAAATATATTCTAACTATACAATGTGAGTTGAGCAAGTACGTCGAGGCCTATCCATTAGAATCAAAAAGTTCGAATGAGGTAGCTAGGAATTTTGTTAATAATTGGATTCTTAGGTATGGTGTTCCGAACGAAATCGCTACAGACAGAGGTACAGAGTTTCTGTCAACTACAATGAAGGAGGTTTGTAAACTTTTACATATTAACCAATTACAGTCTACCGCGTACCACCATCAAAGTATCGGTGCTTTAGAGAATTCACACAAACACATGGGAAACTATTTACGCATCCAAACAGGTAATCACCCAGAGGCATGGAGTACTTGGCTTCCCTTTTGGTGTTTTTCCTATAACACTTCTGTTCATACGGAGACTAAGTTTACTCCCTTTGAGTTAGTATTTGGTAAAAAATGTACATTACCGTCTAATCTAAATTCAAGAATGATTGATCCTCTGTACAACTTTGATAACTATCCCTTAGAATTAAAGTTTAGAATTCAAACTTCACAAAAAGAAGCACGTGACAATTTAATAGCTAGTAAATTAAATAGAAAGGCTAGGTACGATCGTAATGTTAATCCTGTATCATATAAAGTAAATGATTTGATTTTATTAAAGAATGAAACTGGAAATAAGTTTCAAAGCCTATATTCTGGTCCGTATAAAGTGTTAAAAGAATGTCCACCAAATGTTGTAATTATAAAAGACAATAAAAGATATGTTGTTCATAAAAATAGGACAAAAAGTTATTATTCAACAGTAGAATGATTTTATATTAAGATAAGAAATGTTGTATTGCTGTCAAATTTTTAAAGATATGTATATTATCCTATGTACCTACTAAAGACTTTATTAAAAATATATATGTTTTAGACAGTACCTAATATAAGTACTAGAATGTTTAATATTTGATGTATTGTAGAAAAACCGTTATCATTGTATCGTTAATACGTTTAAAATAAAATAAAATGTATCCTTTTATTTTATTTTCTGTATGGGAAGGAGGTGTGATGTATGGAGTTAGTATAAGACTATCTATTTAAAAGGCATGTATCAATAAATTATATTCAGTATTTATCCAGCACTCATGTGTATTATTTCACTCCCGGCTCACGACCTTACAACGAAATAAATTTATAAAAAATGAAGCGGCCGGCGCGTCTAATCAAAGAGCTCGATTAAACACCCAATCCATTCTACCGGTCGATTGTCGATCGACCATCGATCGATTGGTCTGGTAAAAACTATCGATCTAATGTAAACAGACTCCGAGCATTCTATTGCGTTCTATGGAATATTCTAATAGTGCTCGCTCGCTTGATGTAAACGGCACTAGAGCGTGCGAACAGTTGCTTAGAGCGTTCTTGTGTGTTCGGACTTGCTCGCTCCCCGGAGCGGTCTCTTCAAAGCGTTCTAGTGTTCTAATGGTACATTTCTACGCTCACCAAGCCTTGGCAAGCGTGTAAACGTACCATAACGATTTGAATACATACCTACTATCCCTTTCGGTTGGTGATAACTACTTCCTGATATGTCCGTTCTTGATATGACCACTTCCCGTTATGGCAACTTCCCGATATGACCACCTCTTGATATATCAGTTCCCTGTACTTGATATATCAGTTCATATCCGTCATTGTTTTACCTACATTATCCAGTATCCTTCGTTGCATTTAATTGGTCACCCACCAACGTCTCTTCCTTCTTTTCTTTTTGAGTGTTTGAGACATAATAATAAATGCAGCACTTGCAATTATAATATTGCTGTCAGAGTCTGACATAACAAAGCACTACCACCTACCACAGAAAATTGACAAAAATGAGCAATGAGCATTCGGCTGATCTAAACGCCTAGCTAGCGTCTAGAGCATTCTAGTTCTTGGTTCTCATTCAATTGCTCGTTGATATTTTGGTGTAAACGCTGTTATCGAGCTTTCGTTTACACTAAAAGATCAAGAAATAATGCTCTTGTTCTAGCTCTAGTTCTATGTTCGTTTGGTCTAAATGCACCTTAATAGGCGAGCGCGCATTCGCTGTGATCATGATCATTATAGATGTTACAGCCGTCACATCGTTTGCTGCAGCCACGGCTGTGGTCAAAGTTGAGACATACAGAATACCGATTTTATACCTAGAACAAATGTCAAAGAAGTGATTGCCTATCACGCCGCTTACAGCCGTGCGAAGCAAGTGTCACAGTGCTAGTGTCGAACAGCGTTGAAAATTATTTAGAAGAATACCAATGGTACGCTCACCGCTGTTGCAGCCGCTGCTACTAAGGCTTTAACCCTTTCAACGCCAATGACTGATATATCAGACAAACCATTTCCGTGCCCACTGTACAGTGCGACATAAAAGAGTAGAAAATAAATGAGGGCGCTGTTGTCGTTAACATACTCGTAGCAACCCTGATAGGTCGATGAAATTGGTCTTGATACTTGTTTTTATTTAATATTTTTATATAATTGGAAAACATCACTTACACATTGCTCTGATATAAAGGAAGTAGCTAAGGCACTTATGTTATAGAAATCAGAAACAACGACGGTACCACAACACCCAGATTCGAGACCATATAGAAAAGTTGTTTTTCTACATTAACCGGTTGGGAATCAAACCCGGGACCTCAGAGATGGCGACGCCAAGTCCGGAGTGCTCGCCTCTCAACTAAGGAGGTCGTTAAAATAATTAATTTGAGTAGTTTGTATGTAGTACTTAATGAAAACAGCCATTGTACTTATAACTTTTTTTTATTTAGATATAAAACTAATAAACTAAAGTCCAGATACTCTTCAAGTTTCGCAAATGCTCGCGGCTTCCATCATAGCCAATAAGTTGCCTTAATTGAGCTATTAATTTGCATATTGTTGGTATTTCTTTTTTTACAGTGTAAAATAAACATTTTCTGACGGATTGCACACATATCAAAGTCATCGAGTTCCTTTGTGAGTCAACCCTTTCTGTGTTTAGCGGGAGTCGAAAATTTTTATCCATTTTCGGAGCCTTGTTTAGCTATTCTCCGCACAGTACTTTCAGACACACCTATGAACAATAAAAACATATATGCATAAAAAATAACAAAACCAAAATTGTTCAGTCCTATGGACTGAGTTAAAAACATAATTGGTAAAACTTTTGAATCGAGTCGCCTGAATCGAGGTGGGGGTGGTGAAGGTAAGGAATGAGGGGAGGAGTACTCCCCCCATTTACCCCCCCTGCAGCAAACAAGTAGTTTTTAAGTTATGTTAATTTTCTTGTATTTTGAGATTATGTATCATGGCAAAACTTTTGAATCGAGTCTCCTTAATTTGTGGGGGAACGGGAGGGGAGGAGAGAGGAGTACCCCCACTTACCCCTCCTGCCGCAGACAAGTAATTTTTAAGTTATGTAACTTTTTAAAAAATATGGAAATTTACAAAAACCTCATTTCTGGCGCTTTGCCGGCCGCTCCTGCGGCACGCTCGCTTCGCTCGCTCGGCTCGCGCGTTTTGGTCAACATACTTACTACTAACCTAACCTAATTAACTCTTTAGACTTTTTCCATGGCGGGGGGCTTCGCCCCCTTCGTAGGGGGGCTGCCCCCCCCCCCTCCCCGTCCCCACACTTCGGTTCTGTTAATATGGTATTGTATTACCTAAAACGTGTAATAGCCCAATCGACGGGGCTTTTGTAACCCGAAAAATTCCTCTGCCTCTGAAATTTGGCATGTGATGAAGTTAGGTAGTACAGATTACAGATGTAAAATAATCCAACAAAATTTGTTACGAGAAAGTAGGTATTTTTACCAAAACATGAAAATCGCTTATAACTCTCTGTGAATATTTCCTCAGGCTGAAATTCTTTCTGTGTTCGTACTTATGTGGTACTAGTTAGAATTAATGTGTCAAAGAATCCAACATTTTTTCCATTTCAGAGAACCCCAAATTTTAACTTTTAACATTTTCCACTATAACTTCCACTGAAAAATTGCTCCGTCCATTTTTATTTTTTAATATGTTTTTATATCATTAAATACACAGCTTTGTTTAATAATCCAATAAATTGATTGATTTTTGCGTAATTACGTATTCAGAAAAATTGCTCCGTCCATTTTTATACCTTTAATAGTCATATTATTTTATATTTAATCATATTTATCAATAATCCAACAAATTTTCGAACGATTAGTATTTTTTACGAAATTATTATGTTCGCTGATTTATCTTGACCGCTCGGAGCTGCTTTGCCCGCACTTGCCAGGCAATTTTTTATCTTATACGCACAGCACAGAGAATACACAACGTTATACAACGGGGCGCTAATAAATTAGCTTTTAAAAGGAATATTTATTACTGCTCGATTCAATTAGGTTCACACCAATCAGATTATCTATCCGCCGCGGACTGTGAGCGCGTGTTACGCAGTTTATCGTTTTTCCATTTATATATATATTTAACTTTTCGTTCACAACGAAAATGGACTACCTATATGTGTACGCTTTTACGTAGTGCGTAGTCGCTGACTCTCTAAGGCCGAATTTTGAACTACGCGTCTATGCACGGCGGACGCGGATTGGCTACGTAACCGAACGTAACAGCGTATTAAATAGCACAGAATACTATTTATGCAGAAAAGAAGCCACTCACGGTCAAATTTTGGAGTGACATCAGTTGAACTGATGGGAAAAACTGATCGTCTGTGGCCACGCTACCCAGTAGGTACGCTATAGCGTATTGAAGGCTTGGTGTGTACGCATACAGGCCATACAGCAGATTGAGTTCACGTTCACACTGGGGCTGACAGTGAGTATACTCATAGTCCGCGGCGGACAATCCGTTTGGTGTGAACAATGCCTAATAAATATTTTGCAAAAAAAATCCCTATATTATAATTCATGCGGTAAAGGGTTAAACACCGTTCCTTGCACAAATAGTACATAACGGCAACGCCGCCTCATGTAGCTCAGCCGCTGCGCGAGCGCCCCCCAAACCGCCCGCCGCCGCACCCCTCATCACACCCGCCGCAACCGGTCGTTTCGTCTTTAGCTTGCTAAGCGCGCCGGCAATGCTTGTACTTAGCTATTATTATTGATATACCAAATAAAAATAATGTGTATAAAATACATACAGAGGTAGGTACCAAAAGTAGGGCCAATTTAATAGATCACATTTTACATCTGTCAGTATTTAGTCTTATTAGTTTATTACCGCTTGCCTAACTAAAAGTAAGTAAGTACCTAATAAAGATGACTATAGGTACTTAGGTAGGTACTTACGTTTTTAAAAGGTAGGTACTACAGCTTGTCTAACTGTGAAAGTAATTTTAAGATGACTGTAGGTAGGTACGTTATGTAAAATAAAAAATCTGAACCAAAAAAATAATATTTGTGGTTATACCTACCTAGTCGATTATTGATGTTAGTTACCTACCTGCAGCTTGTTTAGTAATTTGAATTGAATTGACATGATTGTAGCCACATGTTGTTTTATAGAAAAAATGTAAACCAAATAAAAATAGTGTAAGTAATAATTACTTAGGTACCTTTTATTTAGTATTTTATTTAGAAATACCCACCATTGTCTTAACTCTTGAAAATCTAATGCCGAGTCTGCACGCTTGGCACTTGCCGCAAACTCCAAACCTCAACAAACGTTTGGATTGATGTGAGGAAATAAACGTCGCCATCCACACCCTTGCGAGTGCGTTAGTTTGTTTCATTGATGTAAAAATGTGTATGTGTCTTGTTTTGTTATATTATTTTGGTATTGTTATTTTAGTAGTGTTATTAGTATTTATGTTATTTATGTCTTTACTTTTGAATGTTGTGTACACTTTTAAGTGGCAAAAATGTAATGCGTGTTTTTAATGTGTAATTAGTTTCTAAGTGTATATTGTATTGCTGTAAGTGTGCTTATCTGAATAAATAAATAAAAATAATAAGCTAGCTAAGATACCGCGAAGCAAGTTTGTGCGTACTCAGGTGCAGTCCATGTCGCTATCCACACGCTTGCGAGTGCGTTAGTTTGTTTCATTGATGTAAAAAGCTAGATTAAGAAAACGCGAAGCAAGTTTGTACGCACTCAGCTCAGTCCATCCATGGGCTGCATGCACCTCGTTTAGTCGCTTCCAAGCGATTGCGGTGACATGTCGTTAACCGTATCACAAAGAAAAATAAGAAAAAAGTCTGGGTGTAACATTTCATCGGTAAGTACACGAAACACTACTCGTTTTAACTTAAAAATAAAATATTTCCAACATCTACCAGCACGAAACCACATCGCCGCCATTTTTTCAACGCAAATCATAGACTATAAAAATAGACCGCGCAAATGAGTTTCTGCCTATTATGCCTAATTTGGTTTTATTGTGAAAAAAATATTTGCTATTATTTTATAATACGCATAAGATCATGAGTAGCACGACTGACAATTTAGATTACGTGATATTATTGTAAAAAAATGAATGAAATGAAACAATAAATAAAATATTTATTTCAAATTGGAACGCAAGTATTGAGTGTCAATACACTCAATACTGAATTATACTTCAAAACCACAAAACACGATAGTAAACTAAACTTGTTTTAAACCATCTAAGAAAACCCCATATTACCTAATCAAATAACTGTTAAGGCCGTAGTAGCCAGATAAGCAACATACACAAAAGACAGGAAGAAAATTCTAAATAAAATAAAAAACATTAATCAATTAAGGGATGAATTATATTAGAGCGGGCCGTGCACGAGGCGTGCCCCGTCCGGGCCCGGACGCGGCCACGGCCCGCTCTAATATAAATACAAAATATATGCAACGCCTCTAAAGTCAGTGGCCCGTCCGGGCCCGGACAGGGCACGCCCTGTGCACGGCCCGCTCTAATATAATTCATCCCTTACTATAAATTATTAGGTAACATGTGCCTAATTTAGAGTTATTTGATTGGTGTTTTTTTCTACAAGCTTACTCTTTCAGTAGTCATCAAAACAGAGAAAGATGGATTAGATTCGTCAAAATAGTCAACGTCATGTTCACAAAAAAAAAGTAATGCTATTATAAGCATCTGGGGGCACGGCAGCGCCCCCGCCAAGTCGAGCAAAAAAAAACGGCACGGCCGCACCATCCTTTTCTTGAAGCGTTTCAGGCCATTTTCGACCCCCTATAACTTCGTTGTGGATAAAAGTAGAGGCCTGAATTTGAATTGTATAAACACAGTATATTTCAAATTGCATTCAATTTGAACCAGTAGATTAAGAATTAGACAAAGTTTCTTAATTTTGTCACTCATTGACTGACCGATTATGAAAACTCTAAGGCACTTCTAGCAGACATTAAAGCTTCAAATTAAGAATACAATTAGTCTTTAGTATATAAATCAAGGAAAAACTAAAATATTTTGCAATTTCTGTCCAGTTTTCTAGATACACCAACTGCATAAATAACTTTGTAATCCCATATAAATATATAGGATTACAAAGTTACATTTGCAGTGAATAAATCAGTGTACCTGTATATATTATTATGTATACTATAATATAATGGAATATCCGGTGTTAGTATTCAAGAAGTAAGGTAAGTAAAGTAAAGGTACCGGTAAGGAAAAAAATAGGACTATCTACAAAAAGAAATGAGATGCCATCAAAAACATACTTGTAAAAAAACCAAGTCTCACACGCAACTTAGTTCTTCTATCGTAAAAAGTTGTGAGATCCATGTAATACCAAGTCAACTAAATAATCTAATTTAACATAATATAATATAATGTATTACTTGTGAGATACATTGTGTTTTAATGCGATGGCCAAGTCAACCGACGTGGTATTACATGGATCACACAACTTTTTACGGTAGAAGAACTGAGTTGCGAGACTTGGTTTTTTACCAGTATGTTTTTGATGGCTAGCTTTTACAAACATTACTACTAAAACTTAAAAGGAAGTTTATGAAATTTTAACAGAACCACGTCTATATATATGGTCAGTTGAATAAAATTTATAAATAAAATACATTCACTTCCAACTGACTTACATTTATTTATTTAATGTTGTAAGTAAATGTATTTTATTTCATTCAACTTTTTTATTTACTCCATGAGCTATGAAAATACATAAATAAGTTCGTAAGATAAGTAATTCCAGATGAAGCAGGAAGGCCTCATACCTCATTAATATATTATTGACATCTACATAATGATTGAAAAAGAAAAAGATTTTATAATATTATTACCTATATAAAAGTTTTAGCTAATAAATTATTTACTTATTATTTTTGCATTAATTTACTTATTTTAAAATATTACCATTACAAAATTCAATAAAACATTAAAACTAACTACCGATTGATTTGTATATTTTTAACAATATTCTCCTACAACACGATAAAACTGTATGAATAGTGTGTCGCATCTGCGCTCTCGGACTTATTCTATAACAACCAAGCCCCCTCCCCAACGTACCACGTGATGCCTGCTGTCATCTAGCTGAGCACAATCTTTGTATTGGACGTCTACTCTAGTTTATTGTACTCAATGGTTTGTTTGCACAAACGAGACAAGTATTCACATACGATCGAACTTGGTGCGACCCGCACCAGCGAACTGTACGGTGCGCTTACACAGAGGGCCTAGTCAACTGGCAAACGCTCGACCGGTGACAGCTTCAAAATCGCTCATCAAATTCGCTAGGCTACATCGATATCGATAAGCTAAGGGATATAGAACATACAGGCTTGTCTTAGTATTTTTTTGTTTGATGATAATGTAACGCTTATGTAAGATTAATAAATAGGTAGTAACCACACCGATCTTTTTGAGTTTTAGTGAATTGAATGTCACTTTACTAAGAAATTCGGGTAGACTCCTTGAGACAATTTGAAAAATGAATCAATAGCTTTTTTCGCCGGAAGTTTGCCAGGCAAGCACGTTTGTAAATAAGTACTTATAATGATGACGAGTGACTTACCCACCATAATATGATATTGATATGAGACCAAACCCATTTTTCAGCTTATAATATAAATAAATTAAGACTGAAGACCACAAGCAAACGCTTGCTGCCTAGAATTTCTCAAATATTAACAACTTGACGTCCGTCTGTAATGAAATAAGTGATAACACTAAATGTTACAAACCGCGCGAACATTTAAACAGTTTGATCTTAGATGCGAGTATCCACTAGGTAGTGATTAAAACGTTTGCATCTTGTATGAGTACATCGCCTAAAGTAACTATGGCGTAGCGGCTAAGGCTTTCGGGTTTAGTTGTCTAACTACAACACCTATCACATTACTTTTCTAATTGATTATTGTCCTAAATAAAATAAAATAAAAAACATTCCAAGTACATGGTTTTGCTAGTTAAATTAAAACTAATTTTAAAATATGCAAACTAGCGAAGCAATGTACTTACTGTTACTTGAAAGGTAATGCTAGAGGTTTAACTAATGCAAAAAGTCCCCGCCCGCACCGCACCGGTTTGTGATCTTGCCAGTTAGTTACGCAACTTTCACATTACCGAGCTAAAGGATGGGTAACCAAATAAAAAGCGTCTCGAGCTCCTCCGTGCTTCGGAAGGCACGTAAAGCACACTGCGGTTGTATTGGCTCAGGGCTTAAGCCTGTTATAGCCCAGTCTTTCTAGTGCTGTCGTTCATGTGGGAACGTTCAGGACGTTCATAGGATGACGATGAAGACAACATCGCCTTAATATAGGATTGTTTCATTGTTACTTATTTATAGCGGTAGGTACCGAAAATAATTGAAATTAAAAGTCAAATCATTTATTAAATATACGCCTTCACAGACACAATGACATGATCGTGGTCTCTACGCGACAAGTTAAAATATTTATTTATTTTACATTATTTATTTCACTGCCATTCATTATGAGTTGGTTGATAATGTTTCGAAATAAAACATAGGATTATTTATATGTTTACCAAAAATAATTTTAAAACAATTAATTTTATATAATTACCCTAGTATGTTGATAATGAATCAAGTACAACTTTAAGCCATGTTTAATGCAGTTTCATTGTTGGATACGACATGTGGTACACATCCCTTCTTTATTGTGAGCCTGATGCAGCATTAAATATTGGTGTTATTATGATTAACCATGCTTTTTGAAGGTATCCAGAATCTCCTAAGAAATTGGAACAATATACTTACTTATAGAAAATTGTCATACTTACATAAAAAGTTAGTAGGTAGGTAGTATATATTTACCAAAAATAATTTAAAAACAATTAATTTTATTTATTTATTTTATATTCACAAGTGAATTGACAGTTCTATAAAAAGTATAACACTGAAAATGTGAAACAGCAAACCATTTACAGATTCACACAAATAAAAATGTGATAGTAACATTACAAACTCAAGCAACAATTACAATCGATTACTTCACAATCGCCAAATTGATAATAACTAAACTATTACAGAGTATGCTAGATATGGAACTTAATTTGTATTATATGTATAACAAGCCACCTTATGTTAAGCCACCTATTTAAAGAAAAAACAATATTATAACAAACACAATAGAACCCACCAGATTTAATAATCGGATAATAATAATGCAAGTTTATACATATAATTACCTTTGTATGTTGATAATGAATCAAGTACAACTTCAATAGCTTAATGTTATGACTAGTAGAAATTGATATAAGTAGGTACTTAAACATTTTCTATAGGTACCTACTGCAAGTAAAATTAAATATCAAGTAAAAAATAACATTAATGTTGTATTTCTTAATATATTCCTATTTCCTTACCTAACTCTCTCAAAGTCAAAGTTTATTAAATATGAGGCTTCACTTTCTCTTATTGACATTAAAACTATATGTGTATAAAAATAAATGCCAATTGTGTGTTTATGAAGGTACTGTTTTTTAGTAGTACCTACCTAAGTAAATCTTTTTAATAAAGTACAATAAACTTAGAACTAAATTAACTTTATACTTAATTTTTCCCCATCATATAAACCAAATCACTATTTTATGGGTTAAATATATTTATGGCACACTGTTCCTTTTCTTAAAATAAAAATGTTGTCAACGAAGGTATTGTTTTTTTGTACATAAGTAAATCTTTTTAAATAAAGCACAATAAACTTAGAACTAAATTAACTATATTTATGGCACAGACTGCTCCTTATTGTAGAATAAAAACGTTGACAACATTAGAGCTCCACAAAAAAATCATATAAATAACTAAATTCAACGATGCCAAAGCCATGTTCAATGCAGTTTCATTGTTGGATATGACATGTGGTCCACACCCCTCCTTTCTTGTGGGTCTGATGCAGCATTAAATATTGTTGTTATTATCATTAACCATGCTTTTTGAAGGTATCCAGAATCTCCTAAGAAATTAGAACAATATACTTACTTATAGAAAATTGTCATAGATAAAAAGTTAGTAGGTAAGTACCTATGTATTATACAAAATTGCTTGATATTGTTTTTTACCAAATAACCATATTTGTTCACCATTCTGAGGAAGTCCATCCTCCAAATTATGAGGTAACATTTAAGATTTTTGAATCGTAGTCTCAAATCTGCAACACCACATAAAATAGTTTTATCTTTATGTCAATACTCTTTATTCTAGCAATTTTAACAAAACTGACATTTCCTGGTAAATCCCAATATAATAATAGGCATAATACTTACCTTTATTATGTAAGTAATAATTTATTTATTAAAACTTACCGTTTGAACGTAAGGACTGATATCTTTTCCTATTAAGAAAGATGCTTGTCTGTATAAGATTTATAGGGTATAGTCAATAGGTACACCTTACTACACTTAGAGCCTTGGTTTAATACTCTAAGCTACTTGGCAAATTAAATCTTCATTGGAACCTGTAAAACAAATAGGCAATCTAAGTTATAAATTGATAAATGGACATTATGGATAGGTTACATTTAATATTTATACAAAAAGTCCCTGACTGTTGTCTTAATCTTGACCTTTCTTGTCATGATTAAAGGTACTTAGGTGGATTTATTTGGCCCAAATGTTTGTATGGTTTGAGAGCCCCTACAAATTGTTATGCAGCGACTTGCTCTTCGTTGCGGAAAATGTTGCATGACACACATTTATTTGGTCACTCACATCGCAACAACTATATCAGCACGCAATTCCCGGCAGACCTTAGCTAAATATTTGAAAGTTCGTAAACGAGAACTCTGAGAACTATTCACAAGTACAACAAACTCGATTTCGTTACTTTGCTCCAAGTAACGTAGGGAAACATTTCTTCCTTAGCGCCTGAGCACTTGATTATCGCAGTCCACAATAGCCCTAAAAAGAGCATTTTAAACAAAACTTTCAACACAACACAACTATTCCTTCATCAGCTGATCAAACAATCGCCATTTTGTGTGAATTTTTATCTTCAATGTTTGAGTGATCGCTAAATTAGCGATTCTTGGCTTGTCAAACTGTCAATTAGGTCTATTTTAGCGTAAATTTTACGTCGTAGGTAACTTTTGCTTATGTCAATCCCATACATTCGGTTTATCGTAGCGAAGATTTCGTAGCGTTTCATTTGTTTGCCAATTGACTAGGCCCTCAGACGCGCGTACCAGATTCCGAACCGTCCAGTCTGTGCTAGCATTGCGTGAACACGTCTCGACATGCCGCCTATTCTATAAAAACAGGCCAAAATTGCATTAGTTGTGGCAACTATCGTTGCTACATCGCCATTACATAACAAAAGGAAAAGGTGAAAGTAAGGGCAAAATTTTATCTCAGAAACAGACAATAGTACGGTCATATGAATTTCATTAAAGATCTCAATGATAAAGATTTTTGTATATATCTTCGAATGAGTTCCGAAGCATTTATTGAATTGTTGGATTTTGTGTAAAAGTATTTGAAAAACTTGATTGCGTGCATCTGATGTCTTCTTGGCATTGCTCCGAACCGAATCTATGTCTGAGAACACGTCGCGACGTATTGCGCGTACGGTGGCACAATAGCGACTAGACCGACAAATGGTTCGCTGCGCCGCCGTCCACACGAACGAATCGGTTCGGCTATGCGATTCTCTAAACGACACATAGACGCTGCGCGAATAGCTGTGATCTGCTGTCTCTTTCCAATTCTATGAATATGAAAGAGACATAGTCATTTCTCAGCGCTGCGGCAGCCGCAGCTATTAAGGCTTTAGCCATAGAGTACTATATATTATATATGTATTTAGCTTAGAGAATCGCACGGTGAACGCACCGCGTTCGATGTGCAAGCGCTCTGATCCAGTCGTACCGATACTAATAATAATAATATCCGGCGGATCGTGCGCCACACGATCGAATATGGTTAGTTCGGAGCGCACCATGTTCGTGGTCCGGAACCAACCAAGTTCGATCGTCTGTGAATACTTTGAGTAGGCACAAACGTATGGACGCTTCGCAAGCGCTTGCGGAAAATTCACTTTGATTTGTGACAAAAAACCGACACATGACGGATCGGCTACAAGCGTTTGCAAACCTACGCAAACCAAGCCAATCGCTCAATACACACGTTTGAATTTGTGACGGCTTGTTGAGGTTTGCCAAGCATGTGGCCGCGGCATAATAACGGTGGCTGGCCACCAAACAAAATAGTGCGTGGCAAAGCAGCTCCGAGCAGCCGATTGCGCATTGGCATATTTTAGATAATTATACTTTCAACATCTTTTGTTGGTAAATATCCTCCAGATTACGTAACAAAGTTCCGTATTGAAATTCTGCCAAACTTCGCAAAAAAAACCTTATATAGGTATTATGTTACGAGAACTGCCACGGATGGTCATAATCATGTTATCAGTGTTTTAAATCCATGAATGTAGAAAAGAAATATCATTAAAACAACAATTTATATCGTAACTACGGACGGAGTTGAACAACCACTTGACATTAATGACAGATAATCAATGTTGCCAAAAAATGAGTGAATTTAGTTCTGGATTATTTAATTTTTACTCTTTTATGTCGCACTATAGTTTAAACATCATTATGTAATAAATATAAAGGTGGCCACTGACGATCAGTTTTTCCCATCAGTTGAACTAACGTCAGTCCAAAATTTGATCGTGAATGTCGAATCGTCACTCCAGAGTTTTAACTGACGGCGCGACACGTAAAGCCGGCCCGTCGCGCCAAACTGACCGTGAGTGTGTGATCGTCACTCTAATCGAGTCAGTTCGAATTTCTATGAATATATTGATCCTTAGCACCATATAATAAAGTTCAAAATTGATTGTTTCGCGTCAGTTCGAACTTCTCCAATGAATATTGATCCTTAGAGCCAAACACTAAAGTTCAAAATTGATTGTACCGGCCGGTCGAGACTGACGAGCCGGCGTGACGCCAGTGAGTGGGGAAATTTGTTTTGCGTAAAACCATTTGGAGAGCCGCCACAGTTTTACGCCTGGACTGACGCGCAAAACTGATCGTCAGTGGCCAGCTTAAAGGTGGCCACTGACGATCAGTTTTTCCCATCAGTTGAACTGACGTCAGTCCAAAATTTGATTGTGAATGTCGAATCGTCACTCCAGAGTTTTAACTGACGGCGCGACACGTAAAGCCGGCGCGTACGGTGGCACAATAGCGACTAGACCGACAAATGGTTCGCTGCGCCGCCGTCCACACGAACGAATCGGTTCGGCTATGCGATTCTCTAAGCGACACATAGACGCTGCGCGAATAGCTGTGATCTGCTGTCTCTTTCCAATTCTATGAATATGAAAGAGACATAGTCATTTCTCAGCGCTGCGGCAGCCGCAGCTATTAAGGCTTTAGCCATAGAGTACTATATATTATATATGTATTTAGCTTAGAGAATCGCACGGTGAACGCACCGCGTTCGATGTGCAAGCGCTCTGATCCAGTCGTACCGATACTAATAATAATAATATCCGGCGGATCGTGCGCCACACGATCGAATATGGTTAGTTCGGAGCGCACCATGTTCGTGGTCCGGAACCAACCAAGTTCGATCGTCTGTGAATACTTTGAGTAGGCACAAACGTATGGACGCTTCGCAAGCGCTTGCGGAAAATTCACTTTGATTTGTGACAAAAAACCGACACATGACGGATCGGCTACAAGCGTTTGCAAACCTACGCAAACCAAGCCAATCGCTCAATACACACGTTTGAATTTGTGACGGCTTGTTGAGGTTTGCCAAGCATGTGGCCGCGGCATAATAACGGTGGCTGGCCACCAAACAAAATAGTGCGTGGCAAAGCAGCTCCGAGCAAGCGGTCAAGTAAAGGTCAACCCTTTAATCTCTTTAGGTAGTAGGTCTTTCTAAACATTATTATACGTAGGTACCTACTTGTTGACCTTTTTTGCATATTGTACAAGTACCAAACGTTTATTTGAAACACAAAGTAAGTAATAAATATTCTTTTAACAGCTAATTTCTTAGCGCTCCGTTGTAAGTACACCGTTGTGTATATTCTCTGTGCTGTGGGTATAAGATAAAAAATTGCCTAGCAAGTGCGGGCAAAGCAGCTCCGAGCGGTCAAGATAAATCAGCGAACATAATAATTTCGTAAAAAATACAAATCGTTCGAAAATTTGTTGGATTATTGTTAAATCTGATTAAATATAAAATAATATGACTATTAAAGGTACAAAAATGGACGGAGCAATATTTCTAAACACATTATTAAGAAAAAACCAACAAAATATGTTTGAAATGGAAAATTTATTGGATTATTAAACAAAGCTGTGTATTTAATGATTTAAAAACATGTTAAAAAATAAAAATGGACGGAGCATTTTTTCAGTGGAAGTTATAGTGGAAAATGTTAAAAGTTAAAATTTGGGGTTCTCTGAAATGGAAAAAATGTTGGATTCTTTGACACACTTATTTTAACTAGTACATACGTAGGTATACAGAAAGAATTTCAGCCTGAGGAAATATTCACAGAGAGTTATAGGCGATTTTCATGTTTTGGTAAAAATACCTAACTTCTCGTAACAAATTTTGTTGGATTATTGTACATCTGTAATCTGTATTACCTAACTTCATCACATGCCAAATTTCAGAGGCAGAGGAATTTTTCGGAAGTCTCCATACAACAAATGTCCTCGTTGATTGGACTATAATTTTTCGTGATTATAGCCGATTTTGGCAAAACTTTCAAGTGGTTTTTTAAATATTTTAACGCAACAGCGGCAGCTAAAATGTTAATAAACCTTTATTTAAGAACCCCTAAGACCCCCCCACAGTGTTAGTTTCTTCCAATTCAGGCGACTCTATTCAAAAGCCAACCCACATAATTTACTATACTTACCACATTCTACCCCTTAACACTTGATAAAATGTCCCAATAAATTCAAAAGTTCAAGATTCTCGAGTCGAACTATAATAACCAACATTTTTGTTTGTAATATCATAACCCCAAAACTTTTAATTTTTTTTTAAAAATACTGATTGTTTCACGGAATTTAGCCGATTGCGCATTGGCATATTTTAGATAATTATACTTTCAACATCTTTTGTTGGTAAATATCCTCCAGATTACGTAACAAAGTTCCGTATTGAAATTCTGCCAAACTTCGCAAAAAAAACCTTATATAGGTATTATGTTACGAGAACTGCCACGGATGGTCATAATCATGTTATCAGTGTTTTAAATCCATGAATGTAGAAAAGAAATATCATTAAAACAACAATTTATATCGTAACTACGGACGGAGTTGAACAACCACTTGACATTAATGACAGATAATCAATGTTGCCAAAAAATGAGTGAATTTAGTTCTGGATTATTTAATTTTTACTCTTTTATGTCGCACTATAGTGTATACATCATTATGTAATAAATATAAAGGTGGCCACTGACGATCAGTTTTTCCCATCAGTTGAACTAACGTCAGTCCAAAATTTGATCGTGAATGTCGAATCGTCACTCCAGAGTTTTAACTGACGGCGCGACACGTAAAGCCGGCCCGTCGCGCCAAACTGACCGTGAGTGTGTGATCGTCACTCTAATCGAGTCAGTTCGAATTTCTATGAATATATTGATCCTTAGCACCATATAATAAAGTTCAAAATTGATTGTTTCGCGTCAGTTCGAACTTCTCCAATGAATATTGATCCTTAGAGCCAAACACTAAAGTTCAAAATTGATTGTACCGGCCGGTCGAGACTGACGAGCCGGCGTGACGCCAGTGAGTGGGGAAATTTGTTTTGCGTAAAACCATTTGGAGAGCCGCCACAGTTTTACGCCTGGACTGACGCGCAAAACTGATCGTCAGTGGCCAGCTTAAAGGTGGCCACTGACGATCAGTTTTTCCCATCAGTTGAACTGACGTCAGTCCAAAATTTGATTGTGAATGTCGAATCGTCACTCCAGAGTTTTAACTGACGGCGCGACACGTAAAGCCGGCGCGTCGCGCCAAACTGACCGTGAGTGTGTGATCGTCACTCCAATCGGATCAGTTCGAATTTCTCCAATGAATATATTGATCCTTAGCACCAAACAATAAAGTTCAAAATTGATTGTTTCGCGTCAGTTCGAACTTCTCCAATGAATATTGATCCTTAGAGCCAAACACTAAAATTCAAAATTGATTGTACCGGCCGGTCGAGACTGACGAGCCGGCGTGACGCCAGTGAATGGGGAAATCTGTTTGGCGTAAAACCATTTTGAGTGACGCCACAGTTTTACGCCTGGACTGACGCGCAAAACTGATCGTCAGTGGCCAGCTTAAGCACGCGTACTAGCGGGGCGCGCTGTGGTGCGAGCGCGGTAAGCTCGGTCAGCCCCTCGAAATTATCGTAGATCCACGATAATTTCGAGGGGCATGCGATAAAAAATAATAATTAAGTATCGCACGATAATTTGTATAATTCGTCGACTTTCCACGATATTTTTTGTCAGTTCTACGATAATTTTGTGACAAACCTGGTTTAGCATCATTCGTTCAGTCACAGTTTGGAAATAACGAAATTTAAGGTACCACAGTCAGTCCTTTTTGTAGGCGATGAGCTTTTTTTTTTTTTAGCTCGTGACGTTGGATGTTACCATATTTGGAGTGCCCATTCGTAAAAATTCTGTCTTTTTGAATGCGATAAAAACACGATAATTTTGCTGTGCTAGGAGTGCTGTCAAAGTAATTTGTTGTTTTATTGGTGCCAAGCTAACCTGTACACCCACCACGCCAACGACTGATATTTCAGATAATAAAACCGTAGAAACTAATCCTTTTTTTACATGTGTGAAGGATTTATTAAAGTTTGTATAGGTATTCTCGAACATTTTATAACTAAAGCCGTGGGTACAAAGAAAGAGGGTAAAGAGTAAGAAGACAAGAGAAAAGAGGGGTACGACTTTTGGAAAAACACGTGGCGTGGAAAGGGTAACGATTTTTGCGCTTAGAGAATCGCACATCGCTTTTCCATCACCCGCCTGCTAGTTTGCCTCCATATTTATCACATAAAAAAACTTAGACCCTTTACACACTATAACTACAACAGCGATACAAATGCGATGCAGTTGCGACACAGTCGCTAAATCTAGACAAGTAAACGCTAGTAGTAGGTACCTACTTACCTAACGCAAATTCGCGATGCAGTCGCACGTTTGCATCGATATTAAATATTGATGATAAGAGCTCAGCTGTCGTAATACCAGACACAATACAACTGTTAGCAAGCTCTAGGACTCTTCGTGACAGACAAAAGGCCAAAGAAACCATTTTATTAATATTTTGATAATTATTTTATTTCAATTGTAACTTTCCACTAAGAAAGAGTTTGTTCCTTACTTCAAAGATTAATCTAAAATTGTAATGTAACTTTTAACTTTTCTTATATATTTAAAAATACAAAAAATACACACTAAAATCCGGATAGCACTAGTTTACCAAGTGCATGTTTATTTTCAATTAACCTATGAGCTTCTCTTAAGTTTGCTGCATTAATAGGTGTCAGACTTTTGTCAGAGTACTTTGTAATTTTCCATCATCAAACATCTTAGATACCACTTGTAAAATTTAATGATGTCTATTTATCTTCTGTATTGTATTTGATTCTTGTGTTCATCATTTCCGATACTAAGGTCAAGCTTTTGTCCTTCAAAGGCTTCAGATCGACAAGACCACTGCTATCAACAACAAGACATATTTTACATTGAGGCTTAATGACCTTCATCAGTGTATCCGAATATGGGTAAGGGTCATGATTGACTATAATGTAATTTATCCCGTCTCCATATCCATTAGCATGCAACTGTGGTATTAAGTCTTTGGTATGGTTTAGAACAATATCAGCGCCGTGATGGCGAGTGAATGCTTCGCTCTCCTGGCGTGACGCCGCACGTTGGATCCTGGACAACTTGGTCAAAATTATTTAAAGAATGTTTTTGACTGAAACTAATTTGTAGACGTTTGCTATGGCAAAATAACTGCAATTCTTCAAAAACTGTTGATTTATGGGACATTAAATTAAAAATGTTTCCCACAAATATCATAGGTACTCGTAAGATTTATTTTAAATTTATACTTTATTTACTTACTTAATAATAAATACGTGTCTACGGATTGTTTACTATGGTAAAATCATATTTAATACCTCACTAGGAAGAGCGGTCTTATATTTTCTTAAAACTGTTGAGCATGAAATGACAGGATCTGAAGATATAAAAAACGGTTTAAAGATATCGGTGAGAGTGTCTTAGCCACTTAGCCTTGAAATGTTTAATAAAATGATGTAAGGTTTTTTTAAGTTGATGTTGATCTGAAGCAGGACAGTTGGTTTCAGCAAAAATCATCTCGTCTAATTTTAAAATCATGCTATCTTGTACTTTAGTGAAAACAATCTTTTATACATTTCTCTCCTTTTTATTGGGTAGTCTGTTACTCCTAAGGATAATAAACAAAACAACCTTTTTAAAAACAAGCTTTAAATGCCCTAAAAAGTAAAAAAATAAACTTTTGCTATCAACTTATAATAACGTCATTACACAATTTTTATGATATAAAATTTTAGTACTCGTATTTAATAACGAGATTTAAGTACTCGTATTTATTTAGATTGAAAATTTTAATAGTTAAAATCAATCAGATCAATTTATTTACTTGTTTATTTACACAAGTAAATATCGCGACAACCGTTTATATCATATAAATTGTGTAATGATGATGATGTGATTGTATGATAAAGATGTTATAAGTTGATAGTAAAAGTTTTAATAAAGTAAACGTTTAGTTTTTCTTTTTAGGTCATTTAAATAAAAGCTTGTTTTTAAAAAAGTTTTTACAAATAATTTATTTTTTACTTTTTAGTTATTTCGAGTTATTCTCAGCAAGCCCTTTCATTTTACCCATATTGTAGGAATTAAGTAGGCTCAGGTGGGCCACAGTGAACCACAAAAAATTCAAAGTTGTGTCATGTACTCAAATTAAAAGTTTTCGTTTTCTTTTTTCATACATACCATTTAGTTTCTAATAGACTTAAGGTTTCATTACAAAATTAAGCTCAAAAACTGATAAGTTGGACATTACCAAGTGTTTTAAAAAAAATGGGAATTGGTTCACTGTGTACACTCTTTGGTACACACTGATCCATGATGAAGTTCACAGTGAACCACCGTTGGACACAGTGAACCATATCAGAATAAAACGAAGATAAGTTGCATTTTAACTGGACTAATTCGGGTAAATCGGTCATCAATCAAAAATGCGTCATGAAAACAAAGTTTTTTCATTCATTCAAGAAGGTTTATTGCTTAGAATGTCAAGAAAAAACCAAAAAATTGAATTATAACTTAATCAAAATAACATACACAGCACATGTATTTAGAAATAATTGTTAAGTTGGTATACAAAACCTTTAAATTTCTGTAGAACAGTAACATAAAATATAATATTCTAAAAAAATACAATCAATGCGGTTTTTATTAATTGAGATCTATGTTATCAACTTATTATCTATCCTATAAAATCAGTCTCAAAGTTGCGTTTACAGCCTCAATAAAAAAAAATCCTAATAATTATTTAAAAAAAAGCCTAATATGTGAACTTCAGAAGTGAAATATTGACGGGGAATTTAAACTGCTTCTATCCACTTTTGGTTTAGGCAAAATGTATCTGATATCAGTTTTCCGGACTCCTGCACAATCTGGTTCAAGAGGCTCGGAAAACTTATGATACACTTTACTTTTTAATGTTAAAAACGACACATAATAATCACAGTCATTTTCATCAGGTTTTTCTGTTTTTATTTAAATTTAAATTTATTTTTCTTCTCTGTTTAAGAGATTAAGAGATTATGTAATAATAAGTAAAATTATTACATAATCTCCTACTTTTGGCTCCCGAGGTAAAGGCAAGAAATTTTCAGATTAAATTATTTCTCCTTCTTCTTCATCACTTATAAAATCTTCTCCTCCCGAAGAGGAACCACTAGCTACGAAAATCTCTTCATCGGTCGTACTAGTACTATCGCAATCGATTGAAGTTGTTTTTTTCTCTTTAAAAATATCTCTTTTTTTCACGTTTTTAGTGCATGTCTTTTTCTTGTTTTCTATTTCATTCTTTTCAGGAGCATCGGTAGCGATCATGCTTTTTCCTATCTTTCTGCGCTTCCTGATTTTACTTGGTCCAGCTTTGATTGGTGGCCTAAACATACTTGGCGATGTGAAAGTTCCATGTCCTCTTGAAGTCGACGGTATATCCAGTTGATTATCATATTTTTGTGGTTGAGCAGCGATGTCACTTGTAGCAATCGATGGGACATGTAAAGGGTTCTGTGGAGCAGTGTCTATGACTGAGCAATTAACATCGTGGTTTGGTGTTTTTTCCAAAGCATCAAAAAGGGATGATATAATTTCTGAATTATACTGCGTCATTTCTAAGAGTGATGGTGAGGCACAGGCACGAGAAACTTGTGCTTCAGTTGGTTCAGAAATCGTTAATTCTGGATCAGGTCTATCTGTGACAGAACTTGGCAAAAAATCTACATCTGTGAAGATCGAGTCATCGAATGGATGAATCCCACATTTTCTAAAAGCATTTGTGATATTTATAGGCGTCATTGCTTTTAAATAAGCTTGTCCAACACATTCAGCTACGTGATATATTGTCAGCATTTGGCCTGGGTTACGAAGCAGCCACGAATCAACAGCTGCGTTGTAGAAAGATTTAAATGGTGCATTTAATCCAACATCTAATGGCTGGAGTTTTGCAGTTGTGTGTGGAGGTAAAGTAAGCACGATAACACCTGAGTTTTTAGCCAGATCCAGAGCTTGTATTGATAAATGGCTTTCGTGGTTATCTAATATTAGAAGTGATGGGTTGTCTTTTGAGGATGAAGTGTGCTTCACAAAATGTTTCATCACATCAACGAAGAGGTCTGCATTCATCCATCCCGAAGGTGCGGCTAAGCCCAGAGTACCCGGCGGAGCACCATGCATCATATGGGTTTTGAAATTTTTACGAGGAAACACCATTGCAGGAGGCAAAGCTTGTCCAGATGCGGATATAATGGCACAAGTCGTAATCAAAACGCCTCGTTCACTACTGGTAATTTTACACACGTTAAACCCTTTGGTGCTAGCACTTTTTGTGGCTTCTGGACAGTGGTTGTTGATGTCTCATCCAAGTTATATACTCGCATGCCATCACCGAAGTTATCATGTCGCTGCATAACTTCTTTTAAATTGGAAAAGAATTTTTCAACCTTGTCCCTATTAAAGGCTGTGGCTTGAGCTAAGCTACATGGCTCATGGCTACAGGTTTTTTAAGGCTAAACGAGCGTGTTCTAAACGATCGCAACCAGTCTTTTCCAGCTATTCCATTTGCTTCCCAAGATGTTGGTGTTTTAATTTTGTTGGTTTTTGCCATTTGGTATGCCACTTGACGAACTTCTTTTGCCCCGAGCCCATAAAACATTAAGGCGCATTGTTTAATGTAATCTTTTAACACTAGTTCCTGGTACTGGGAAAATACTGCATTGACTTCGTAATTAGGAACTAAGTTAGTGTTTTCATCCGACTGGATTTTTTTAGCGTACCTCCGTAGCGTACCTCCGTAGCGTAGGTTTTTTAAGGCTAAACGAGCGTGTTCTAAACGATCGCAACCAGTCTTTTCCAGCTATTCCATTTGCTTCCCAAGATATTGGTGTTTTAATTTTGTTGGTTTTTGCCATTTGGTATGCCACTTGACGAACTTCTTTTGCCCCGAGCCCATAAAACATTAAGGCGCATTGTTTAATGTAATCTTTTAACACTAGTTCCTGGTACTGGGAAAATACTGCATTGACTTCGTAATTAGGAACTTAGTTAGTGTTTTCATCCGACTGGATTTTTTAGCGTACCTCCGTAGCGTAGGATATGCCAAGTGACACTCTTTAGCGGCCCTGCGTATGCTTGCACCATCTTTTATAAGCTGAAGTGCTTGCACCATATCATCCTTGCTATGCCCCCCAATCTTTCTTTTCACTGCCTTAGTTCGACCAATCCTGAAGCAAATAAAGTTGTATCTATTTAACTAATTTGATGTTGAACTTTGGTACACAATGAACCATCAAGTGGTACACACTGAACCACGGTTCACTGTGTACCCTGCAATACTGAGTCACTGTGTACCACCTACGTTATTTGACATTTGATGTTCAAAAAAGGCAATTGATCAAGGAATATGTTTAAAACATATTATTGCATGTATATAAAATTCGGTACGAAAAGCTCAAAAAACACGACTTTGAAGAAGAAAATCAAAACTTACCTATTTTTTACTTTTCGCGCGGGAAAACACAAATCGTCGCACCACACGACCGCTTACAACGGGCGCTCGCCCTCAAATGAAGAGTGAGGGTGACGTAACGAAACACGTTGCTACGTATCGGTTCCATGATCCGGTAACTACTAGTTTTGAATATAATAATACCGATTCTCTGTGTACCACTGGCTCACTGTAGCCCACCTGACCCTAATTAAAATTAATTGAGTGTGCCGCCATCTTGGATTTAGAATGACGTCTCACAATTAACCATGCATTGTCATCCAAACTGAACGTGTGTACAAAATTTCAGCTCAATCGGTTGAAAATATCTGCTTCAAAATTGAGTTGCAAGATTTCACCCGAACAAACATACATTGCAAGTTACCTAAAACCTTGTAAAAACTATAAAATCAGCTACAATGAGTCAAACGTCTATAATTAAAGTTTAATACAATAACATTCATCATAATATCTGAATAAAATTATCCTTAATACGAACAGTTTAAATTGTGAATCCACTACCCCTCTACTTCTTAACCCTGCTATTTACAATAGGAGATTTTGCCCGAACTATTAAAGTCATATCGATATACTACATTACTACACGAGTCACCAGAAACCAATAATTGTAAGGGCAAAATCCCCCAATTAAAATAAATAAATAAAAGCGAAATTGCATTTTCGAAACTAAATGACATTTATATATATTTTTTGCCAAATAACTAACTATCAAAACGGGTTAAATTTATATGTTTTAAATACTACATACCTTCATCACCATTCATGATTTTTTTATAAACTATGCGTTCTTACTTTTACAGAAATATTTGTGTAAAGTCTGAATTAAACTTTGTTATTTATAATTAACAACAAGGAAAACAGAAAATAGGTAACGATTGACGTGTCATATAATGAATACTAGACGACTGATTCTACTAAGTTCACCATAAAGTAATGTACTTAATTTACTTTCAATTTATTAAATCGAAAAGAAATAATTAACTACCTACATTTAAAAAAAGAGTCTTTTTGACCAAGCTGTCCTTAGTACAGGATCCACCGTGCGCCGTCCCAATAACATCGAGGCCCAATTTTTAGCCAGCTGCGTCGCAATGGACCCTACGCCGCCTGCGCTATTGATTATCAACAGAGACTTACCCTTATCTTCTTCTGTTAGCAAAAGGCGGTCAAAAATGGATTCGTATGCAGTTACTGTTGTAACTGGCATCGCTGCTGCTTGTTCAAATGTTAAATTTTGCGGCTTCTTCGAGCCGTATAAAGTCATTCGACCCCCATCACAGAATATAACTGAAGTCTATTGGTCTATAGTCCGTTCAAGATGTTCCCTCGCGAATTGGTCTGGCTTGGCGATGAGCTACGGTCAGTTGTGGTTGTTGTTGAACCCTCAAAAGTACCCTGTTCCTGGATTTTAAGGTCTTAGGGTATGTTCACGAAGTCTTCTTCTCACCGTACTGTCATTTATATCTACACTCCGCACTTCACGCAGCCGTCGCTGGAGATCTACACCAGAAAGATGCCGATTTCTTAAAGACGATGTCACAATAAAGCGGTCATCTCTTTGAGTGGTGACCCTTTGTCTTCCAGATCCTGTCAATCGACAACACATTGATTAAAACCCTCTCGCAGCAAAGCCACAACTTGGGCCGATTCAGCTTCAGTAGTATTCATTATTCCATTACAGTGATAATCAATAAAGCAAGAATCGTCAAAAACAATTACACTGTTGGAAACAAACAGGGCCAAAGTGAATACTGACGCATTCATCAAACCGGCATACATCAACCGGAATATAAGGCGACTGCTAGAAACCGCAAGAAACTTTAAGGGCTAGTCAGGTCAAGTCACAGACGTATAATACATCTGTGGGTCAAGTGCTTTAAACATGACAAAAATGACAAAAAAGAAATTTGTGATTTTTCATTTTTCCATATTTAAATAATTTTATTCATTTTGCGTATTTTGATTTTTTTTTATTTTACAAAATCAAGCTTACATCTAGTTACAAAATAAGAAACGGTGTCACATAAACCTCTAAAAGATTTTACTGGACACCGCTGATCATCGTCTTTCTTTAAAAAAGTAATTAAAATACAATTTACTCATGCGTGTGGGTAAGTAACTAGGAGCGGACGGAGCGGAATATATTCCGCTCCTTTGTTCGATCGACAGCAAGTAGACCGATAGCGCTAGGCTATTTTGGGGTCATAAGTTTAAAAAATTCTAAAGTTACTTTTTTTCTTGCTTGTCGATACAGTCGTACCTAAGAAGCTTAATAGTGCGTTTTGTGTCACATCTGTCACTTGCATTTTCAGCAATTCGATGTTTTGTGGTTGATTCTTTTTATTCAAAGCAGAAGTGGCAAAATTAATTTAAAGTTTAAAATAATTATGGTATCATATCTATGATAGCCTGAGAAGTGTGCAAACACAGTTTGTGTCATCTTCGTCCAGTGCAAACTGAATTAGGGTCAGTATGTAAAAACATTGCAAACAAAAAATTACAATTGATGAAATAACTATTTCCTATCTCAGATCACTTTCATGTGCCCATTTAATAATTTTGTGCCAAATTAGGCCACGCAGTTGTAAGATTTTTTATTATTTTGTTTTTTCAAGCTACAAACACATAAAAAAAAATTACAATGATTAGAGTTCACATATTCAATATCATAAATGCATTAAAAATCGACTTTGTAAATTTGTGTCATTTTCATGCACGATATTTAAATGAATTAAACAGAAATGCAAATTGTTGCGGTCTGGCGGACGCGGGCTGACCCGGGCGGACGCGGGCAGGCGACAGCGGGCGGGGGGGGGGGGGGGGGCATACGCACGCACACACGTTCGTTCGGTACGATTTCTTTCATATAAATTACATACCTATCATATTAAGTTTGATTGACACTTGTTTATCTCCGCTACGTAATTAACAAATGTGTACCTACCTATAGAGATTACAATAATGACGTGCTAATTTTGAACGAAGCGCGTCTGCAATCCCATTACCTACGAATGGCAATGGTCAATGTGGTCAATACTTTGCTCTGATGCTACGGCCACACTAGACGGCGAAAATACTGGTTCCGTTTTCGCGATAAAAACTTCGTGTTTCGTTGTCGCGATAAAGCTTAGCCACATCAAAAAAAACTTAGCGACCGACGCCGACGTCGCGATAATGTTGAACTTTGTCGCGATTATGCAATTTAACAACCTAGTAATATATTCAAAACCGTATATCGATATTTGATATCGGATTATTTAACTATGGTAGGTACATAATTATATCTTAATATCGGTATCGACCATATCTACGGACTACTAATAATTCATGCAATATCGTGTTTTTAACTTTGCTTAAGTTTGCTAGTTTTTAATACTAGTTTAATTGTAATATTTGATTATTTGCTTACAAATAAAAACTTTTAAAATGTGTTTTTAAATTGGGAATAGGAAGGTTATAATTTCTTTCTAATAAACTTGGAAAAGAGTTGGAATAACTATTCGCTAGTTATTTTATGTACTCTATGGATTGGTCTATGGTTTTATTTGTTTTGCCGTCACTTTGATACTTCAGGTGTTTGTGATAATTATCTTTTTTTCATTTGAAAATTATTATTACCACTTAATTCTTAGGAAAATTCATTTGCTTTAATTTTTATTTTATTAAAATTGATAACATAATTAAAAAGATAATATTTAAAAGGCGGTTTGATGGCCGGGTGGTCTAGCGGTCATGCTTGTGTGATGAGCACGAGCATGTGTGACCGATACGATTCGATTCGATACGACTATCGAAATTATTCTGTTTCGATCATTATGGATTGCAGTAACGATAAAGTATTAGAAGTAATAAAATATTACAAATAAGAACCGGTTTTATGTTACCCCAAGTTACAAAACACAAAAAAAAATTACAACTGTCACACCAATCATTCAGCCCCAAACTAAGCATAACCCGAACTATGGTGACTGAATAACGAATACACAAACATACATAAATACTAATAATCATCCATGGCTCGCTCACAAAATGCTCGTGCTCACCACACAAACATTTGTCGCTGACCACTAAACCACCCGGCCGTCAAACCGCCTATTTGTGCAACCCCGTCACTATCACTCTGCCTCCTCAGTGAAGATAATTGCCATAAGCTTGGCAATGTCCTTGAGGGTGAAGAGCCTATAATCAACTGGTTTCGGGTAGGCCGATCCCAGAAGATTCATTCTTTTCCTGGCAAAAGAGTCGCAGTCACACAGTAGGTGCTGCATGGACTCCGTTTCCCTTCCACATGCCCTGCACAGGTTGTCTGTTGCTAGTTGCATTTTGTGGAGCATTTGTTTTATGGCACAGTGCCCAGTCAGGGCACCGGTGATTAATCGGGCCTACCTTCGCCTATGAAGGATTTTGAGTATCTTATGCCGGGTAGCTCTTTCCATTCGGTTCTATGCCTGTTTTGGATGTGGTCCTTGAAGGCTTTGTTGATGGTACTCGATGCTAGTGCCACAAACGACTCAGGACCAATATATGGGGTCCCTGAGCCCTCCCTAGCAAGTGCATCGGCCCTTTCATTGCCTTGGATTCCCATGTGGTACGTTAAAATCAACGTTTCCAGATCAACCTCACCCTGTTGTGCCTACCAAGCTTGTTTAAGGCTTTCGTAGTTTCAAGCACAAGGCTGGAGTAGATTCGAGGCGATATAAGTGATTCGGGCGCGGCTTGGCTGTCGCTCAGGATGAATATGTTACGCTTCTTGGGAGCAAGTTCTAGATTATTTTTAACGCACAGAGAATTGCGAAAGTTTCTGCCTGAAAAACAGAAGCAAACTTTAGCATACTCTTACTGTGCTTAAAGTCATTGCTAAAGATGCCTGCTCCAGTGCCCGACTCCATTTTGGATCCGTCGGTGTACCAGATCAGGCTGTCTTTCTCTGGAGACGGTGGTCGGTATCCCGAGTTGGGACATGTATAAGTACTGAATTAAGCTTTTTATGACTCTGTCTCTTTCATATCGCAGTCATGCGCGCAGCGTCTATGTGTCGCTTAGAGAATCGCATAGCTGAAACTATATATTTTGGGAAACACTAAGTATCACGTCAGAAATGCGGTGTGCGTTGAGATCACTAATCTATATTGTACGTGATCCGATTCAAGAATATTGTACCGTATCGCTGATGTTTATTGAATTATCATTGATCGGTAGTTTTTAACAAACTAATGTGCTTGTAAAAGTTTAATGAATAAAATTATTAGAGGTACATATTTTTTTTTTGAAAAATTCTACTTACTTAAGTAAATCCTTATCACTTAATTAATTGGCACTCACTCACTTAAAACAAGGTAAACTGACTGAGTCATCTAAATTTATTGAAAAGAAACTTATAAGTACCTATATTGCATCAAAATCCGATATCGATTCGATGCGTTCTGAAACTATACAGGGCGTCCCACGGACATGCCACATGCAGGGAAAGTACCTTGAATATTGTAGATGGAACATTTTACTGAAAGAAGACATTATTTAAATTTAAAAAACAATTTAAACTGCATTCATAGATATTTAAATAATTACATGGTTGAATCGGGAATCGAACCCGTTTTATGAGAAAAATAATCATCCTCTAGCTTTATCACAACGTTGGAAAGGCTTCATCATAAGGATTATTTTTTGCTAAATAACATAGTGTTTCAAATAAAAGTGCATAGTGCAATAAATATGCATAGTAAAAATGATATTAATACCTTGAATTTCAATAATGAATCGGTTTCTAATCCAAGTGACATATGTAATTTATTTTATAATTTGATTATATCTATGACAAATAATGAGAAATCTATTTTACGTGACATCAAATACAATAAAATTCCTGTTAATTCAAATACAATATTTTTAAAACATACTGATGAGAGTGAGATCTTAAATATAATTAATAAGTTAAAAAATAGTGACGCTTGTGGCTATGATGAGATAGCCACCAAGGTAATAAAACGGTGTGTCAAAAATATATGTCAACCGCTCTCCCATATTATAAACTTGACCTTCATAGAGGGGATCTTCCCTGACGAGCTTAAGTTTTCTTTAATCTGGCCGTTATATAAGAAGGGAGACATAACAGATCCTTATAACTACAGACCAATTACAATTATACCAGTTATCTCAAAAATATTTGAAAGGGCTCTCTTCTGTAGACTTAATGATTTTCTTAATAAAAACAACATATTGGCAGAGGAACAATTTTGATTCCGTAAGAGAAAATCAACATCTCTAGCCCGTTTTAATTTGGTTAAAGAAGTTACAGAAGCTCTCAACGTTAATACTTCCGTAATATCTATATTTCTAGACATGAGTAAGGCGTTCGATAGTATTGATCGTACGATACTTTTGGACAAATTGGAAAAGTATGGAATCAGAGGGAAAGCACACGACTGGATTAAGAGTTATTTGTCAAATAGGAAGCAGTCGACAGAAATATCGAAAGTTACAAGAAATAGGATGAACAGTAATTTATTAAATAAGCTAAAATATAGATCCCAATTTTTGGACAATAATGTAGGTGTACCCCAAGGTAGTATTCTTGGGCCTTTATTATTTCTGCTCTTTATAAATGATCTACCGCAATTTGTTGGCAAAAAATGTATTCTTTTTGCTGATGACATAACACTCACAATTAAAAATAAAGATAAAACTAATTTTGAACAAGAAGTAAACAAAGTGCTGTCAGATGCATTAGCATGGTTGGAAAATAACAAACTTCATATAAATATAAGCAAGACTAAAGCCTTACAATTTCAATCCTATAACTCTAGACCATTACTCATACAAATTACATGCAATGGGTCTCATTTAGAAATGGCAGATACATGCAGGTTCCTTGGAGTAAATATTGATAAAAATCTGAACTGGAAAAGCCACATTGACCTTATATGTAAGAAAATTGAGAGTTTCTGTTTTGCAATAAAAAGGCTAAGACAGACCGTATCAACAAACTCTGCAATAGCTGCCTACCATGGATACGTTTCCTCCGTGCTATGTTATGGATTGTTGCTATGGGGGAACTCGGTAGACTCGGACAAAGCTTTTAGGGCTCAAAAAAGGTGTATCCGTATGCTTGATAATGCATGGTATTTAGAAAGTTGTAAGCCCTTATTTCATAAATACAAAATTCTCCCATTACCCTGCATGTACTTAAAGGAAGTATGCCTATTCGTTCATTTAAATGGAAACTATTTTAAAAATCGCTGTGAAACTACTGTGAGGCATACAAGGGCCCAGTACCGGAACCTGTTGTATCAACCTCTTTGTCGCAAATATATTTATAGTAAAAATGTTTTTAATATGTGTATTACTATCTATAATAATCTGCCTGACGAGCTTAAACGTGAGAACACAGCTACATTCAAAAATAAATTGACCAAATGGCTGCAGGAAAATTATTTTTATAGCGTGAAAGAGTATATGGATAGGATCAAATAAATATTTTGTAGTAATATTAATTTGCACACCTGCTTGCAGGTTGAATACATGTACACACATTTTATATTTAAGAACCCACAACTGTATTCTGGCAAATAAAGACATCTTTATCTTTATCTTTAAAGGAAGACCATGAATTTTAACATTTTTATTAAAAAAATTAATCAATTTATGTATGTATTTATTTCAATGTCTGTTGTATGTCCTTACGGCAATGTCAGCTTTTCATTTTTCTGAACAAAATTTCACATCAAATGTTAAAATTCATGTTTTTCATTTTTATATTTTTTATTCTCGTTATCCCTTACTCGTATTTTATCTTTGTTGTTTTAACGACTTGTATTTTTTTTGTAGTTTCTGTTTTGCGGTTTGCAATTTTTTTTATTATCGTTATTATTTTATAGATTTTGTAATAATATACTACATAATGTAATAGGTATAATAGGTAACATTTATTCGAATTTTACAAAAAACAAAAGTATAGATATGTTTTGTTTTTTATTATTTACGGGGGAGGTGTATGTGTGTACGCCATATAGTTACACACAGAGATGGGCGTAATCAACTACTTTTGTAATCAGATTAATAATCTGATTTTGTAGTAGTAAGTAATCATGATTACATTTATAAGATTAAAGTAGTCGTGATTACTTTTAATCATGATTGAACATGTAATCTTTAATCTTGATTACAGTAGTCAGTAATCTAAATTACATGATTATTCTTAACTAAGTTTAAGTATATGAATTATGGTTTAGGAATTAATGAATATAATTTATATTTTATTGAGTTGACATTAATTATCACAATTTAGAAAAACAATATATTCTAAATTGACCCGACCGGGGATTGAACCCGGGACCTCAGAGATGGCGACACCATGAAAACCGGTGTACAAACCACTCGACTAAGGAGGTACTAGTCGTTCGAATAGAATAGAATTTCTTTATTGCGTGTAAGCTGCATTCATTTATTGTTAATAGTTGTTCAACACCTACATCAAAAAAAATTGTGATCGGAGCGATGACAACCAGGACCGACGTCGGCTTTTGTGATCTCCAGTGATAAATATATATGGAACATTTAAAAAACTTAGTATTGCGCAGGATCGAACCTAAGCCTCGCCGACGAGAGGCGGGACCCAATACCTACCACCAGGCTTTCACGGCTTAGTAGCACGTTGGTATGCTAACTTATTACCCGTCTGCGGCGAAGCCAAAAAAGTAGGGTTTGTGTTTGACCTGTATGTATGTATGCCCATTTTTATGTTCTCTCTTACCTAATAAACGGCTGAACCAATTTTGATTAGTTGTTAAATTCGTCTTTATTGCGCGAGTGTCGAGTTAGTATATCAAATTAAAAAAAATAAAAATAGCGGATTTGTTGTGCCAGCCAAGTTAATTTATCTAACAATTAACGATTTAAAGTTAATTACGACTTTATTCACTTCAATTTCGCAAGCCCATATTGCAATGTCTAGAAAGCAACATCTTTAAATAATAATAAGTAGAAAAAAATAATGATAATTTATTGCTATACAATATGTTCATTTATTTTTTAACGTTACGACTGTTGGGTTTATTAATCAATCATAAAAGTAATTAAATTACGATTACAGATTAATAATCATTAATCACCGATATGATTTTTGATTATTTTTTGTAATCTGTAATCGTGATTGAAGATTATATATTGTGTTAATCGTAATCCTTAATCATTAATCTGATTACTTTTTGCCCAAGACTGGTTACACACATGCGTCTCCACCCAGTATATAAGCAATAACTTGCATTAATAAAGATCCATTATAATCTGGAATCATCTTTTATTCGTTGCGCGAACCTCCCGCCTTTGCATTTTAGTTGTGACACTATGTTATTTAGCAAAAAATAATCCTTATGATGAAGCCTTTTGATCGGTATGATAAAGCTACAGGATGATTATTTTTCTCATATAACGGGTTCGATTCCCGGTTCAACCATGTAATTATTTAAATATCTATGAACGCAGTTTAAATTGTTTTTTAAATTCAAATAATGTCTTCTTTCAGTAAAATGTTCCATCTACAATATTCAAGGTACTTTCCCTCCATGTGGCATGTCCGTGGGACGCCCTGTATAGTGGAAAAAACACGATATTGCATGAATTTTAATAGTCCGTAGAAATGATCGATACCGATATCACCGATATTAAAATATATGTTAGCTATAGTTTAGGAATCCGATATCAAATGTCGATATATAGTTTCGAATATATTACCCACCACTAGTTGAAATGCATTATCGCGACAAAGTTCACAATTATCGCGACGTCGTCCCGAAGTTTTTATGAGGTGGCCAAGCCTTATCGCGACAACGGAACATGAAGTTTTTTACCGCGACAACGGAACAAGAATTTTACCGCGATAGAGTGGCCGTAGCATAACGCGATGATGCATCGCGTTATTATGACGAAGTGTTTGGCCAGACGTGTCGCGACTCGCGACAACGCGAATCTTCGCACTAGCGCGATAGTGTGGCCGTAGCATAAGGGTCAATGTTATTTTAGATTGAGGGATGAATTATATTAGACGGGGCCGTGCACGGGGCGGGCGTGCCGTATGCGTGGCCTGGACGGAGAACTGATTTGAGACGTTGCATACAGCATACATTTTGTATATAAATTAGGCTCAGGGCCCTGACGCGAGCATGACGCTTCGATTCGCTTCGAATTTTGCCCGCCGCGCGCCGGCGCCGCCGCCCGCGCCCGCGCTCTTCCCCGCGCTCGCCCTACACGTGCTTTAAAGTCTGTTTTTATTAAAATAATAAGAATTCGTGGATAAAAACGACACAATTTATGAACAGTGTTTTGTTACACCATAATAATCAAAAACACTTAAACTCTAATAACTTGCACTTTCTTTTGTGGCTTTTACAGGGTTTTGTAACAATAAAATGAAATATCTATAATTGTCGTGGATGAATTCGACACAAAATATTTTGAACAACAGATATCAGTACTCTAAAACGCGTAACACCTATTTAACCTATTGTAATATTCTTTCAGAGCTAGTTTGGCGATTTGATAAGTACTGGTTAAATATCAGGATTCTCGTGGACAGAAATGACACAAATTACCTATGTACATCAGTTACTACTTCGTTATTATCATGACAGTAAAATTTTCATCTCTAATTTTCTTTTCGTCCAATACTGATCGAAGCGACAAATACCTAAATTTCTACCTATGCAAGTACCTAGGATGACACAAAATAATATATTAGGTTGGGCAAAAGGTCCAGAAACTATATGTGAACACAAACAACTTTAATATTTTTGAAACCTCAAAACCTAGCGCTATCGGTCTAAAGACAGCAACGCATTGACAACTTGTTTAGTGGCGGTGGAAAATAAACTATTGTGTTGCCGCCTAGTTACAGCGTGTTCCAAATTGTAAATCTAGGTGCGGAATAAACATTAATTATTATATGAATTAGGTAATACATATCTTTAATTATATCAATATATAATAATAACAATAAATATATAAGTAATTATATAGGTACATACAAAACATAGATGTCTCAAAGTATTACATAGGTAGGTAATTTCTTAACATTAATATTATAGTTTACTTAGGAGGTATTGTTTTAATTTAGGTTTTATATTTATAATATTAAGCTCATCTCTAAGAGATTTTGGGAGACTATTAATAAGCCGAGGAATTATGTAGGTACTTCTTTTGATTTTGTCCATACATATTAGTAATCCGAGTAATAACTAAATTGTCATTGATCGCGCTTCGCAATTGTCGTGTATGAGTTTTCAACACCTGAAAATCTTTGTTAAAGTATTGTTATGTAAGTAGCATATAATTCTTTCTTTCATGTACTGGCAATACTTTGCAGAAATTGTATAGTCTTTGAGTATCTAATTTATTTTGAAGCAATAACATAAGAAAAATACGCACATTTCGTAATAGGAAAATAAAAGGGGTCTCATTGCAGACTAGGTGTACTTATCGCCCGCGGCTGACGCGGACGGGTCAACAGAAGGTTGGGTCAACGACCGGCCGCTGCCCTCGCGTTGGAAATAATGGTTATTTTTAATTGTTTTTCATTTTATTTTTTTTATTTTTTAAATGTTATTATTGCTTTAAAATAAATTAGATTCTCAAAGACTATCTAAGTAATTAAAATTCACAAAATGAATTATTTAATAAAAAATGAAAAAAACACGATTTTTTTTTGTCATTTTGTCATATTTTAAACACTTGACCTGACCAGCCCTTGAAGTTTCTTGCGGTTTCTGGCAGTCGCCTTATATATTATTATTATCTAAGTAGTACCTACATGACTTAGCATTTCTTACACAACATGTTGTGGTCAGGTTTTATCGGCACTTGATAAATACTTATTTGCAATTTGTCTAGAACACATTATATGGTGGTATGATAAAAATAAAATTAAAACCTTAAAGAAACCATTTTTTTAGTTTTTGATATTTATTTTATTTTTTATACTTACAGTTTAGTACAAATATTGATCAAATACTTACTATAATTTAATTTTACCCAATTTCTTATTTTACACTTACTTACATAAAATTACAAAAAAAAATACACACTAAAATCCGGATAACACTATTTTACCAAGTACATGTTTATTTTCAATTAACCTATGAGCTTCTCTTAAATTAGCTGCATTAATAGGTGACAACACTTTCGTCATAGTACATTTTAACCTTCCATCATCAAACATCTTGGATACCTCTTGTAAAATTTGATAATGTCTATATTTATCTTCAGTATTGTATGTGACTCTTGTGTACATCATTTCCGAAACTAAGGTCAAACTTTTGTCCTTCAAAGTCTTCAGATCGACGAGACCACTGCTTTCCACAAGAATACATATTTTACCTTGAGGCTTAACGGCCTTCATCAGTGTATCCCAATACGGGTAAGGGTCATAGTTGACTAGAATGTAATTTACTCCGTCTCCATATCCATTAGCTTGCAACTGTGGTATCAAGTCTTTGGTATGGTTAAGAACAATATCAGCGCCGTGTTGGCGGGTGAATGCTTCGCTCTCCTGGCGTGACGCCGTCCCAATGACATTGAGGCCCAAGCTTTTAGCCAGCTGCGTCGCAATGGACCCTACGCCGCCTGCGCTATTGATAATCAACAGGGACTTACCCTTATCTTTTTTTGTTAGTAAAAGCCGGTCGAAAATCGATTCGTATGCAGTTACTGAAATTATTGGCATCGCTGCTGCTTGTTCAAACGTAAAATTTTGCGGTTTTTTCCCAGTTAGAATTTCGTCTACAGCGATATATTCAGCGTTTGAACCGTTCTTGCTGCTTTTGTTTTCAGTGAAGAATACCTCATCACCAACATCGAACAACTTGACACTACTCCCTTTATTAACAATTATGCCGGCACCGTCGAAACCTAGAATTCTTGGCACCGCTTCAACATTAAGTTGGCGTGCCCGTATTTTGGTATCAATAGGATTCACAGCAGTCGCCTTCACTTGCACCAGCACTTCGTTATTTTGAACATTTGGAACGTTCACTTCCAAATCTATTAGACTGTTCGCTTCCGATATCGGTAAATATTTGTAGAAACCAACGGCCTTCATCGTTTTCGGTAGATTCCTTGCCATTTTCTCGTTATTATTATCTACGTTGATGTACACGGGACGACTTTCAGTAGGTAGCACTAAAAATAAAAGACACCACGGCACTGACTATTTATTGTCAAACATTGTTCATATTTGACTGACATTCATTATCACAGGTTTGTTTTCTTATCAACATCAAGGTTTGCTTGTCATGCTCAGATACAAATTGTTGTGTAACACGCCTGTGCAGAAAAACCCACCCAAAACTGTCAAATTTCTCTAATTGATATTGATCCTTATTGCCTAATGATAAAGTTTAAACTGTATTGAAATACATTTTGTGGTAGGTTGAAGTGCTGGCGTCTAGCGAGCGTTTGTACAAAGCTGACTACACACGGGGTCTTAACGTCTGCTTACTGGTAATTTGTAATAAGTGTAAGTTTTGTTGAACTGAGATATAATACGATTTGAAAGTTCAAATTGATCTTATTCATTCAAACATTTTATTCGTTATCTAACTAACTATGCGTTCTTACTTTTACAGAAATATTTGTGTAAAGTCTGAATTAAACTTTGTTATTTATAATTAACAACAAGGAAAACAGAAAATAGGTAACGATTGACGTGTCATATAATGAATACTAGACGACTGATTCTACTAAGTTCACCATAAAGTAATGTACTTAATTTACTTTTAATTTATTAAATCGAAAAGAAATAATTAACTACCTACATTTAAAAAAAGAGTCTTTTTGACCAAGCTGTCCTTAGTACAGGATCCACCGTGCGCCGTCCCAATAACATCGAGGCCCAATTTTTAGCCAGCTGCGTCGCAATGGACCCTACGCCGCCTGCGCTATTGATTATCAACAGAGACTTACCCTTATCTTCTTCTGTTAGCAAAAGGCGGTCAAAAATGGATTCGTATGCAGTTACTGTTGTAACTGGCATCGCTGCTGCTTGTTCAAATGTTAAATTTTGCGGCTTCTTCGAGCCGTATAAAGTCATTCGACCCCCATCACAGAATATAACTGAAGTCTATTGGTCTATAGTCCGTTCAAGATGTTCCCTCGCGAATTGGTCTGGCTTGGCGATGAGCTACGGTCAGTTGTGGTTGTTGTTGAACCCTCAAAAGTACCCTGTTCCTGGATTTTAAGGTCTTAGGGTATGTTCACGAAGTCTTCTTCTCACCGTACTGTCATTTATATCTACACTCCGCACTTCACGCAGCCGTCGCTGGAGATCTACACCAGAAAGATGCCGATTTCTTAAAGACGATGTCACAATAAAGCGGTCATCTCTTTGAGTGGTGACCCTTTGTCTTCCAGATCCTGTCAATCGACAACACATTGATTAAAACCCTCTCGCAGCAAAGCCACAACTTGGGCCGATTCAGCTTCAGTAGTATTCATTATTCCATTACAGTGATAATCAATAAAGCAAGAATCGTCAAAAACAATTACACTGTTGGAAACAAACAGGGCCAAAGTGAATACTGACGCATTCATCAAACCGGCATACATCAACCGGAATATAAGGCGACTGCTAGAAACCGCAAGAAACTTTAAGGGCTAGTCAGGTCAAGTCACAGACGTATAATACATCTGTGGGTCAAGTGCTTTAAACATGACAAAAATGACAAAAAAGAAATTTGTGATTTTTCATTTTTCCATATTTAAATAATTTTATTCATTTTGCGTATTTTGATTTTTTTTTATTTTACAAAATCAAGCTTACATCTAGTTACAAAATAAGAAACGGTGTCACATAAACCTCTAAAAGATTTTACTGGACACCGCTGATCATCGTCTTTCTTTAAAAAAGTAATTAAAATACAATTTACTCATGCGTGTGGGTAAGTAACTAGGAGCGGACGGAGCGGAATATATTCCGCTCCTTTGTTCGATCGACAGCAAGTAGACCGATAGCGCTAGGCTATTTTGGGGTCATAAGTTTAAAAAATTCTAAAGTTACTTTTTTTCTTGCTTGTCGATACAGTCGTACCTAAGAAGCTTAATAGTGCGTTTTGTGTCACATCTGTCACTTGCATTTTCAGCAATTCGATGTTTTGTGGTTGATTCTTTTTATTCAAAGCAGAAGTGGCAAAATTAATTTAAAGTTTAAAATAATTATGGTATCATATCTATGATAGCCTGAGAAGTGTGCAAACACAGTTTGTGTCATCTTCGTCCAGTGCAAACTGAATTAGGGTCAGTATGTAAAAACATTGCAAACAAAAAATTACAATTGATGAAATAACTATTTCCTATCTCAGATCACTTTCATGTGCCCATTTAATAATTTTGTGCCAAATTAGGCCACGCAGTTGTAAGATTTTTTATTATTTTGTTTTTTCAAGCTACAAACACATAAAAAAAAATTACAATGATTAGAGTTCACATATTCAATATCATAAATGCATTAAAAATCGACTTTGTAAATTTGTGTCATTTTCATGCACGATATTTAAATGAATTAAACAGAAATGCAAATTGTTGCGGTCTGGCGGACGCGGGCTGACCCGGGCGGACGCGGGCAGGCGACAGCGGGCGGGGGGGGGGGGGGGGGGGGGGGCATACGCACGCACACACGTTCGTTCGGTACGATTTCTTTCATATAAATTACATACCTATCATATTAAGTTTGATTGACACTTGTTTATCTCCGCTACGTAATTAACAAATGTGTACCTACCTATAGAGATTACAATAATGACGTGCTAATTTTGAACGAAGCGCGTCTGCAATCCCATTACCTACGAATGGCAATGGTCAATGTGGTCAATACTTTGCTCTGATGCTACGGCCACACTAGACGGCGAAAATACTGGTTCCGTTTTCGCGATAAAAACTTCGTGTTTCGTTGTCGCGATAAAGCTTAGCCACATCAAAAAAAACTTAGCGACCGACGCCGACGTCGCGATAATGTTGAACTTTGTCGCGATTATGCAATTTAACAACCTAGTGGTGGGTAATATATTCAAAACCGTATATCGATATTTGATATCGGATTATTTAACTATGGTAGGTACATAATTATATCTTAATATCGGTATCGACCATATCTACGGACTACTAATAATTCATGCAATATCGTGTTTTTAACTTTGCTTAAGTTTGCTAGTTTTTAATACTAGTTTAATTGTAATATTTGATTATTTGCTTACAAATAAAAACTTTTAAAATGTGTTTTTAAATTGGAAATAGGAAGGTTATAATTTCTTTCTAATAAACTTGGAAAAGAGTTGGAATAACTATTCGCTAGTTATTTTATGTACTCTATGGATTGGTCTATGGTTTTATTTGTTTTGCCGTCACTTTGATACTTCAGGTGTTTGTGATAATTATCTTTTTTTCATTTGAAAATTATTATTACCACTTAATTCTTAGGAAAATTCATTTGCTTTAATTTTTATTTTATTAAAATTGATAACATAATTAAAAAGATAATATTTAAAAGGCGGTTTGATGGCCGGGTGGTCTAGCGGTCATGCTTGTGTGATGAGCACGAGCATGTGTGACCGATACGATTCGATTCGATACGACTATCGAAATTATTCTGTTTCGATCATTATGGATTGCAGTAACGATAAAGTATTAGAAGTAATAAAATATTACAAATAAGAACCGGTTTTATGTTACCCCAAGTTACAAAACACAAAAAAAAATTACAACTGTCACACCAATCATTCAGCCCCAAACTAAGCATAACCCGAACTATGGTGACTGAATAACGAATACACAAACATACATAAATACTAATAATCATCCATGGCTCGCTCACAAAATGCTCGTGCTCACCACACAAACATTTGTCGCTGACCACTAAACCACCCGGCCGTCAAACCGCCTATTTGTGCAACCCCGTCACTATCACTCTGCCTCCTCAGTGAAGATAATTGCCATAAGCTTGGCAATGTCCTTGAGGGTGAAGAGCCTATAATCAACTGGTTTCGGGTAGGCCGATCCCAGAAGATTCATTCTTTTCCTGGCAAAAGAGTCGCAGTCACACAGTAGGTGCTGCATGGACTCCGTTTCCCTTCCACATGCCCTGCACAGGTTGTCTGTTGCTAGTTGCATTTTGTGGAGCATTTGTTTTATGGCACAGTGCCCAGTCAGGGCACCGGTGATTAATCGGGCCTACCTTCGCCTATGAAGGATTTTGAGTATCTTATGCCGGGTAGCTCTTTCCATTCGGTTCTATGCCTGTTTTGGATGTGGTCCTTGAAGGCTTTGTTGATGGTACTCGATGCTAGTGCCACAAACGACTCAGGACCAATATATGGGGTCCCTGAGCCCTCCCTAGCAAGTGCATCGGCCCTTTCATTGCCTTGGATTCCCATGTGGTACGTTAAAATCAACGTTTCCAGATCAACCTCACCCTGTTGTGCCTACCAAGCTTGTTTAAGGCTTTCGTAGTTTCAAGCACAAGGCTGGAGTAGATTCGAGGCGATATAAGTGATTCGGGCGCGGCTTGGCTGTCGCTCAGGATGAATATGTTACGCTTCTTGGGAGCAAGTTCTAGATTATTTTTAACGCACAGAGAATTGCGAAAGTTTCTGCCTGAAAAACAGAAGCAAACTTTCCCATACTCTTACTGTGCTTAAAGTCATTGCTAAAGATGCCTGCTCCAGTGCCCGACTCCATTTTGGATCCGTCGGTGTACCAGATCAGGCTGTCTTTCTCTGGAGACGGTGGTCGGTATCCCGAGTTGGGACATGTATAAGTACTGAATTAAGCTTTTTATGACTCTGTCTCTTTCATATCGCAGTCATGCGCGCAGCGTCTATGTGTCGCTTAGAGAATCGCATAGCTGAAACTATATATTTTGGAAAACACTAAGTATCACGTCAGAAATGCGGTGTGCGTTGAGATCACTAATCTATATTGTACGTGATCCGATTCAAGAATATTGTACCGTATCGCTGATGTTTATTGAATTATCATTGATCGGTAGTTTTTAACAAACTAATGTGCTTGTAAAAGTTTAATGAATAAAATTATTAGAGGTACATATTTTTTTTTTGAAAAATTCTACTTACTTAAGTAAATCCTTATCACTTAATTAATTGGCACTCACTCACTTAAAACAAGGTAAACTGACTGAGTCATCTAAATTTATTGAAAAGAAACTTATAAGTACCTATATTGCATCAAAATCCGATATCGATTCGATGCGTTCTGAAACTATACAGGGCGTCCCACGGACATGCCACATGCAGGGAAAGTACCTTGAATATTGTAGATGGAACATTTTACTGAAAGAAGACATTATTTAAATTTAAAAAACAATTTAAACTGCATTCATAGATATTTAAATAATTACATGGTTGAATCGGGAATCGAACCCGTTTTATGAGAAAAATAATCATCCTCTAGCTTTATCACAACGTTGGAAAGGCTTCATCATAAGGATTATTTTTTGCTAAATAACATAGTGTTTCAAATAAAAGTGCATAGTGCAATAAATATGCATAGTAAAAATGATATTAATACCTTGAATTTCAATAATGAATCGGTTTCTAATCCAAGTGACATATGTAATTTATTTTATAATTTGATTATATCTATGACAAATAATGAGAAATCTATTTTACGTGACATCAAATACAATAAAATTCCTGTTAATTCAAATACAATATTTTTAAAACATACTGATGAGAGTGAGATCTTAAATATAATTAATAAGTTAAAAAATAGTGACGCTTGTGGCTATGATGAGATAGCCACCAAGGTAATAAAACGGTGTGTCAAAAATATATGTCAACCGCTCTCCCATATTATAAACTTGACCTTCATAGAGGGGATCTTCCCTGACGAGCTTAAGTTTTCTTTAATCTGGCCGTTATATAAGAAGGGAGACAAAACAGATCCTTATAACTACAGACCAATTACAATTATACCAGTTATCTCAAAAATATTTGAAAGGGCTCTCTTCTGTAGACTTAATGATTTTCTTAATAAAAACAACATATTGGCAGAGGAACAATTTTGATTCCGTAAGAGAAAATCAACATCTCTAGCCCGTTTTAATTTGGTTAAAGAAGTTACAGAAGCTCTCAACGTTAATACTTCCGTAATATCTATATTTCTAGACATGAGTAAGGCGTTCGATAGTATTGATCGTACGATACTTTTGGACAAATTGGAAAAGTATGGAATCAGAGGGAAAGCACACGACTGGATTAAGAGTTATTTGTCAAATAGGAAGCAGTCGACAGAAATATCGAAAGTTACAAGAAATAGGATGAACAGTAATTTATTAAATAAGCTAAAATATAGATCCCAATTTTTGGACAATAATGTAGGTGTACCCCAAGGTAGTATTCTTGGGCCTTTATTATTTCTGCTCTTTATAAATGATCTACCGCAATTTGTTGGCAAAAAATGTATTCTTTTTGCTGATGACATAACACTCACAATTAAAAATAAAGATAAAACTAATTTTGAACAAGAAGTAAACAAAGTGCTGTCAGATGCATTAGCATGGTTGGAAAATAACAAACTTCATATAAATATAAGCAAGACTAAAGCCTTACAATTTCAATCCTATAACTCTAGACCATTACTCATACAAATTACATGCAATGGGTCTCATTTAGAAATGGCAGATACATGCAGGTTCCTTGGAGTAAATATTGATAAAAATCTGAACTGGAAAAGCCACATTGACCTTATGTATGTAAGAAAATTGAGAGTTTCTGTTTTGCAATAAAAAGGCTAAGACAGACCGTATCAACAAACTCTGCAATAGCTGCCTACCATGGATACGTTTCCTCCGTGCTATGTTATGGATTGTTGCTATGGGGGAACTCGGTAGACTCGGACAAAGCTTTTAGGGCTCAAAAAAGGTGTATCCGTATGCTTGATAATGCATGGTATTTAGAAAGTTGTAAGCCCTTATTTCATAAATACAAAATTCTCCCATTACCCTGCATGTACTTAAAGGAAGTATGCCTATTCGTTCATTTAAATGGAAACTATTTTAAAAATCGCTGTGAAACTACTGTGAGGCATACAAGGGCCCAGTACAGGAACCTGTTGTATCAACCTCCTTGTCGCAAATATATTTATAGTAAAAATGTTTTTAATATGTGTATTACTATCTATAATAATCTGCCTGACGAGCTTAAACGTGAGAACACAGCTACATTCAAAAATAAATTGACCAAATGGCTGCAGGAAAATTATTTTTATAGCGTGAAAGAGTATATGGATAGGATCAAATAAATATTTTGTAGTAATATTAATTTGCACACCTGCTTGCAGGCTGAATACATGTACACACATTTTATATTTAAGAACCCACAACTGTATTCTGGCAAATAAAGACATCTTTATCTTTATCTTTAAAGGAAGACCATGAATTTTAACATTTTTATTAAAAAAATTAATCAATTTATGTATGTATTTATTTCAATGTCTGTTGTATGTCCTTACGGCAATGTCAGCTTTTCATTTTTCTGAACAAAATTTCACATCAAATGTTAAAATTCATGTTTTTCATTTTTATATTTTTTATTCTCGTTATCCCTTACTCGTATTTTATCTTTGTTGTTTTAACGACTTGTATTTTTTTTGTAGTTTCTGTTTTGCGGTTTGCAATTTTTTTTATTATCGTTATTATTTTATAGATTTTGTAATAATATACTACATAATGTAATAGGTATAATAGGTAACATTTATTCGAATTTTACAAAAAACAAAAGTATAGATATGTTTTGTTTTTTATTATTTACGGGGGAGGTGTATGTGTGTACGCCATATAGTTACACACAGAGATGGGCGTAATCAACTACTTTTGTAATCAGATTAATAATCTGATTACAAAAGTAGTAGTAGTAGTAAGTAATCATGATTACATTTATAAGATTAAAGTAGTCGTGATTACTTTTAATCATGATTGAGCATGTAATCTTTAATCTTGATTACAGTAGTCAGTAATCTAAATTACATGATTATTCTTAACTAAGTTTAAGTATATGAATTATGGTTTAGGAATTAATGAATATAATTTATATTTTATTGAGTTGACATTAATTATCACAATTTAGAAAAACAATATATTCTAAATTGACCCGACCGGGGATTGAACCCGGGACCTCAGAGATGGCGACACCATGAAAACCGGTGTACAAACCACTCGACTAAGGAGGTACTAGTCGTTCGAATAGAATAGAATTTCTTTATTGCGTGTAAGCTGCATTCATTTATTGTTAATAGTTGTTCAACACCTACATCAAAAAAAATTGTGATCGGAGCGATGACAACCAGGACCGACGTCGGCTTTTGTGATCTCCAGTGATAAATATATATGGAACATTTAAAAAACTTAGTATTGCGCAGGATCGAACCTAAGCCTCGCCGACGAGAGGCGGGACCCAATACCTACCACCAGGCTTTCACGGCTTAGTAGCACGTTGGTATGCTAACTTATTACCCGTCTGCGGCGAAGCCAAAAAAGTAGGGTTTGTGTTTGACCTGTATGTATGTATGCCCATTTTTATGTTCTCTCTTACCTAATAAACGGCTGAACCAATTTTGATTAGTTGTTAAATTCGTCTTTATTGCGCGAGTGTCGAGTTAGTATATCAAATTAAAAAAAATAAAAATAGCGGATTTGTTGTGCCAGCCAAGTTAATTTATCTAACAATTAACGATTTAAAGTTAATTACGACTTTATTCACTTCAATTTCGCAAGCCCATATTGCAATGTCTAGAAAGCAACATCTTTAAATAATAATAAGTAGAAAAAAATAATGATAATTTATTGCTATACAATATGTTCATTTATTTTTTAACGTTACGACTGTTGGGTTTATTAATCAATCATAAAAGTAATTAAGATTACGATTACAGATTAATAATCATTAATCACCGATATGATTACATTTTTGATTTTTTGTAATCTGTAATCGTGATTGAAGATTATATATTGTGTTAATCGTAATCCTTAATCATTAATCTGATTACTTTTTGCCCAAGACTGGTTACACACATGCGTCTCCACCCAGTATATAAGCAATAACTTGCATTAATAAAGATCCATTATAATCTGGAATCATCTTTTATTCGTTGCGCGAACCTCCCGCCTTTGCATTTTAGTTGTGACACTATGTTATTTAGCAAAAAATAATCCTTATGATGAAGCCTTTTGATCGGTATGATAAAGCTACAGGATGATTATTTTTCTCATATAACGGGTTCGATTCCCGGTTCAACCATGTAATTATTTAAATATCTATGAACGCAGTTTAAATTGTTTTTTAAATTCAAATAATGTCTTCTTTCAGTAAAATGTTCCATCTACAATATTCAAGGTACTTTCCCTCCATGTGGCATGTCCGTGGGACGCCCTGTATAGTGGAAAAAACACGATATTGCATGAATTTTAATAGTCCGTAGAAATGATCGATACCGATATCACCGATATTAAAATATATGTTAGCTATAGTTTAGGAATCCGATATCAAATGTCGATATATAGTTTCGAATATATTACCCACCACTAGTTGAAATGCATTATCGCGACAAAGTTCACAATTATCGCGACGTCGTCCCGAAGTTTTTATCAATAATAAAGATAATAAATCCAAAATCTTTTACAAGCAAAATATGTCAAAAAATAAAAAAGTTGCTATTATCACGGATAAAATTTAAGAAATTTTGAATTATTGTGAGCTCTTAAAATGGAATTAATGCTACATGAACAGAATTAAAGTTCTGTAATGTAATAAACTATGTTTTTTCTAAAAAAAATGCTAATTTATGCTTATTTTATTGAAATATTGTAATGTTCCCGGAAATGACCAACCGTTCCGGTTAATTTTTGCATCTCTTCTTTGCAGTTTTTGTCCCTACTTGTTATCTCTCTGAAGGTACTGCGGCTAAGTCGTCATGTGATTGTGGCGGCATATTACTTATTAGATTTGTTAAACCTTTTTCTTTTCTCTGTATTTTTTTTCGATGCTTTTGTCCAATCTTTTCTCTGCCTTCGCTTCTCTCGTTCAGTCATATCAGTAATTTTTTTAAATTTATTTTCTGCCTTTATTTTTTTATAATTTTCTCTGTCTTTAACCTGTTTAATTTCTTTCTGTTATTCTAGCATCTTATCCAAAAACTTTCTTTTTCTAGCATTTGCCTTCTCTCTTTGGCGCAAATAAGCTGCGCTATCCTTTTTAGGCTTTTTTTTAAGTTTTATTTATTTTTTCTTTTAAGAACTTCCGAGAACGCAAGTCATCTCGGAAACGTTTCTGAAATGACGATTTCAAATAAGCGCGCACTTTTATTATTCAGCGGCCATCTTAAATGCGACCCTTTGTCAATAGTAATTTAATTGAGGTTCCTTTGTTATTTCGGGTCGATAAAAAGAATCACATCAGTAATTAAATGTAAAAAGCACGTTCACGAATTGACGGACTATTGATGTACGCTTTACGAATAATTAATTGAAAGGTACTTACCACTTAGATATGAATTTAATTGCCGATAAATATACTGACAGCCGGCTTTGTCATTGTTTGCTTCCTTTACTGACGTTTGACACAGAATAGCTGCGTTCACTTAAAATTATTTTTGTTCGGTTATAGATGCGTTCACTGAAATGACTGAAAAAATCTTTTAGTATTCTTTTCAAAACTAGTTTTTGTATAAAAAATACGGTATATTAAGTAATTACTGAGTTAAATACCTTAAATATTTCATTAATATTTTGGACTTGTTGTTGAAGATCCTACATTGGGACGCGTTCCCGAAATGACTTTCTCTGCATTTATATTGATTTAATTTAAAATGTAAGTACTTCTTTAATAAATTGTATTATTTGATGTACACACACAGGTTAGTTGTAGTATTTTATTAATTTTCTTTTCTCAATAAAGTCAAGATTTAAGACATTAAATTGCTAGCAAAGCCAATTTTGCACCTTTATGATTTTGAGCCATATATATCGCCGTGTTTAACAATAAGCATTTATTAGTACCTACCTACATGCACCATAAAAAATAAAAAATCGCAATATACCATCCCTCGACCATACCAAACTAATACCTGAACAGGCAACGCTCCATTAACTGACCACTATCAAACGCTTATAGAAAGATAAAACTATTATTCGTAATTAATTGTTCATTAAATTTGTTTCTCTGTAATAAACACTATTTTTCTAAAATTGTAACTACTATTGAAAAACTATTGGAAAAATTGGAAAACGACCAAATATAGAATTATGGATTTTTAACAATACCTAATACCTACACAATAACTACACTTTTGTCATTAGGTATATTTTCCAATAGTCGATCACTGTGGTCGGAGTTAGGGTAATGATTCAAAATTCCATAAAACCCATACGACCATTACAAATGCATAAATAATGCTTTTAATTAGTGAATTAGTACACCCTTAATACCGCTGTCATGTTTAAATAACAAATATATGCAAAAATTTCAAGTTTAATAAAGATTACGCAAGATATCAATAAAATATAATTATTCTTATTTAAACTGTTAGGCACTTACCGGGAGCCATCTTGACGTCAAAAAAACGTCAAATATTACGACCAATAGGATGCAGCCGTGTAGGTCAGGTGACAAATATGATGTTGCCATATTAATTAACATCAAAACTACTACTCTGTGTTGTCAGTTTTTCTTATATTGGGCGTTTTTATAAATTTTGGTCGGCTGTTGGGACATGGTCGACGAGTAGAACATTAACCCTAATACATCAGAAAAATTGTTCATTAGAAATGAATTTATGGAATCATCGGGGAAAATTCTGCATTTATCTGATTTTACCTGAAGATTCTAAACGGAAATGATGTACCTACTTACCTTTAAAATTTACTAACGAATTTTTTTTATTTTTTTTTACGTGTAACGGGTAAGCGCTTGGCCTTCATCTCACCTGATGGTAAGTGACGATAAGGCCGAAGGTGGAAGCGCGCTTCACCCGGAATCCTCAACCACTGAGGAACTGGCTATCTTAACTCTAACTGTCGGAACACAACTATGCTATAAACATCGTTGTTATGGCGACAGACTTGGATAAGATGGTGGTAGCTAGCCAGGCGGGCTTAACAGCCCTACCACCAACCAAACCGAGCACACAAAGATGTACCCCCCGCTGGGAATCGAACCCGGGACCTCTGGGTCTGAAACCGGAATAAGTTTTAAATCCCTGTATCAAGAATTAGTTACAGTATTTATTAAAATGTCAATTACATATCAATAAAATAATCGTAGATGAGGGTATAAACATAACAAGCTAAGCTAAGCTGGTTCTCTTCTAGGTACCTTAAGAGTTAGCGGTTTGTATGGACTCCATTACTTTGGAGAGCAAAGAGGTGATGGCTATTGGCCTGTAGTTGGACAGATCTGAGCGATCGCCTTTTTTGGGAATCGGGTGGACAAGGGCTGTCTTCGAAGAACTCGGGACAACGCCAGTGGTGTAAGAGAGCCGGAAAAGGCGCGTTAGAACCGGCGCCATTTCGGGAGCACACGTTCGAAGCACAATGGGCGGAACTGCATCAGGCCCACTCGGCTTATGGATATCAAGGGAAAAAAGAGCCTTTTTTTTTCTTTGTTTTAGTCGGAGAAAATGCTTCTCTGCACTGGCATGGGGCCTCGAGAGGAAAGTGAGACACCCCATGCACTGTCCAGGGCTGGAACCCATATGTCCCCACCCGCCCCCCCGTAGGGGAAACGGGTGAGTAAGGACATACGGGCCCGACCTGGTAAAAGAACCGACACCTTCCTTCAGAAGCGCGACGCGGCGCCGCGGTACCGTGTTACTACGCCCCGCGAAACGCCGCAACGCAGCAGACCCAGCTTTACCTGGGTCCCCTGCCCCAGAGGAGCAGCGTGGTAGGTTCAGGCTGCTCCCAAACGGGAGGAGGGCTCGTGCAATGCAGCCTAGAGCTCCTCAACACTAGGCCGCGGCCCTCCTAGGGGGGGAGGAGGTTTTCCTCGACCCCCCCCCCCCCTCCGCTTCTTCCCTGTGTGGGACCGCGGCCCCACACGTGAGACCGCGGTCCCACACAGGGAACACCACCAACCTGCTGCAGCCCGCGCCGAAGCGCAGGAGCACAAGCCGGCCCCGATCTTGTGGAAGGAGGGCGGCGGAGGGAAGCCGCCCCCGACCCTCCCTCCGCCGGTTGCCCGGCCTCGTCCGGCCTCGCCGGCGACTCAACCACCTCCATTGTGCCCTCCTTAGCCGCAGGTGGAGCCCGCGGCCAAGGGGCCCTCCTAGCCCCCGTCTCCGGGGGACGGCACTTCCATCCCCCCATGTGGAAGGGAAAAAAGAGCCTAACGAACTGACCTTTTTAGGAACCGAACGTTTGAACAAGTGGAATTCGGTATGGTTGGTGGAGAGTTTTCCCCATCGTCCAAGGTCAAGTTTGATGCGAAAAGAATGCCAAAGAGATCGGCTTTCTCCTTTGCAGTATGGGCCAGGCAGTCATCGGTCATGTGCAATGGTGGTAGGGACCATTGCCATTACCTATTTTTGAAATAATAATCGCTTTACAAGCAAAGAAAAAAAAGTTATAAAAGTGACTTTTTGTCGTAAACACGTAGTAACGTTCTTCTTATCTACTCATACACTGTGACTGTGAAACCTATGAACTTTCCCGGCCGGCCGCCTGCGCCGGCGGCGGGGCGGGGGGTAGGCGGAGCGTTTGAAGCGCATCGGTCATTGACTTTCATAAGATCAACCGATACTAAGTAGGTAAACTACTAAAGGATCTTACATTTTTTATTGATATTTTTTAAATTATTTTTTATGCTCATATTTTTAGTTTTATAAGCTAAATAGCTTCTACTGATGATAACCATGAACAGGGTTTCGGCTCCAAAACCAATGAAAAATCTCGGTGTATACAGGGCGTCCCACGGGTACACCACATGGAGGGAAAGTACCTTGAATATTGTAGATGGAACATTTTACTGAAAGAAGACATTCCTTATTTGAATTTTAAAAAAACAATTTAAACTGCATTCATAGATACCTATTTAAATAATTACATGGTTGAACCCGGAATCGAACCCGTTACATGAGAAAAATAATCGTCCTGTAGCTTTATCATACCGATCGAAAGGCTTCATACTAAGGATTATTTTTTGCTAAATAACATAGTGTCACAAATAAAAGAAAGACCATGATTTTAACATTTTAATACAAAATTAATCAATGTCCTTACGGCAATGTCAGCTTTTCATTTTTCTGAGCAAAATTTCACATCAAATGTTAAAATTCATGGTCTTCCTTTTATTTGTGACACTATGATAATGAGCAAAAAATAATCCTTATGATGAAGCCTTTTGATCGGTATGATAAAGCTACAGGGTGATTATTTTTCTCATGTAACGGGTTCGATTGCCGGTTCAACCATGTAATTATTTAAATATCTATGAATGCAGTTTAAATTGTTTTTTAAATTCAAATAATATCTTTTATCAGTAAAATGTTCCATCTACAATATTTCAGGTACTTTCCCTCCATGTGGCATATCCGTGGGACGCCCTGTATATAAATTACTTATTAGTTTATGAAATTAATCTAAAATAAAATAAAATGATGGGAGAAAAGTCCTCGTTGATTTTATTTTGCTATGGCCGTTTGTGCCGTACGTACGTATCACCGTGTGTGAATAATTGTGCTGTTATGATTTGTCCGATATGGCACCACCTATTAAATCCAGTGTGTGGTCCAATTTCGTAAAGAAGACCCAACGAATTTTATAAGACCTATGAACGGAAGGCCGAATATTAAAATGCCGAAAGTTCAAAATCCCGAAAGTTTCAAATCCCGAAAGTTTAAATCCCGAATGTTCCAAATCCCGAAGATTTATATACCTACAGTCCATATGCCGAAGTTCAAAATCCGCCACGTGTACTGGGGCCTTTAGATTAAGTAGGGTAAGCAGTACAATGATTGGCCATCTAAGGAGAACATTGACTTTGAACATTTCTCCTTTTGAAAATTAAATATCCAGAATCGTTACACGTGGGCTGTCATTTTGATCAGTAACAAACTGAGAATTTGAATACATTAAAATTTAAATCATATTTTAACTTATTTTCAACTTTAACGCAATGAATATAAAAAATATGCCTAAAACACAATCATTGGCCATTGGAGTATAGCAATTGGCATATCAAAAGTATATTGATTGGCAGGTCAATCGCTATACTTTGTGTTTATTGTCACTACCAATATTTATACCGTATTAGGGCCAATCACAATACAAATTTATTGTATTATACTTTAGTGACGTGCAGGGCTTTATCGAGCTTTCGTAAATATTATGTAGTTAAAAAAGTACCTATCTCATACATAGTATAAGCAACAGCATATCAAGTCATCAAAAATGACTAAGGTAAGTAGGTAGATTTCTCAATTGACATTGACTCAGTACATACCAAGGTTGCATTTATATAGATTACTAGCTGACCCATGCCTACTTCGCTGGGCGTCAAATAATTTAAAATATTATTTATCACAATCAAATAAAGCCTATGTCACTCAGAATTAATATAGCTTTCTACTCGTGAAAGAATTTTTAAAATCGGTTCTGTAGTTCCCGAGATTACTTCATACAAACAAAGTCACAAACTTACAAACCTCTTTATAATAGGTAGCTCTTTATATAAGTAGGTATAGATTTATTATCGACCTCGGTACATCACTTAGAAATTTAAGATCTCTTTGTATAATTATTGGCATAGGTATACATATAATAATTGGCATGGCCATTAACATAAAATGTACAATGATTGGCCTGCCAAAATCTAGTTATTGCGAACCTATGACATTCTGAATAAAACTATTTTAAAAAGGAAATGACAATAACGTTAATTATAACTTTTAAACAGAGTGGTTCATTTGAAGCACTGATTACAATCATTGGCACCGATGCTATTCATTAATCTTCCATACAAACCAGTGGTACTAACTTTGGCCTGCCTATTTTAACGTTATGTTGAGTCTTTTTACACGAATTAACGTATTTAAACCATAATTTAATGGTAAATGACGTATAGAAACACATATAACGCTATTTAAATAACAAGAAAAAAGTTAAATATCAATATAAAAGTACATACTTTATGTGATTTTTAGAGCAAAACACACACTTTGCTGTTGCCTCCACAAAAGTAATTTTTTCAATGTGTTTCCAGCGGTTAAATTTAAGAACTACCAATTACATTTTAGAGTGTTGTCAGCAAAGATATTTTATGTAGGTAGGGTAACGAGTACAATGATTGGCCCTTTAAGACATTTGCCAAGTTTGACCTCTTGTTACTCTGTGTATTGACGTATAATTCACTGCCGAAATATGTAGTACCATTCCGAAAATACCTAGAAACAATTTGAACATGATTTGGACTCACCACCCTGGTGTTAAGATATATTTTTAAGTATTTTTTGTAGTAGACACCCAAAACTAGTATTATTGGCCTCCTAAAGCACAATAATTAACCTAGCTACCTGACAAACAATGACCGGGCCAATCATTGCACACGTGATGTGCCAATGAATGTAGTGGATTATGCAATAGTGATGCGAAGCGAAGAAAAAGGTCAAAATGCGTCTTTTTTTACATGCATTTTTTTAAATGCATCCTACATTCCTACCCCTATACCTACACTCACATAAATAAAGGTTGATCAATTGTCAACTGTACTTAAGAAAAGCCTAAAAGGCAATCTGTTAATAAATATTGAAAAACATCACAGGCTTTGATGTGACTCCGAGATAAGTAGCTAAAGCACTTGTGTTAAGGATATTAGAACTAACGAAGGTACCACAATATTATATTACAATATATAATAACACTCAGATACAGAACAAATACATGTTTATCACACGAATGTTTGTCGAACCCACAACTCTCGGCGCAGAAGTCCGGGTTACTACCAAATGCTCCATCAAGCCCGTCTTAAAGTAGGTAGTGCCCAACCTAACCAAGGTACAGTAACACATTAAATACCTAGGTAACTATAAAAAAATTGTTTTTAAATAAAATACCTATACTTACTACACAAAACAATGAAGAAGCTTTTTGAGCGTCGACTTGCCGACTATCAAAGCAAAAGACAAAAGCAAAGACAATTAAAAATTCTATTGTGTCTGGCGCGCGACGCGCAGGTAGATAAAGTTATTTAATTTTTGATTGACTAATAAAATAAAAATAAATTCATTTTTTAAGTTAACACGCACATCACTACTACGTCTCTTTGGAACCGATATGATGATTGGCCCTGATGGAATACAATCATTGGCCGCGGTCAATCACTTCAAAAGCACAATGATTGGCCCTGCCAGTTTTTGTTTTCAAAATGTTTATGACGGCTTTTGGACCATTTTTAAAAATAGCGTTTATAACTCGACACAAATTAAGTTTAAAATATAATAGAATATTGTGAAACCGTATTTTAATTATTGGCCGTCATGCCATTCAATTAAAAGTCCATATAACTCGTAAGTACAGTGATTGGCCGTGCAGTATTCCTCTTTTGAGGTTAGATAGCCGGTTATATTTGAGTTAATTATCACGTAGTCAACCTAACTAATAAAAAAAATCAATTCATTTACTATAACAAATCATAATAAACAAGAAACAAAGCAATAAACTTAACCAGTCTTAGCAGATTTTGCTAAGAATCTACAGCACATCGACGCAATCGCAACACGCAAACAAAAATACCTTTTTTCTCAGTGTCGCTGCTAATGAAATCATAAAGCTACAACATGGTATTGCCAATTATGAAATGTAGGTTGTATATTTTTATTTTGTTAGCTTTATTTCTGCTGATAATTACTAATATTTTGCTTTAAAACTCAAAAGGTCAATCATTGGTGGGGGGCCAACAATAGTACTTGTTACCCTATTTATTTTTCCTTGCATCAAGGGCCGCTCTCATTAATAAATTGATTTTTCAATCAAGTGGCCAATGATTATGGGGGGGCCAAGATTACTACTGCTTACCCTACTTGTTCTTTTACCGGATATGCTCCTCTTCACTTCACGTGCAGGCCAGTCTAGCATTAAAACTGATTACTTACTCCCTAAGAATTTTTTTAACAGAATGGGCAGTGTGTTTGAATATTGAAATAAGGTAACTCTGAGGACACAGCGTAAGGAATCATTGTTTCTTCCAAAATGTTCTTGTATTTAAATTAATCTAGATTTCCTTCACTTTTTTTTACGGGGCCCACACCATATCAGGAGAAACATCCCCAAACTTCAATGTTTTCTCCTCCATGCTTTACTTGTTTTGTGGTGTAAGTATTTATTTTACAACGCTTGCTTTGCAGGACGTCGCACATACAGTTTACCATCAGAACTCAGTCTATTTATCTTTGACTCATCAGGAAATAATACATTTTCCATTTTAACATGTATGTTGCTATTCTCCAATAATTACATCGTTGTTACCATGTTTTTCGCCTGTTGACGAGCGGTACTTTCCGTGCGATTCTTCCAAATAATGTTGCATCATTTAATCGCTACGAATTGTACGTGCTGATACTCCTTGCCTGCTGCCAAAAACTCCCTTCTTATCGTTTCTGAGCCCCTAAAGTGATCAGTAAGGTCTGAAAAGTAGGAACTTAGATTTTTACATCAATAAAATCTTGGCTATAGTCATAAACTCGCTACTTGCTCCATTTCTATGGAAAAACCATGTTCAGGTATCAACACCGTGACCTCAGCGGGACAACGATAATTAGCGTTTTATCTCAGGATGTACTGTAGCTAGAGTTCTCGTTTTCTCTGAGTCAACAAAATCTTCCCTAAAGGAGGATAACAATCGTCGCAACCGATCAACAGATTTCAAATTTATCTCGGTTAGTACATCTTGCCAGCATGATGATTTTTTACTACGACGATAACATCGTAGGTCATGGGGTTATCACACAAAAAAGTTAATAATTTTTTGATGCAATTAGTTGTAAAAAGAATGTTGATTCTGAGCATATTCGGAATGAAAAATAAAGTATAGAATTGTCCGAGACAACCAATTAAATGACGTGTAACATTCGTCAAGATAATGTCTAATTGATCAGAGGACGCATACAGTCTAGACACGTTAGGTCACGCGTTTACTATAATTATTTATTAATAAACCGTCGTATAGGGGGTTAAAGTTACTCGCGTCCGTAGGTTTACCCTTGAGACCCTAAACGTGACCCCTGGCTGTTGCTAAATGGGTGACACTAACTGAGTGGTAGGGTCGCGCTGCGTTGCAGCACGCATTGGACCGGCTCGCCCGGGGTAATACCACCCTCTCACGAATATTTGGCGTGAAATAATGGCAATTGGTGCTGTTGTGTTTCTGGCCAGTGAGGGCTCCGGAGCCCCCCCCCCCCCCTCCTCTCACAGTTCCTATTCCTGCCTTAAACCTATTCCTTCTTTAAAGGCCGGCAACGCATCTGCGATTTATCTGGTTTTGCGGGTATCCATAAGCCGCGGTGATTACTCTCCATCAGGTGACCCGCCTGCTCGTTTGCCTCCTTCTTTTATAAGATAAAACCGCACTGAAACTGGCAGACGTGCAGCATTGGTACTGCACATGCTTAAGAGGAAACACTACGTCGACGTGGCATGCAAAATTCTCATACAATACACAGAAAAACGACGTTTCGTAGTCCCCTGTTTCGTCCTTCAGAACTAGACCAATTTTTATTACTTTTTCAGCATCGGTTAAAGAAAGAGATTTTCTATGTCTGTATGTTTGTTTTTTTTGCATTAAGTCATTTTAACGGAGCCTTTAAAATTTAGCGAAATCATTCCGTTTTTAAGGCGTCTTTAGAAACATTAAGTGTTTGGTTTAAAAAAAAATGTGTTGATAATATTATTATCAACTAAATCGGTGCGTAATTTGAAGCCAACCTGCCCCCTTACTCTTGAAACCGATCGGTATTGGATCGGATGGGTATTGTGAATTTCGTACTTTTAAGTTACTACACCAGCGCTAATATGGATTCATATTGGGTGAACTAAATGGCATTGTGTTTTGTTTTTTTTTTCACTCAATATACGTGCAAAATGAATCCATAGTACGAAACTTCACAATACCAATCTCGATCGATCGGGATCGGTTTCAAGAGTGAGGGGGCTGAAGGGGTTATCCCGCTGAGGTCACGGACATCGCCAGACGGACTCCTCGACAGACGCCTCTGGGAATACACCTGGGACTTCGAGGGAAAGAATAGTTAGCTTTACTCTGCTACTTGTCTCGACGTTTGAGTCCGGTAACATAGCAATTTTAGGTAACTACAGCGTATTTTAATATAGTGCTTGAATTGTTTTATTATATTATGACGAAATATAAATATATTTTAATCATTAACAGCTACGGAACTTGGTTTTATTTTACCTACGTCATTTTATATGACCCCGTGTATAGTCAGCTTTATTAGTATTACAAACACCAGCAGATGAACCCCCCGCAATATGTCAAATTTCGTCAATAAATTCTGAACTTTAAGATTGAGGTTTACGGATCAAAATCAATTGGAGAAAGACAGTAGGTAATTGTGTAGATTGATCAGCTGGCCTGGTGTGTACGGAACGAACATGACATATGACAATGACAAGCAAAAATTTAGGTTGCTATGAAACCGGTGATAAGGGCTGCGTTCCGGGCTGCGTTCCGTGGCTTCACTCGAGTGCACTCGAGCGCACTCCGGCGCGCGCTCTACCCGTTCCGTGGCTTGGTGAAATTTTACTCTGACGGCTGTCAGAGCGTAGTTTCATCCGTTCTGTGGCTCAGAGCGCAGCAACCAAACAACCATCAAATCGGATGGTTGTTTTTCACTCTGACAGCTATTTGACGTTTATATTATTGTTAAAGTGTCAAATTTTGTAATTTAAGTCAAAACGTCTCGAAAAATTCGGCCTGTTTGTTTCGTATTGTTTTACTTTTTAATAATTAGGTTTAAATATTGTATAAAAGTGGAAAAAATGTAGACAAAAGAAGAGTTTTCTCTCGTTTTGGACAGGAATATTTCAGAAGAGGTTATAAAAACAACTCGATCGTTCCGTGGCTCAGTTGCAACTCAAACGAGTTAAACTTTAACCAAACAACTACACCCAGAACGACGGAACGCACTACCGTGGCTTCACTCGAATGCACTCGAGCGCACTCCGGCGCGCGCTCTACCCGTTCCGTGGCTTGGTGAAATTTTACTCTGACGGCTGTCAGAGCGTAGTTTCATCCGTTCTGTGGCTTAGAGCGCAGCAACCAAACAACCATCAAATCGGATGGTTGTTTTTCACTCTGACAGCTATTTGACGTTTATATCATTGTTAAAGTGTCAAATTTTACAATTTATGTCAAAACGTCTCGAAAAATTCGGCCTGTTTGTTTCGTATTGTTTTACTTTTTAATAATTAGGTTTAAATATTGTATAAAAGTGGGAAAAATGTAGACAAAAGAAAAGTTTAAGAGAAGAATACTTCAGAAGAGGTTATAAAAACAACTCGATCGTTCCGTGGCTCAGTTGCAACTCAAACGAGTTAAACTTTAACCAAACAACTAAACCCAGAACGACGGAACGCACTCAAGGATTATAGGGATGTAAATGCGTTAGCATCTCTATAATAATAAGTCGTGAATGTAAATTTATGTAAGTTTTAAACTATGTTTGGCAGTAAATACCTACTCTGTCACGCGCAGTCTTTTAATTTTAGTGCTACTGAAAGTCGCCCGGTGTAGGTAAGTACAAGAAGATAATAACTAGAAAATGGCTAGAAATCTACCGAAGGTTATGAGGGCCGTTGGTTTTTACAAATATTTACCGATATCGGAAGCAAACAGTCTAATAGATTTGGAAGTGAATGTACCAAATGTTCAAAATAACGAAGTGCTGGTGCAAGTGAAGGCGACTGCTGTGAATCCTATTGATACCAAAGTGCGGGCACCAAAACCTAACGTTGAAGCGTTGCCGAGGATTTTAGGTTTCGACGGTGCCGGCATAATTGTTAATAAAGGGAGTGGTGTAAAGTTATTTGATGTTGGCGATGAGGTATTCTTCACTGGAAACATTAACAAAAACGGTTCAAATGCTGAATATGTCGCTTTAGACGAAATCCTACTTGGGAAGAAGCCGCAAAATTTGTCATTCGAACAAGCAGCAGCAATGCCACTTACTTCAGTAACTGCATACGAATCAATTTTAGACCGTCTGTTGATAACAAAAGAAGATAAGGGTAAGTCACTGTTGATAATCAATAGCGCAGGCGGCGTAGGGTCCATTGCGACACAGCTGGCTAAAAACTTGGGCCTCAATGTCATTGGGACGGCGTCACGCCAGGAGAGCGAATCATTCACCCGCCAACACGGCGCTGATATTGTTCTAAACCATACCAAAGACTTGATACCACAGTTGCAAGCTAATGGATATGGAGACGGAGTACATTTCATTCTAGTCAACTATGACCCTTACCCATATTGGAATACACTGATGAAGGCCATTAAGCCTCAAGGTAAAATATGCCTTGTTGTGGATAGCAGTGGTCTTGTTGATCTGACGCCTTTGAAGGACAAAAGTTTGACATTAGTTGCGGAAATGATGAACACAAGAATCAAATACAATACTGAAGATAAATATAGACATCATGAAATTTTGCAAGAGGTATCTAAGATGTTTGATGATGGAAGGTTACAAAGTACTCTAACGAAAGTGTTGTCACCTATTAATGCAGCTAACTTAAAAGAAGCTCATAGGTTGATTGAAAATAAATGTTTAGTTGGTAAACTAGTACTATCTGGATTTTAATGTGCAATTTTTTGTTGTTGTTTTATGTATAAAATAATAAATAAGAAAATTAATATTTTTTTAACATTCTTGGAAGTGAGTTATTATTTAGAAAAATCAAAATATAAAGTAATGTTTCCTTTCCCTTTCAAGTTTCCTTACTGCTCGTACCGCACTGCTTTGTCTGATGAAAACAAGGTACTCAGTATAAGAATATGGTTGTAGTTTCAGTGCCTACAAAATCTGTCATCTCAGTCAGTAAGTTTAAGGAAATGCTCAAAAATTAGTTTTTAAAATTAGATTCGTTATTTCTTTTCCCTTTTAAACATCAGTGTGTGCTGTCCTCCTATCCAGGTCAGGGGGCAGGTAAAACTTTTTATAGAAATAAAATATTGTTATTATTTTGGTATAATTATACCACCTCAAAAAAGTTATTCTTAACAAATTAAAATGTTGTGTAAGAAATGCTAAGTCATGTTTATTTTAAAATTAATCTATTCTACTTAGGTAATAAATGCAATACATATTTATGTTGCCACCTTCACCTCTACTTCTCCTACATTTAAGCATATTATTATTGATGAAACCTGAAAACATTGTGTAATAAAGAAAATGTTTGAAGTACTTACCTTTCAAAAAAGTATGTACTTACTTACCTACTTAATGTAATTTTTTGTTAATTCCTTGTGCGTACCTGAATCTAAAAAAACTTCTTGCACATCAAAACTATGCCAACTATTCGTAGTACCTACTACTACTAGTGAAAGACTTAAAAACAGAAAGTCAATAAAAAAAAATAGTAAAAAGATTTATTCATTCTTTATTAAAATGTGCCATATTGGATTGATTAAGTACATTAGGATTGAATTCTTGACCTTTGAACGGTGATCCTGCTGCATTCCAAGCTTTTTTCAATATCTCTAGGTTTCTCATTTCATCACTAGTTGGGAGACCTTTCAGTTTTTGTTCTTGATTCCATTGAAGCTCTCTAACCTGCATTCAATAAGACAAAAATATGATGACCTTGTATATTACCTATAATATTTAGATAATAACACTTTGGAAAAAACAACTTCTTCAGTTGGGAATCGAACCCACGTTCTCCGCACACTGGGCGGCTGCATTGACCACTTCGCCATGCGCTACTGAGGTATTGGTTAGCCTTGTCACAGAATAAATAATAGTACTACGGCCTTGTCGGCAAATTCAAAGAGGTTTGGTGAGACACTAATGCTGTAAAGACAAAGTAAAAGCGTTAAAGATTTTTGACAGGGCTAACTAATTCCTCGGTGGGGAAGTGGTCAACGCAGCCGCCTGGTATGCAGAGGACGTTGGTTCGATACCCATCTGAGGTAGCCCTTTTTCAATGTTTCATTATCTTAATGATATTTGAGTTAATTAATGCAAACATCAAATATTACGAGTTGTATAACAGTATAACTTAAAAACACGTGTAATTAATGAGTTATATTAATTTTTATTTCTGTTAAGTTATTAGTATTACCTTAGCTATGTGATCTTCTGGTAGCTCATCTAATGGTCTTGAACAATCTATCTTTGACAAATCAATAGGTTCTTCACTGTTCAAGAATTTGTTCCACCAGCGTTCTTGGACTTTTTCTACAAAACAATATTTTACTTAATGAATGATATAAACTAACATTTATTATTTAAACAAAATCTGCTGTACATGCACTGCTTAGGGATTTCGACCAAGGACCGGAACCGGATTTGGTAAGCTAAATAAGGAGTTTTTGATTGGGTAATTCATAGACCTGTTTTCACTAACCCTATCAATACGGTAAGCATTTTGTTGACTTACTGCATTGAAAGGTTAACCAAATTGATACAGTTAATAAGGGTAAGCACTAACCGCAACCAAAAACCCTGTTGAAGCTAACCCTATAAAAAGGGTTTTAACGCGCACAAGCAATTCAAGCTTCTACGAGCAATGCATTAGACTTATTATTGCATTACTGTTTACATGTGTGTAGCTTTCACGTTAAGACCTGTCGCGCGGTGCATGCAGCTTTTTAGTTTTTGTCCAGATAAATCCATGGCAAATGATAAATGAATAATTGAAAGCAGATATCACTGTGAATCTAGAAAACACTGCAGTCCGCCGTTGCCGCCCGCTGTGCGCGAAAACGAGATAGCAGACATAGGGTAACCTTATTAGTTGATAAGCGCTTGAAATTACCGGTACAAATACCCAAATTGATTTGGTATGTGCATCGGAAGCAGTTAACTAACCCTATCTTTCAGTAACCTTTTGGTGGGGTTTCCCTAACAATCGGCTTAATAAAAAAAAGGGTTTTTCGGTCCCTGATATCAACATTTACCTACACAATTTTTACTAATCCACTATCTTAAACTAAAGCTAGGTACTAGCACAATGCCTTAACTAACTATATGTTTTTGTTTTTTATTTAAGCATGTAGCAGATAATATTAGTTCGGCAATAACAAACAGGCAATATTTTATAGCTCTTATAAATAATTGTTGAGCTACAAACCAAAGTGTATCAAGAGTCTTCCTTCACTAATACTCCAAAAGCTTTCTATTGTCTTGATTTTGTATGGTAAAGAGTCTTTGACGATAACATCTCCATTACGATAGGCCACACAAATGTCATTACTGTTTATAGTGACCTTGAGGTCTTTCGATTTTATATGATGCGGGAGTTTTACAATTACATCTGGAAAAAAATGTGTTACAAAATTTAAAAACCAAATTGAGATACCAAAACCAAATAAGTAGTTACAATATCATTTGTTCTGACTAAACAGGATGTTTAGAATGATCTAAGGTACATAATTTCGAGACTTGGCCGTCATATTAAATGCAAAGAACTACTATTCAATTTTTTTTAAATAGCAGCTATGCCATACATTTTAATTCAAGTAGTATTTGCAGTTTTGTATTAAGCAGCTAATTGTTTTTTCGCAATTCAAGAGTGGCTCTCATACAACCAGTTGTTCTTTGCACTTGAAAGGATGGCCCAGTTGTGTCACTCCCAGTCACAAAGTTTTTAAGAGTTCCTAGAGGTTATTAACAATTTAATTTCTATTTTTTCTCGTTTTACAGCAACTGGACTCATAAAGCTAGTACTGTTGCATTGCCTTATTCTATAATTTGTAAATGATGTTACCTAGCTCCATAATAGTTTGAGACCAGGTATATTTATCTCTTTCAGCTCCATTGTATGCTTCACTGTTTTTTTGTGTGGGAATCACCGGTGGGGTATAGGAATTGTTTAATGACAAATCCTGCAAATCCATGTTTAATGATTTCGCTCCTTCCTTGACTTGTGGCAACGGACGATATATCCTTGAGTTTTAATAAAAAAGCTAAGTCACTGTTGATAATCAATAGCGCAGGCGGCGTAGGGTCCATTGCGACACAGCTGGCTAAAAACTTGGGCCTCAATGTCATTGGGACGGCGTCACGCCAGGAGAGCGAATCATTCACCCGCCAACACGGCGCTGATATTGTTCTAAACCATACCAAAGACTTGATACCACAGTTGCAAGCTAATGGATATGGAGACGGAGTACATTTCATTCTAGTCAACTATGACCCTTACCCATATTGGAATACACTGATGAAGGCCATTAAGCCTCAAGGTAAAATATGCCTTGTTGTGGATAGCAGTGGTCTTGTTGATCTGACGCCTTTGAAGGACAAAAGTTTGACATTAGTTGCGGAAATGATGAACACAAGAATCAAATACAATACTGAAGATAAATATAGACATCATGAAATTTTGCAAGAGGTATCTAAGATGTTTGATGATGGAAGGTTACAAAGTACTCTAACGAAAGTGTTGTCACCTATTAATGCAGCTAACTTAAAAGAAGCTCATAGGTTGATTGAAAATAAATGTTTAGTTGGTAAACTAGTACTATCTGGATTTTAATGTGCAATTTTTTGTTGTTGTTTTATGTATAAAATAATAAATAAGAAAATTAATATTTTTTTAACATTCTTGGAAGTGAGTTATTATTTAGAAAAATCAAAATATAAAGTAATGTTTCCTTTCCCTTTCAAGTTTCCTTACTGCTCGTACCGCACTGCTTTGTCTGATGAAAACAAGGTACTCAGTATAAGAATATGGTTGTAGTTTCAGTGCCTACAAAATCTGTCATCTCAGTCAGTAAGTTTAAGGAAATGCTCAAAAATTAGTTTTTAAAATTAGATTCGTTATTTCTTTTCCCTTTTAAACATCAGTGTGTGCTGTCCTCCTATCCAGGTCAGGGGGCAGGTAAAACTTTTTATAGAAATAAAATATTGTTATTATTTTGGTATAATTATACCACCTCAAAAAAGTTATTCTTAACAAATTAAAATGTTGTGTAAGAAATGCTAAGTCATGTTTATTTTAAAATTAATCTATTCTACTTAGGTAATAAATGCAATACATATTTATGTTGCCACCTTCACCTCTACTTCTCCTACATTTAAGCATATTATTATTGATGAAACCTGAAAACATTGTGTAATAAAGAAAATGTTTGAAGTACTTACCTTTCAAAAAAGTATGTACTTACTTACCTACTTAATGTAATTTTTTGTTAATTCCTTGTGCGTACCTGAATCTAAAAAAACTTCTTGCACATCAAAACTATGCCAACTATTCGTAGTACCTACTACTACTAGTGAAAGACTTAAAAACAGAAAGTCAATAAAAAAAAATAGTAAAAAGATTTATTCATTCTTTATTAAAATGTGCCATATTGGATTGATTAAGTACATTAGGATTGAATTCTTGACCTTTGAACGGTGATCCTGCTGCATTCCAAGCTTTTTTCAATATCTCTAGGTTTCTCATTTCATCACTAGTTGGGAGACCTTTCAGTTTTTGTTCTTGATTCCATTGAAGCTCTCTAACCTGCATTCAATAAGACAAAAATATGATGACCTTGTATATTACCTATAATATTTAGATAATAACACTTTGGAAAAAACAACTTCTTCAGTTGGGAATCGAACCCACGTTCTCCGCACACTGGGCGGCTGCATTGACCACTTCGCCATGCGCTACTGAGGTATTGGTTAGCCTTGTCACAGAATAAATAATAGTACTACGGCCTTGTCGGCAAATTCAAAGAGGTTTGGTGAGACACTAATGCTGTAAAGACAAAGTAAAAGCGTTAAAGATTTTTGACAGGGCTAACTAATTCCTCGGTGGGGAAGTGGTCAACGCAGCCGCCTGGTATGCAGAGGACGTTGGTTCGATACCCATCTGAGGTAGCCCTTTTTCAATGTTTCATTATCTTAATGATATTTGAGTTAATTAATGCAAACATCAAATATTACGAGTTGTATAACAGTATAACTTAAAAACACGTGTAATTAATGAGTTATATTAATTTTTATTTCTGTTAAGTTATTAGTATTACCTTAGCTATGTGATCTTCTGGTAGCTCATCTAATGGTCTTGAACAATCTATCTTTGACAAATCAATAGGTTCTTCACTGTTCAAGAATTTGTTCCACCAGCGTTCTTGGACTTTTTCTACAAAACAATATTTTACTTAATGAATGATATAAACTAACATTTATTATTTAAACAAAATCTGCTGTACATGCACTGCTTAGGGATTTCGACCAAGGACCGGAACCGGATTTGGTAAGCTAAATAAGGAGTTTTTGATTGGGTAATTCATAGACCTGTTTTCACTAACCCTATCAATACGGTAAGCATTTTGTTGACTTACTGCATTGAAAGGTTAACCAAATTGATACAGTTAATAAGGGTAAGCACTAACCGCAACCAAAAACCCTGTTGAAGCTAACCCTATAAAAAGGGTTTTAACGCGCACAAGCAATTCAAGCTTCTACGAGCAATGCATTAGACTTATTATTGCATTACTGTTTACATGTGTGTAGCTTTCACGTTAAGACCTGTCGCGCGGTGCATGCAGCTTTTTAGTTTTTGTCCAGATAAATCCATGGCAAATGATAAATGAATAATTGAAAGCAGATATCACTGTGAATCTAGAAAACACTGCAGTCCGCCGTTGCCGCCCGCTGTGCGCGAAAACGAGATAGCAGACATAGGGTAACCTTATTAGTTGATAAGCGCTTGAAATTACCGGTACAAATACCCAAATTGATTTGGTATGTGCATCGGAAGCAGTTAACTAACCCTATCTTTCAGTAACCTTTTGGTGGGGTTTCCCTAACAATCGGCTTAATAAAAAAAAGGGTTTTTCGGTCCCTGATATCAACATTTACCTACACAATTTTTACTAATCCACTATCTTAAACTAAAGCTAGGTACTAGCACAATGCCTTAACTAACTATATGTTTTTGTTTTTTATTTAAGCATGTAGCAGATAATATTAGTTCGGCAATAACAAACAGGCAATATTTTATAGCTCTTATAAATAATTGTTGAGCTACAAACCAAAGTGTATCAAGAGTCTTCCTTCACTAATACTCCAAAAGCTTTCTATTGTCTTGATTTTGTATGGTAAAGAGTCTTTGACGATAACATCTCCATTACGATAGGCCACACAAATGTCATTACTGTTTATAGTGACCTTGAGGTCTTTCGATTTTATATGATGCGGGAGTTTTACAATTACATCTGGAAAAAAATGTGTTACAAAATTTAAAAACCAAATTGAGATACCAAAACCAAATAAGTAGTTACAATATCATTTGTTCTGACTAAACAGGATGTTTAGAATGATCTAAGGTACATAATTTCGAGACTTGGCCGTCATATTAAATGCAAAGAACTACTATTCAATTTTTTTTAAATAGCAGCTATGCCATACATTTTAATTCAAGTAGTATTTGCAGTTTTGTATTAAGCAGCTAATTGTTTTTTCGCAATTCAAGAGTGGCTCTCATACAACCAGTTGTTCTTTGCACTTGAAAGGATGGCCCAGTTGTGTCACTCCCAGTCACAAAGTTTTTAAGAGTTCCTAGAGGTTATTAACAATTTAATTTCTATTTTTTCTCGTTTTACAGCAACTGGACTCATAAAGCTAGTACTGTTGCATTGCCTTATTCTATAATTTGTAAATGATGTTACCTAGCTCCATAATAGTTTGAGACCAGGTATATTTATCTCTTTCAGCTCCATTGTATGCTTCACTGTTTTTTTGTGTGGGAATCACCGGTGGGGTATAGGAATTGTTTAATGACAAATCCTGCAAATCCATGTTTAATGATTTCGCTCCTTCCTTGACTTGTGGTTCCAAAAATGAAGTAGACGGTGTTTGCTTTGTTTTATTAGCGTCTGAAGTATGAACTTCCTCTATTTTATCTTCCTCAGCCACTACCTCAACTTCTTGAGCGATGGTAGAGCACATAATCTCGTCATTCATATCTGTATGTTTTGTGGCATCGTGAGGTTTAGCCACATTGTTAGGGTCGCACTTCCGTAACACTTTAATCACGAGTTCTTCAGCTACTCCTGGTGGAAAACCCATGTTCTCATACTGCCCGGCAGGTACATAATAAAAGTCGGTACTGAAACACCAAAGAAGTGTTTATGAACACCTTCATGCATGGTAAAGTAGTGGTAGTAAATAATAGATTAAAAAAGTGGAAAACCTACCGTCTTGCTAAGAAATTAAATATTGCCGAAAGAAAACCTAGAATAGATTTTTCGTTTACTAAAATGGATGACAATGCATCATCATATTTAAAGAATTCCGACATGTTAGTTATATAAATAGTCTAAGCCTCTAAAATTATAACAATTATATGGATTTTTGATAAATGTACCAATCACAACAACAAATAAAGTTTTTACTTGTCATTGTCAATGTCATATTTTTCTGTTTTCTTTCCTTTTCTTTTCCCAAGCAAAAGATTCTGACATATACAGCGTAATCTTTAAACAATATCCTCTATTAAATTAATGACAATGATTAATAGATGATAAACTAAGCTGCAACGGACGATATATCCTTGAGTTTTAATAAAAAAATCGCGTGTGTCAAACGCGATAGCACTATAAAAGTAGGTCTAACGGCTGAGGTTCAGTTGTGGTTTGGTTAAGATTATTTAGCGTGATCGCATCCCAGTGTTAACACATAATTCCACAACGCTAGTGAACATTAAATTAAATAAGTTCTTTCCCGCAACGCAACCATAAAGTCAGAATAATAAGTTGCCGAGTACGGCTTGACTCGAGTCAGACTCGATTCCTGCTTTGGACTCGCTTACTCGAATACCAATTTATTATGATTCGAGTACGCCGGACTCGATTCCGGTACTCTAGTGAAGAAGAATCGGTTTTGTACTAGCTGACTCGATTCTTTATGCGAGTCCAACTGACTAGAGTCTAGTATTCGAATTAGATTGACTTGCTCGTACTCAATGCTCGTATGCAATGTGACGCCTAATAATACAAGTTTGAACCTGCAACTTTTTGTTTCATTGTATTTATTTGTTTTGTGTCAGTAACCTACTGTGAGTGAATTTAATTATTTAAGTGAAGTGATTTTATTGTAATTAACTATACACGGTACGATATATTACAAAATGGCGCCAAAAAAATGAAATGAGAAGTTCGTAAAAATTTCACAGCACAAATCTGAAGTTCTTAAATAGCTTCTAAAAAGATCTCCTTTTGTTATGTAATAAAATAAATAAAACTTGATCTCATTTCGGATTCATAGCTAGATACCTCCTAGTATGTTCTATGTTTTTTTTAAAATGTTTAAAAAAAAGAAATTATTACAAATTATTGATTTATTATCGTTGTATCATTATGCAAAACCTAACCTACAGGCTATTTTAAGTTTACTTCTTTTCAAATTTTACTTTTCATTTTAAAATGGATAAGGGTCTCGAGTTCTGGACTCGAATTTCCAGACTCGAGTACTTGGCTCGAAACGCGGAATCGAGTGATGATTCGAATACCGTATAAACGGACTCGAGTCGACTCGATTCACCAAAATAGCGACTCGGCACATCACTACTTCGATGTGCAAAATTTTCACACATGCACAAAAAAAGGGGCCTATGTGTGCGTTACTAAAATGTTGCCAGCTCACAGTTGTCACTCCCTAACTATGGGTAAATTTTATACAATGTTAAGAAGAACAAATACCATGTTTCGACCTCTCGACATAACACCTCTCATTTTTGTGTTGGGTGTAGAATGGTTAGGATAAAAGAAACGAAAACATAAAATCAACAACAATGTATTGTAGATGAAATATCAATCAATCTTTGAGAAATTTTATACAATATAAAATAAAATAACACGTGAAGCCAAATTATAATAGGTAACTCTTATTTATGAAACAATCCGTGGCCTAAATTGTTTCTTTATAACATTAATTTCAATGTAAGTTTAACATTTAATCGCTGTTTTTAATTATGGATCAATCTGACAAAGTCAAGATTATTTAAGTGAAAAAGATGCATTGCTGCTTTGGTTCTAATGTTTCTTCAGTACTGCAACTACTGCACGATTAAACAACTTGTAACATAAATACTTCATCTTAATTTTGTGGAATACCGAAAATTCATACTAAAATAAAGGAGAATTTTGCGAAATCGCGGTCACTGATAAACCAATAGAGAAGTTGAAACAAACAAAAATTTTGATGTTATGGGAAAAATATATAAAATAATAAAAAAATGCAAGTTTTGACACCAAAATCTCAGAAGCGACACACTTTATGATTTGTGATACTTACTTCTAGATTATTTTTATTGTCAGTATTCAAGTCCTCAATAGTATTCGTGTTATCAAGTTTTGATAAAGTGTCTGCGATTTCGCTAAGATTTCATTTTTCTTTATTTTTATGTCTCCATTATCATTTTTTTGAGTGTTTCGTCCTTTGGAAATCTAAAATAAATAGAAAATAAACGATAATTTACACTAGGCTGGCTTGATTCTCGTGAGGCCCCTAAAACCTTAAAACTAAATTTATTATTTTCTACCACGCTCAGTCTAACGCTCGAATAGATAGGAAAGGTAAAAAGTACAGGTGGATATAATTTAATTAGATAATTTATTTTATGCTATTCGTTCCATACTAAAACCTAAGTATTTTTGGGGTAAACTTTGCCAAGTACCTGACAATACTGATTACAGGTTATGTTAAATAATTTCATGAAATTTCCGTATTAAACCAAAAGCACACATATTTAAGACTAGAATTAGAGATTTACAATCATTTATTAGCATTTTCAATAGAAACAAATCAAATATTGCATGGTAAATTGCTAATAATCATCACGAAACCAGATTAACAAAACTTACGTAAGAAACGTTAATCCAGGCACTTGCCACTCACTTCTATTACTGCAATGTTTGACTGAACAACTTGTTGTTCAATTAAGCCCAACGGAATAATATGTACACTTATAATATTCACTTATTCAACTAAAAAAACAGATAATTATTGGCTGTGGATAGAGTGCCGCAAGCGGTATTCTAGTACGATCGGTTACGATGCCGCAATTTGACGGCATCCTAGTACGAAGCGTATAGAGTGCCACAAGCGGCATTGTATCTCAATCGGTTAGGGAACCGTAACATATTTTTTATTTGTCATAATGTTCAGACGACTTATATTCAAAAGATATTTTTATATGGAGTTAGATTTCTGTTGTCTAATAAAAAAAATAACCTCGAAATTCAAGACAATCGCTACGCTATATGGAGAAGATAGATTTCTGTTGTCTAATAAAAAAATAACCTCGAAATTCAAGACAATCGCTACGCTGCGCTTCGCGATTGTCTTAAATTTCTAACCTATCACGTGACCTACAGGAGTAGGGCAGCTAGTATTTCTGTTGTCTAACAAAAACTTTACGGCAGCTTAGGCGGCGTCACCATTATACCACAAAACTTACGGTTCCCTAACCTAATCTATACACTTCCATAATTATTTGGTAGGTAAAATAATGACAGCGATTTGTTTGGGGCCAAGTGTCGCTGGATCCATGTAAAACGTTGCACAGTTTCACCGACACGGTCCTTTCATCCTATGTTTTGTCTTTCTTTTACTTAGGGTAAACATGATGTGCCGAAACGGAACAAAAGTAGTAATGGATTAAGGCAGAAAGAGATAGCAAACTTATGCTCTCTCTATAGTTATAGATCGCAATGGGAGAATCAAGTAATCGCTTTTTTATAAATTTCTACCAAGGCACATGTTTTTAGTCATGCAGCCAGCAGCCACAAGATTTATACTACCATAAACTAAAATACTACCATGATACTTGTGAAAGAAACTACTAACAATCTAAAACATTGTAGAATGGCATCCCAAAACCAGTTTTTTTAATTTACATTCCCGCCACTTGGCGGAGTTGTTTCGCTTTCGAAAGTTTCACATCCGCAAGAGAGCGGCAAGGTAAGGCAAGTAGGCAAAGCAAGCAAAGAAGTCTCGCGCGCGAACTCGGTACGCTGCAGGCGATGACCGCATTCATATGAGGTTTTATTATTGTGAGTGTGCCGTCGTGTTTCCCGTACCGTTGAGTGTTTACGAAAATGCTGCTTAGGTGAACCTTTGAAATACAGTGCAGTGCTTGTGATAAATTTATTTCTTAGCTTCCCTGTCTTGTACTGTCCTCGGAGGTTGTAAAGATGCCTTGCTCCGCAGTAACTTTGTCTATAGCGACCATTACGGCAATCGTGGCTGCTGCTCTAATGGCAATAGCCTTTTCAACAGATAACTGGCTTTACATAGAAGTGAAGCGGAGCAGTATTCAGGTAAGCGAATATTTTATTATTGTTACTGAAAATAATAAAATAAGTTATTTACTTTTTAAAAAATATCTTTTAAGTAAGTACATAAGTAAGTAAATTAAAAAAATATTGTTTTATATGTTGTAAGAGCTGTGAATTTCGAATGAATATAAATAAAAGACCAAGAGATAATACCTATGTAATACTAAATCGACAAAGAAAATATGATAACAGTTTATTTTTTGTATAAATATGAATTACATATCAATTCATATTTTATTGCGGGTAGTTTTTAATACCGTGTCGCGTGGCGGTGAAAGAATACTACCACCCCGACTCTTCGCTTGGGTGTCGTAAAAGGCGACTAACGGACTAAAGACTGCACATATATCCATGGGCTCACCACCTGTCACGCACGCTGAGCACGTGTGCAGTCGCTATTTGGTGAAAAGTGGACTATGGTAGAGGACTGCTTTTGCTGTCCTCATTGCCTAGTCTCTGACTAACCCTTCGTTAGTCGTGATTATATACATATATGTTAATAAGTATGTAGTTTTATAAAACAATTAATTTTTGGAACCTATTTTAAAAACCCCGTACATAAATTATTATTTTAACGTTGAGAAACTCTTCAGGATACGATGTTCTTAGACGTAAGATATCAGTAAGATTTATAGGCACTAATTCTGCTTAGGAGCAGTTCTTAATTAATAAATTATTATTGCCATCATCATCCTCAGCCTTTATTCGCACGAACAATAGCTGGGAAGATATTATACAACCTTATCTTTTCTATAAACAAAACCTATTAAGGGTGAGTTCCACCCATGAAACTGAACAACTTTCCCCAAGAAACCTATGTGCAAAAATGACAAAAAAAATTCGATCTCCCATACTATGTCGTCAGCTGATCGGAATGTTTTGTATGGGAGATCGAATTTTTTTTGTCCGTTTTGCACATAGGTTTCTTGGGGAAAGTTGTTCAGTTTCATGGGTGAAACTCACCCTTAATTGGTTTTGTATAAAGAAAAATTAAGGTTGTAGATAGTACAGTAGGTACACCTCTACTATATAAATCTATTCTATGGTAGTAAGTGTCACTCTAAATAACTTTCTTGTACAATGAACACCAGATACCTACCTAAAGAGTCTTAAAATCCGACTGTGCACCATAAACCGCTAGGATGTTGATTTAGTAAATAAAAAATAAACTCCGAAAGCCGACCAACCTTGGATGTTTATTTTTATAGCCGATTGTTAAGCCGCATCTACTGTTAAACAATTCAAATTCAAAACAATCTGGATCTTCGATAAATCTTGCGTTTACGTGGTACTTTGTACCAATTGCGAAATTTCCTTTGATTCTTTGTTGTTATATTAAAAAATAATAGACTCGAATCTTGTGTCCTTAAAACATAGACATAAGGTTCACTTTTCGGTAAAATTTTCATACTCAATCTAGTAAACGTGCTGAGATATCGACGTCGATGTAGCACGTATTCTTTCGAGTCCTTGCCGGGCACCGTTAGAAATGTACACGCCATGCATAAATATGCACGTATTAATGGCACGAACAAATGTGTGCGTAACTGTACTCTACTGGTGGCACCCCAGATACGCCATGATAAAGAGAACAAATGACGACCGATAATTTTTATCTTGCCCTTAATTTTGGGTTGGCAAAGGAAGTTTAGATAATGTACCTAGATGTCATGATCAGTTTTGGCTTAATCACTACACTTGGTGATCACAAATTCACAAACCCGGGCTATGTAAGGAAAAATCCGACACAGGAAAACGCTAGACCTGAGAATTGAAACCATGACCGGAGTGTAGATATCGGAGCGAGCGGTAGCCACATTGCCACATAAGCGTATTTCCAGCCATGGTGGACACCATTGCCATGCAGTGGGTCTGTTAAAGGCTTATTACTTTTACTTTAATTAGCTCACTTTAATGATCAATCGACAAAAAATCTCGTCTTTCACTTTAAGTAATTATTTAGTAGTCTTTACCTCATACGCAAGCAAAACGTAATTGCTTATACGTCATACAGTTCATAGTTCAAAGACAAAGAGTGACCCTGAAAAAATCAAATGCAAGATATTGTTGTGGAGCTGAGCATAATATCCAACAACATCACAGGCACACGGCACACAAACCTTATCGTGCCATTATTTACAAGCGGCAGAACACATAACGAGAGATAAAGACCCCTCATTGGCCTAAATAGCTTGTTAATATTGGAGCTACGTCATCATTCCATGACTGTCCCACCGCTGTCCCACCGCACATGAACCGCACACTGGCTAAATGAGGTTATTAAAGACTGCTATTTGACTTTTAACTGCAGTTTTCTAATAAACTGTGGCAAAGACCTGCGTATCCCCAGGTTTAAAATTTTTTGTGGAAATAAATCCATGAGATTTTAGATTTATATGAATAAAGTAACATCAACAAGGTAGTTTAACTCAATAAAATTATTAATACCTATCTACTCACTTAATTGATTAAACATATTATTTTGCCGGACTCCGTATTGAGGGACCTCAAAGTCTATTAAGTACGTGTCTTTGGAAGCACATAGAAACTCGTGGTATTTTATTTTGGTCTACCATCCGATAGGGGCATTGGGAAAGTTCCCTGACATGCAATATCGCACTCCGAACGCGTCTGCCAAGCTGCTAAACTAAGGAGGACTTAAATGTATTCCTAAAAATACTCCGTCAACGGCCTGAGTTCAACAGCTTACTTCAAGCACAGATAGAAGTACTTCAAGGAAAGATATTGTTACCGACTAAATAGAATAGAAGAAAGGCGGTCGGTCGTATAGAAATGGTCGTCTTTTTCCAAACAGCGCATAATTTGCAAAAACTGTAACGTCTCACGGTTAATTTGCTAGCTGTGTGCTTGCTTGCGCCGGTGTTTTTGCTTCGCAAAGTTCTGTTTTTCATTTACATTTGAAGTTGGGGTCAAAATTGTTTTTGCTTTACAAACGACTTGCTTGGGCGCGTCGGATCTCTACCTGCGCTGTCGTTTTTTTGGTTTTTTTTCTCCTTTATGCTAAGGGGTTACTGGAAACTGGAGAGTTGTTGCATGGAAGATTGACGTGAACGTGACTATGGTTAGGCCAGTAAGATAACATTTATGCTTATTCATAGTTAGTTAATAGTTTTGTTTCTGACGTCCGCCGATCGCCAATCGCACATTGTGCTTAGGAAATGATGACAAAAATATCTAAGCTATCCTTTGTTGATGACTTGTTAAGAGCCTTTATTCATTCCGGTTTCTAATAAAAATATTAAAGTTCAATATTTTTTAAACCATTATGCTAGTCTAGTGCCCAAGGTAAGTACCTACGGAGATCTAGTTATAAATGCTAAAATGAGTTTTGTTTGGTTTTCAATGATTTTAATGAATTTTTGTATTAAAAAAAAGTAGCCAAAACCGTCTTCGGTTTTTTTCGAAAAATTAACGTAAGTGAAGTCGCATGCAAAAGCTAGTCAAAAAATTTTGTTTCCTCTTAACTCGGTCAATGTATTTTCCTTATATACACACACATATAAAGTTTTATTAGAATTGGCTAAATTTGCAAAGGCAAAGTATTAATCCGGGATACCGAAATGTATAAAGGTCCATATTAAGTAGGTATAAATATTCCATTTAAATACATACACGGATTACATACAATATGGACCTGCAGTATTATATTATAATTGTATAATATTTTCCTCATTTAATAACCTTAGGTAGGTCAGTAATTGCTATAACAATTATATTTAGTGACGAAGTAGGTACCTTCATTTACCATTTACACTATTTCTATACATTTCGAAGAGAAACATGAATGCGTTTGGTACAGCGTGCGTGGGTGCAGCATTTGAGCTGATATGAAACGATACCTACGCGAGAAGACAAGAGACAACTATTTCTAAATGAAATAAATGATGTTTTGGAGACATTAAATAAGATTATTCACTGATTTTCGCAAGCTAAAAAGGTTCACCTAATTAATTTACCTTTTTTAATGTTACTTTTTTTGATGGCGTCACTTCAGTATTGTAGGACATTATTATAATAATGTCTCAACTCGTTTTATACCTTTGCGTTTGTAATAAATATCAAAAGTGTAATAGAGCGCCAGAGTGTTTAGTCAGTTCGTCACACAAGTAAGACGAATAAATCAGTTCAGAGACTTTCTTTTGGTAATCGAGTCGTCAAGACCGGCACCGCCTTCTATAATTATGCGAATGAAGAAAGTAGTTTGATTAACAAATATCGCCGGTCGAGTTACATCAGTGAGTTTCGAAGCGTTGCTCGAATCGTTTAAAAACATATAAATACATGCATTCTTACGTGTTCACTTCCTAATTTTCGTTAGAAAGCGCATACAATACGAGACTTTTCTGTTTGATAACTTTTTCTGTAACTTCTTTGCCTAAATCAAGTCTTTCTAACAAACCAATAAATATAATTAACGTGCCTGATGGGTAACGGTCACCGCAACCATGGATTGAGACGTGTTAATACCATAAGCACAGTATATAGAAGCCATAAGTTTATCTTATACATTTGTAGCTGCACTGGATGTTACTAAATCTCATATCCTTCAACAGCAATATAGGATTAAGAAGGTAGGAACTGCAGAATAAGTACATCTACTATCTTTGTACTTGTTATAGGTTATTCCTGATTCCCCCGAAATGTAATCTGTATTTAAAAATCACTTTTTATTAAATGAAATGAACAAACGTAGTGCTTGTCGATAGAATACTATAGAATAGTTCTGATCTGAAGTATTACTCATCCAGACAGGCTCTGTGCTGTAGAACATTAATCTAGCCACAGAATACATAAAATTACTAGGTATAACAGTAGTTTCACCTATGTGATTATAAAGAAATGGTTTCAAGTTTAACAAACTTAATTTAAAAAACTGTTGAACTCGTGACGTGTTAACGTAATTCGACGCACACGGGAAGCTATTGTTTATTTAGTTACCTGGCCTAGCGCAGGATGTGATGTTTATTTATTCCGTTATATACGAACCGTTTATGGGTTCAAAAACAATGTTGGGGTTAAAGATGTTCTCCAAACTTATCTTTTCAGAAGTGTACAAAGGGGTATGTTTGAAATTGCTTTAAAGATTTAGTTGGAACCTTAGAAATATACAATGTTTATAAAATTGAGGGTCGGAGGCGACCTATTAAATTTTGAGTCGCTTCAGATTCTTATTATGACTGTGGTGTAATGAGGCAATTTGTAGGTTGCAAGATGAGAACGGCAGTAGTGCGCCTCAATTCTGCTTCACTAGCCGTTTTCTCAACTGACGCACCCCTCTGTCTATTCGTAAAGCCTTCGTAAGGATCAGGCGCAGAACGTCCACTTCGCAAAAGGTCCATTTCGCAGAATGTCTCTTCCTCAAAATGTCCACTTGGCAGAATGTCTCTTCCTCAAAATGTCCACTTGGCAGAATGTCTCTTTCTCAAAATGTCCATTTCTCAGAATGCCCGTTTCGCAAAACGTCAATTTCGCAGAATGTCTTTTTCTCAAAATGTCCCCTTTTACCTCTGCTTGCTAGCAGAGAAATAAACCACAAACAAAAATAAAACTAATGCATGTTAATAACGTCTTTTCTCCGTATTAGATATTGTAATGATCTCTCTTTAAACAAATATACTACTAAAAGGTCTCCTCTGCGGTTCAGCTTATAATAGAATCATCAATGGAATATAGAATTATCGACAATGGGAGATTACACGAACAACAGGCTGCTTTCTCAGCACTCCGCCTATTTCTCACGACTTCCGGTTACCTACCACCGCTTAGCGCTTGCTATTCCGCTTTCTTGGTTACGGAAAGAAGTCGGCTGTGTTATCGATTTGTATAGAATAGACGTACTGACGAATAAATGGAGAATCGATGATATTGATCCATGTTCAATTATGTTGAGATATTTCAACATTGACGAAACCAGTATAATGAATATGATGTTAAAATCTATTGTTGTAAATCTGAAGGGAGAACAACTAAACTTGTAGACAAAGAAGATGACGTAAGTGATAGTAGGAAAGCGGATGAATATAATTTAATTTAGGTTGAACTGATTTTATAAGGAAGAGGTACATACAGATCGAACACTATGACAAACTAAACTGTACGGTAGACAACGCCACTAAACAGTACCTAGTGTAGTCTTGGTACTCTGTCAAAGCAACTAAACAATCTAACAGGTGCTTGTCAACTCAACTATTATAGTATAGAAAGATCACATGGTACTAAAGATTTCAGCGACTTTGCCAATCGTACAATATTTCACTAAGCTACTTTTCCATTATTGATCGGGATTAAAGTCGATTGATGTGCGATCTCTTACAACAAATTTGGATCGTGTTGAAAGCTATTAAATTGTAGTGATGACTTGATTTCAAAGATGTTGGTCATATTCCACAATACAAATGCAATGGAATGATTGCAATGTTAGATAGTGTGCCCTCTACTGATGCGACACACATAATTGCCAGTTTTCGAAGTAGTATCAGCCGTCAAGCGGATAATTAGGGCGGGTCCAGACGTGTGTAACGTGCAACGTAAAGCATCGTTTAGATATAGAAGGCACATTCGGAACAACGAACACTGCAAGCGCTTTTAAAAATAGAAAGAAAGAAGAAATAGACAACATTTATTGACCACAAGCACAAATTATCATAGAAGAACACAGAGATGAGAAACACATGAGAAGAAAGGCGAGTACAAATAAAGTCAAAAACTTAAATATAATTATGTTGTGTGGCATGTGGCCAATTAGGTCCCAACCTCAGCTTGTGCTGCAACGACATGCAAGCTGCTGCAGCGCTGGTATCCTGGTAGGACTTTTGTGTTAGTAGTAAGTGTAGTATGAGCGTACCCTTGATTAGTGCTGAGGCAAAAGTATTAAATCTTTAACTTGTCTTGAGTGACGTGTCAAGTTTAAATGCCCCACCTTACCCCACCGTGCGTACGCGCGCATGCCTTCAAATCCACTCTACGAATTCGCGTTATATTCCACTATGCGTCACACGTCTGTCTGAACCTGGCTTTATACTTGTGCCCTGTACTTAAACATCTTGCTCAAGGCATGCGCGGATATTGCACTTACATGACATGCGTCAACGCTGCTTCTAATAGCAGTTTGCTTGCCCATTATAGCGTGTAATGCATGTATAAAATAAATCTTATTGTAAGATTTATAGGGTCTATAGAAGAAGGCGTCGAAAAGTTCCTTGGCACATTTGTTACCGCAATCAGGTTGGTTGCTCTTGCAAGTAAAGCATCCTTCGCAATACCGGGTCACCGGATGACTGACCAAATTAAAATATCTTGAACTCCTCTGCGCTTAAGAAGGCATGTCAATGCATTGATCTCGGTTGTTGTTGTAAAATAGCAGCCGTAGACCCATGATATATATTCCCATGTGCTAATTATTTATTAATGTGGGAAGGTCTGACGTCTATAGGTTCCTGATGATGATGATGATGTTGATGAGTCTTGAAGCTTGCCTCAAAAACAACCCTTCGACTCTTTGATTAAAGCTTATAGTCACGCAAAGGTGAAAGTTCATGACACTAGCGTCTTGTGAATTAAATTGTAAATTCTGTGACTGTCACGCACTGTCAGTGAAATTGCGTTGTTTACGCTCCGTTTACAGTTGCATAAGCCCAGCAAAATTATTGTTGTGGCAGTAAAACAAATAGAGTAAGCTTCGAAAGTGTGTATAATCCGCGGCCCGTACGACAGATGCATTGGTGAAATATCAAAGCCTGCTGTGGTGTAATCGCTCAGAGCTAAAGTTTCGTGCTTTCCCAACTTTCACTGTTAATTTAAACGAAATGATAATGAAGCTAGACTAGATCCGTTAGTGATCATTATCTTTGTTTTGAAAATTTTATCAATAATTTTTTTGTAAATTGTGAAAATTGTTATAAAATTTTCGAATCATCTTTCCACGACGGGCTTTCAACATGTCTAAAATAACCAGCTAAATAGTGTCTCCATTGACTCACTAGGCTAGGCAATCACTAGCACTAGGCCCCATCTTTTTGTTTCCTGAAAAAGCGTCATCAAAGCTCATCAATCATTTGATTTGCCGAAATGTTGATTTTATTAATTTGTTACATCAGCATTCCTTCACAGTCCGTTGCCGCCGCGCATACCTGTCAAATGACAGAAATTGAATCATTGTTTAATACACGATTCGCGTGACGTGCATCGCCTTCGTCTCTCGCATGTTGTCGAGCACAATCAAGTGAAACTGTAGTCTGGCCATAACATCGGCCAGCTTTGTGACCATTATCAAAAATTAAATCCCTTGCAAATCCCTAGCGATTCCTCTAATAACGCACAATTCAATTCAATTCATATAGATAATTATTCACTTATTGATATTTCCACTCGATAATAACTTAAATTGTTCATCATGAAGCGGTTTAGTCTCTACTCCAAAATAGGATAACCAAAATGCAAATAGGTTTACAAAGTTTATTTCCCTATTCTGCAAACAATTGCTCAGAGAGTGGTTCAATGGATCGCTCACTCTGTCCGCTTGAGTAGGATTAAAAAGACTTGGCTTTAGGCTAATCTTCGTCGACGGTGTGCTACCCGGAACCTAGAACCGGTGGGATCAGTCTGCGCGCAGGGACGAAAGCGAAGTCGTGTACATCCAGGGAGCCACTGAAGCGGTTTAGTCTCTACTTCAGAATAGGAAAACCAAAATAGGTTTACAAACTTTATTTCCCTATTCTACAAACAATTACTCAGGGAGGGGTTCAATAGATCGCTCACTCTGTCCGCTTGAGTAGGACTTAAAAGACGCGAAGAAGATTAGCCAATCTTCTACGTCGACGGCGTGCTACCCGGAACCTGGAACTGGTAGGAGCAGTCACGTAAAAACACACGTATCACGTCCGTTTCTTCGTTAAGTTCTTAAAAAAAGTTTTGATACTAAAAATTAGGCTATCGTGACTGTTTCTGAACTGTGCCACTATCTTCTTACAAATTGTCTGTCAACAACTAACTACTTCATCGACATGCTATCGTTTGATGCGAACATTTTTATGTGTTTAGTTAAGAATAAACAGACTATCTTTATCGATTATTTCTTAAGTATATTATTTAGAGGTTTGACTTTACAATTTCAATAAAATTATTAAAATTACCAACTTTAATAATAAGTTACCGTTTCTCTGAACCTTCTTTATCTATTCTGTGGCTCTGAGCCCTGACCACATGCTCTGACAGTGCAGTCTAACCTTCAAGCTAACTTCCTATTGTTCTAAAGGTGTAGGCAGGATTAAATTACTACATGTTGGCAGATGATACGGTTACCCGATATACAACAGGTGCGATCTATTTTATAAAGACTCTTTTGTTCTATACTTTGGGACGGACGTTGTGTAAAACTGTTTTATAATAGGGCAGCTGATTGTTCACTGTATTGTCTTAAGATAAATTTTTAGGAACTTGTCAAAACGTACTTTTTTCATACAAATTGTATCGAAATAGCGAATTATCATGTCATGCTATTATGCGTCATCACTCATCACATCAATTCATAGCATTTGTTAGTAAAGTTTAGTTATTGCTTATTTATCGGTTATGCAATAAAATTTGTTAAGGTCACATCAAATGTTATTTGTTTTGATGAAACGTTACTTATTTTGAAAGTGCCTAAATATGTAAATATATGGTGCTTTTATTGCACTATTAGTTCGTAACGTAGTATTTTATCGAGAAGAATCCTTTTATAATAATAATAATTTTACTTTAATCCATTTTAAACAGATAAAGACTAAAATACGTTTCTCAAGTCAAAATTGTTTTTTTTATTACTGAAACTCGCATTGGTCTCAACGTAAGCATCCTTTTTTTAAACCTTTGTCGATATAAATAGTAGTTCAATTCAACATTTAAAAAGTCTGGTACAGACAACAGCACGTTGAGACTACTCCCAAACGTTGAAATTCTGCAATCGAATATCAATTTATTACCTTAACGGTAGAGTTGAAAATAATTAAGGAATTTCATTAGTTTTTTTAACCTGGAGTGCTGTTCATACGGCCAGACGCAGTTTTTATTATACGCTACACACAATAATTATGCTCAAGGCTGACTAGTAACACATTGCAGAGAACCAGTATCATCTGCCCTCTGCTTATTTGCGACTGTATTCACATGACGCGCCTATATTGAGTAGGATATTATCAAGTTACTTACCTACCTATCTAAATAAAAACCACTCACGATTGAGTAATCACGAAATATCACGAACTGTGAAGCGTTTAGAATTTGACAATAAGGTTCCTCATATGATGTAAATGAAGTAGTGAGTAAAAAAACAAATATATGGGAAATCGTACCTAGTATTATATTTATGATTAATGACATGGTTAGAATAAAAGGCGATTAATTTAAGGAGATAGATATATTTAAACATTATTGCACAAACACGAGAAACAGTTACACATAAAATAATCTTAAAACTAGTATCGTAAAAGGTGGTCTTATCGCTAAAAGCGATCTCTTCTAGACAACCTTTCGTTTATGGATCTAAGAAGGATAGGCAACTGATGCAACCACCTTGTTTTTCGATGTCATTTGGTGGTGAAGAGTATTCTACAATATCGCAAGTTATTTAAATAATATAGGATACAAATAGGGTGGCCAGCTCCCGTTTTGTATTGCAGAGGATTTGTTGGTAGAAATTATAGGACTAAAGACGGAATCAAAGGACGTGATGTTATTTTCAATAAAACGCTCTGTTAGAGTATCAGTAGAGATATTATTTAAAAAATTCTATTTTAGTACGAAACAAAAATAAGGTATCAAAAAATCAAATAAGTCATTCATTACACGCATTATAAAACAAAGACAAAATTACTATTTTTTACAATATATTTTGTATTACTTTTTGCTGCTTTACGCGACCTACTGTAGTAAGTATCGTCCTCTAATATTTATTTTAAAATAAGGGACACTACACATATAAAAGGCTGAAAATGAGGACGTCCTTTAAAATAAAGGACATCTGGCAACCCTAGATACAGAGTACACGAGTTTTGACAGTTTTACAAAAACAAAGATATCCAAATGAGTAATCATTATTTTATGAAATTTTTATTTTACGACCTCCTTGGTCGAATGGTTTGTACACCGGTTTTCAAGGTGTCGCCATCTCTGAGGTCCCGGGTTCGATCCCCGGTCGGGTCAATTTAGAAATTATTGTTATTCTAAATTGTCTCGGGTCTGGGTGTTTTCTGTGTATAATAAGTATGTATTTAAGTATTTTGAGTATGTTTATCCGTTGTCTAGTAACCATTTAACGAGTTTCATAACGAAGCTTCTCTTGGGCTAGATAATTGGTGTGAAAGTAGGAAAGTCTATTTATTTGTAGTATTAGCTTAGTGTAGAATACTGTAGGATGTTTTGTACCATGTCATTACTACCTTGATTGAGTGTGCCATACGATGCAACGACAGCCTGATTATTTACCTTGCATTATCCTTCACTTGTGAAATTATAGGAAAATTTATTATACAATAGTTTACCTATGTAGTTTTCCAATTCACATGTTTCCCAATAGAAAGTCTTTGCTGCTTTTGGTGTGAAAGTAAGTATATGACTCTTGTATATCTAGGAGTAATAGAAGAGACTTAAAGCCAGTTTTAAACTTGCATTCTTTTTGGATTTTATTTTTACATTTTTATACCTTTTTCGGGGATAGGAAGGAAAAGTTTAAACTCGTACTTTTGAGCTGCTCTGCTTCTTTTAAATAGCTGGGATGAATATCCATCATCATGATCAGCTGGGCTCATGCCCATAAACAATAATAGCATAATGAGGTGATCGTGCTGTAATTGTAAGTCTGTAAGTAATCCATTACGCTGGAACGCGTATGGGTCAGCTATGCGATTCTTCAGGCGACACGTAGACGCTGCGCGCATGGCTGTGATCATAGATGCTACAGCCGTCACATCGTTTGCTGCAGTCACGGCTTTGGTCAACGTTGAGGCTGTTTTACTTACAGAATACCGATTTTATACCTACAAGAAATGTCAAAGAAGTGACTTCCTTCTATCACGCCGCTTAAAGCCGTGCGGAGCTAGTGTCGAACACCGTTGAAAATTATTTAGTAGAAAATCAATCCAATGGTACGCTCACCGCTGTTGCAGCCGCTGCTACCAAGACTTTAACGATGTTTGCGCTTAGAGAATCGCACTACTGTTTGACACATTTTGTTTATACTTTCGTCATTAGTTTCTAGTCTGAGGACGTTTTAATGCTTCTTAAAATGTACAGTCATGAACACCAATGTGTATACACTTTGACTCTTATTCCATTGTATTAGTAGGATGCACGCGTTTTCAAAGCTAAATGTAACGTAACGTAAGTCGCAGTAACGTTAAGTCCTATATCCGATACGTTTATAAAGAGGTAAGCGTCCGTGAGGTGAATGCCGCCGACATTGCAAGGTGAGCGGGGTCCTGCGACCCGCTCCCCGGCCCTAACCCTACCGCGTCGATGCGTGTTTTGTTTTTATTACCCGCCGCGGAGAGAGCCCTGGTATTTCGTGTTCGTGTACTGTCGACCACATGTAACTGGTTGCACTTAGGATCTTCATTTTTCAGACTGAGAGGTAATAATTGGTGAGTGGTTGGACTTATTCCTTGTTACACCTGCCTATCTTAATTGAAGTATATGGCTTTAACATTGTTTAGTATCGTTTTTTTAACAGATAAAGAGAGAAAGCCAGTTCCTTAGTATGGTTTAAGTGAGCTTTCATCTTTATCTTCATTTATACCTACCAATCATCAGATTTATATGGCCAAATGTCGACCGATTGTGGATTAAACCAAAAAGTTTCATTTTTAGATAGTGTTTACTTTTATTTTGTAGAAGTTTAGCCTAGTGTCGCTTCCAATCTGTTACTTTTTCTTTTAATATTGAGCAAGACGGAAATTTTCATTTGGCTTCAAAAATATTTACGAAACGGTAGGTAAACGTAGATGGGCGCAGCATTTCACACTTGTTTAACCGGTTTTCTGCACAAAATGATCAAAATATGACTAAGTGACAATTCGGACACTTTAAATTCGGACACAGTGTCCGAATTTAAAGTGTCCGAATTGTCACTTAGTCCAACTATGCTCGTGAATTATATTAATCGTCAATATAGCACAGAGTATTATTAACCTGTTATAAACCTAAGAGGTTAATACTCGCAGTGTCACAGACGCATCCATTTATACGAATATACTGTTTTTGTTAACTTTTAGTACAGTCACGTACAAGTCAAGCTTAATACGTACAGTAAAGTTGTAATTCCGTGTGCATAGAGTTTAGTTTAAACTTAATTATCTCAGTTTACACTTTACTTGACTGTACTAATAATATTGCTTTCGTGAGAGCTTTTGTTTTCACTATTGATGTCGTTGATGTCTTTTGTAGGAAACTTTAGTTTTCACTTGGAGAACATCTCATTTAAAAAAAAAAGAATAAAGATATTTATATCTTTATTCTTATTTGATGATTATATAATTACACTTTTGATAGCTTTTAATTAGACAACGTGTAGGTAGTTGGGTCTAATGTAACTATGTGAAATGAACATTGAATCAGGCATATGAAGGAACAATGAACTACGGAAATACGGACTAGTACTACTCTTACTACTGGGGCCTCACTCTCTAAAGTCTAAGCGTATCTAAGACTTCGGAGGCCTGTAATTTGTAGTACTTACGCCAGCACGTCAACCTACCACAAAATGTCAAAATTCTTCAATCAATTTTGAACTTTATCACTTGGTTGCAAGAATCAATATCGATTAGAGAAATTTGACAGTTTTGACGTTCAGGCTTGTGTACAATGCGCGCACGCTGCTGTTTTTTCACAAGCGATTGGCATGCATAGCACATGTATACACACAGCACAGCCGTGTACGACAAATTACCTACAGCTACAGGCAAACAAAGCTTCAGGTACGTTTAGAGAGTTAGGCCTCTGTATTAATATACAGAGGCTCTAACTAATGCTGTATCTCTTGTATGCGTGCTTATAACGAACTACCGGATTACTTTAAAACATTGGTAAGTGGTTGTGCGTACGGCCAAGGTTTCTGAGTTAATCAACTGTCACGGGGTACGGTGTTCCCGGAAACAAAGTCACGAGCCAGCCGCTACTTGAATATGAAAATTTGAAATTCGACGACTTCCTTGGTCGAGTGGTTTATACACCGGTTTTCATGGTGTCGCCATCTCTGAAGTCCCGGGTTCGATCCCCGGTCGGGTCAATTTAGAAATGGTTGTTTTTCTAAATTGTCTCGGGTCTGGGTGTTTTCTATGTATAATAAGTATGTATTTAAGTATTTTAATTAAGTATGTTTATCCGTTGTCTAGTAACCATTTAACGAGTTTCTTCGAAGCTTCTCTTGGGCTAGATAATTGGTGTGATTGTAGGAAAGTTTAAAAAAAAGTTTAAAATGGCATAACGAATAGTGCTCGGTAAGAATGATTTCGCAAGGCCTCCATCATTCATCGTTAAAATCCAAAACTCACTGTGCCCGACCTGGGAATTGAACCCAGGATCTCCTAATGTCGGGCCAAGCTCTATATAACTTAACTCATCTTTAATTAGTATACATACAATTCATTCGCGACTATTATTTCCAAGGGGCAAGTCAGAGCCTAGGCAAAAGGAGAATGACCATTTTACTATGGGAGTTAGGCTAGTTTTTTTTTTGTTTTTTAGCTAGCGTAACAAAGCGCTTTTATAAAATAAGTAGTAATCAATAGCAGCAATGCTCTAAATTATGAAAAAAAAATTACATTACAATATCATGCGGGAGTTGGAAGCTATCTTCATTTTTAGCTTAAGACTTTTTAGGTATTTTGAGGTTATGACAACTGTTATCGTATGACAGTTCAGCACTTATTTATCACTTGACTCTTAACGCGGCGTTCTATAGAAAACCTTTTTTAACAGTAATCATTATAACATAAGAGAACACTTTTGATATGTGAATGATTAAGACGCAATTGATATCGATAGGCTGGTTTGGTCATTCTCCTTTTACCAAATTACAACTGCACAGTGCTGCACACTGGTGCTATTTTGAGGAGCTCGATGGCACAGCGGCTAGCGCGTTCGGCTTGCGATCTTGCCCGCTAAGCAACTTTTGCAATGCCGGGTCGCTGGAGGGATGAGCAAATTAAAAACATCTCGAGCTCCTCCGTGCTTCGAAAGGCACGTTAAGCCGTTGGTCCCGGTTGCTGTCGTAAGATAGTAGTCGTTAAAACACACCAACCCGCATTGGGCCAGCGTGGTGGGTTATGGCTCAATTTCCCCACGTGCTATTGTCCATGTGGGAGGCCTGTGCCCAGCAGTGGGACGTTTATAGGCTGATGATGATGATGATGACAACTGCACAGCGTGATAGGTCCTATCTGATGCACGTATGTGCAGTCTTTAGTCCATTAGTCACCTTTTACGACACCCCAGCTAGGTAAGAGGGATTAGTAGCATTCTTTTAGTGGGCCGCTGTACCACACCACGGCTTTAATTAGTAATTGCTCCTAAACCTTCCATTATGTGTGTGACACTTTAAACCGGATAGCAGGCACATCCACTAAGTACTACATATGAGGCTAAGTAAACGCAAAGTAACGACGGAAGCGTAAGAGCTCGCGAAAGTCACGGGACAATGAGCGAGCCTTGTAATTGCAGAAGATGAAAGTGGCCTAAAGTGGCGCCGGCGCACCTTAACATTTTACAGCCATTGAGGTATTATAGACTAGAGATGACACCGCATAGCAATTTGTTGCGCACTATTTGCAGCCGTAAGGTCCACAATCGCTTGGACGCGCAATCAGTGAGTCGTTTGCAGCCCACAGGCTGTACAACTCAGTACGCAGAAACTTGCTTCGCAGTATCGCCTCTAGTCTATACTACCTCAATGTTTTACAGCACATGTAAGGTGTGTTAGACTATTGTCGCCTGATTTAAATACTATAGAAATACCACTGAGAACTCTTTGGAATAGTTTAAGGAGGTCGGTGGGGCGTAGTATTGCGTACTCTGCACAACGATATGAAGAGTTAAGAAGCTACGTTGGGCGTGGTCGGTACAGGATTAGGGATTAGGGCCTCGGTCACTTGGTTTAAATTAAATCAATGAGACACTTTTGTGAACGTTTTGAAATAGCAGAATCAAGATCTTAATTATTTTTTTCAATTAACTAAAGTAATTAGTACGTAATTAACTTGTTTTGACGTAAAGACGCATTTGAATAAAATATGTCATCTGTAAATTGACGTAAAATCTGCCGGCTCAGATAGTGTACTAAAAACCCGACGATAAACAAATTTTCCATAAATGAGTAATCCGTTCAAGGTATTCCAAGCTATCATCTTTTACAATTGCCCCAGATTATAAGAATTGACGATTCACATTACACGTTTTATGGGCCGAAATTACTAGGTTTACAAGTGTAGTCATCAATGTTGACTCGTGCGTTGCGCATTGTGCTCTTTCTCTGTTATTTTTGTTTTCAAATTTTCACTCTTTGCCACTCTTTACAAAAAGGTCTTTCTAAATAAAAGCTTTGCAACAATGCAATGTACAGATTCCAGCACATTAACCTACTACAAAATGTCAAATTTCTTCAATACATTTAAGCTTTGTCGCTAGTGTACAAGGAATAATATCAATTGGAGAAATTTGACTGTTTTGGATAGGTTGGTAGGTGTGTATATAAAAATAAAAGTAGCTGAAGAAACAATAGGCAGTGCAACCTGAAATGTCGTTTATTACTTCAGCAAAAGGCCGTAAACTATTGATTTGAAACAACGCATGTTTGTGTCTAACTTAGTGGATTTTATTGCGGAGCAGCTATGTTGATAATCAAGTATGATGTTAATCATAATCAATCATGCTGCCTTGCGTTATGAAACATCGGGACATATCGCCTAGTTAGAGGAGTTACACTAAAGTTTAGTGGGAGGAGTTAATAGTACTAAACATACGGGATTCCTTTTAAACATTATTAACTTTATAACTAAGTATTATAATTTAATTAAAATCATGAATTTATCATGAAGCCTTAGACTTTAACTCTGCTAATAAAATATGTTGGTATATTATCCAGATTGCCTTAATTAGCATCTATGAAAAAATATTTCTAGATATATATAAGTTCGAAACTTAGTATAATTTAAGTCCACGTTTTGGAATAATAAAGAACATGCGAGAGAAAATGAGTGAACGTAATGTCGTGACAGTCTTGCAGTAAACAGTAAAGACTACAAATAAGCCACACCACAAGGCAGTTTAGCTTTAAATAATATAATATTTTTTAAAGCTCTCGAAGAACAGTTAGTTTCAGAAATGACTTTCCCCCCTCATCGGCTATATCTTTATACGTGCTCACTCGCATCGGCGGTGTATCATAAATCGTCTCCGGTTTCTATCCGAGTTGGCACTGCATTCTGAATATCGAGACTTTCTTTGGACTTTCCCATCGATTACCGTCATCCGATACACAGCTGGTGAAAAAACTGACGAACGATGAACTCGAGTTGAAGGCACGTCTCGCTCCGATGGCTGATCATGATCATACTACGATACTTTGTTAATTTAACACGTTCCTATGTTAATGCAGTAAGACTGCTTATGTCACATGTTTTGTGCGGCTCGGTTTAATAGTGCGTGGGAATGCGATCGGATTTTCTTATATCGAGTGGAAAAGTCAATTCTCAACTGTCTTATCGGAGTGTTTCGTAAATTAAGACGGTAACATTTTTTATCGCGTCTTTGTGTGTGCAACGAATTATGAGTTTTCTATACTTGCATAACATTTCTTAATGTCGTTTCTAATAAATAGTAGAGACTTATCTGTTGATTTGATATCTTTTGTTATTATCGTATTAACGAAGATGTGTTGAAATTAGATGCGGTAGGTTATATTAATTTAGAAATTCAGTTTTTTCCTTTACATCTTTAGTTATTACGCTCTTAACTTCGATTTAGGCCATTAGTCGTTGCAAAAGTGCATACTTACGTGTGAACAAAAATACTAGTTGATTTAAAACGTGCCTGTAATTGACCAGAGTAATTAAGCCGTTTTTCATTCGTTACTGTTTTGGCAAAGTGAAATCGTAGGTAGGCAGACTCATAAATTAAAATTGTACACGGATACTTATTATACTATTTTTAGTATCTACGAGAGTTATTGTAATGAGTTTTCTAAGAATATATTTCACTTTAGTTTACTGGTATGATGCACGTCGCTAGCGAATAGTTTTTTCTTTCCTACGGGCCTCTACACACGGGAAGTCATTATTGTAACCTGTTTCTCGGAATCTCGGCGAGTGTCAATCGACAAAGATAAACTTTTGAAAGCTTGTGGTGTAAGGAAATACGGCGCTCATTTGTGTTTTTATTCAACTTCGCGATGCTTCAACTATGCTTAGCCTTAGCTATTGCAGAAAATCTATTTCACTCAATGCACCGTATTTCTTCTTCGTTAATTGAGATTTATTTGATTTCTTCCTCGTCAGTTTGTCGTAATCTAATCTTTAATCAGATAGCTTGTCTGGCTTACATGTTGCATTTTACGGTAAATCAATCAATTGTCTTGTTGTTGCTATATATATATGTACTTCGGCGGTCGATATAAGATTTCGCGGAAGTCGCAAATATTTATTATGTTGGCTGTATCCAAAATATTAAAACAAAACCTATGTATTTCAAACGAATAATTACATTATAGTAGTACAAAGTAGATACCGACTAGCAGTATAATTTCGGTATTATTTATAGCTTTTAATAAGGTCTTTGTATGCTAAATTGCCAACTGTCCGTCTCTTCTAATAACGTAAAATGTATGCTCTTCTTCCATGAAGGATGAAGACAATCATCGATTTATTACACTTCGATTCCCGTAATAGGATCCCCGTATTGTATCTGACGATTGTTCCATGAATGGCCTTCGTCGATTCCGAGATAAGGATGACAATGCAGGTTTAGAGAAACGGACATTGTTGTCATAGGTCCCCTTCGTAAAAGTCATTGTGCTGCGTAACAAGAAAAGTGTTTTTTTTCCATTTGTTTGTGCAATGCTGATACTATTTTTGTAATGATAACTGGTAACACAGGTAGCAATTGTAAAACGTTGTTTCTTTTGTTTTGCGGATATTTTATTTAAAAAACTTTACAAGTAAATTTCACAACTAAGCTAATTAGAGAAGCACATTTTATCTGTATGAGGGAGATGAAATGTTTTTACACAAAAGGAAAATGTAGGATTTCGCAAATTATTTTGAACTATGTAAAACGGAGTAGAATACTTATTACTTCATCCTGAACTGCCGTATTGAAAATGTGGCCTAATGCGTTGATTATGAATCATTTTAATTCTTATAAGCCATCTATTCGAATATCAATTTAAAAATGTTTTTGCACCTTATAATAGCCAAATGACAATATCGGCACGGCGGCAGTGAGTAACAGTACCGACCAAACCGGTCCGAGAGCTGACACCAAAATGTAATGAGGTGGTCAGCTCTGATCCAATTCACGGAATATTTCAAATATTCCGATTTTACGAAATTGATTAGTGAAACATTAGCAACGTTCTTACTTGTAAGCGTGTGCTCAACTTGCTGATTTTGTGATTAACTTTGGTTCGCGCTTGAGAACACAATTTGCCATATTTTCTTCGTAAACAACAAAGCCACATCATCATTATAATTAGCTTATGAACCTGTCTGCTCTCATAATTTAAGTGTTATCTTTTACCTTAAGTGTTATCTTACGACTACACCTTGCCGTTGAAATTGTATTGTATCTTCCAAAGTTATTTTAATTTGGTCCTACCCAGGAACTACAATGAAAAAAATTGCAAGATAACTCAACCCAAAAGCGGTGCGCCAAAGAGTTTCAATGCACCAAACAATTCTCCATTACAAAAATAAGTTTGAAGCTAAAACTTCCTTTTTTAACCACCTGCTTGGAACTCAAAAGAAAAAAAATCTCAAAGATTCCCCGAAGCCTAGCTGCAATTCGTTTCGTCACTCAAGGCTAGAGCGAGCGGCCTGTGGAATGCGGGCCGGCCCGTCCGAACCGATTATGACTATGACGCCCAGGCGACGCCCAGGCGACGACCAGGCAGCGCCCAGGCAGCGCCGAGGCTTCGCCCAGGCCATTGTGAAGCCAGACTATTATTTAATGGCCATTTAATTATACCTGTCTCAGCGGCCGCTATTTGAAATTGAGTGATTTTGTAATTTTATACCGCTATCACCTATCCAATCAATGTAAATTTAAAACTTGTTTACTTTAGATATTTGGAAAATGATAATAGTGCTTTAATTGCCGTTTCAATTAGAGCTTTCCGAATTCTTTTGCGTCTTTTGGTTTAATTCTGATAACAATGTTGTATTTCCTAAGTTATTTTTATACTTAAATATTGAAATAGCAGTCATAGCCCCTTTTAATAAAATGTCCTATACTAAACAGAGCTTGTTTTCTCAAATAGAACAATCCCTTTTAGCCGAAAATAAACTCTATCAACGAGTGTGTCATTCAGTCATGCTCTCTCAAAGTGTGTCTTTGGTGGTGGCATGTGCGTCGGGTTGTTACGTTCCCTTAAACATGGTGGAGCGAAGCGATGGCTGATTCACATCACAACATGTCTGTCATACTAGTGAACGGGTGCCGCCTGTGGAGGCTGGTCTGCTCTTGCTAACTTAGTATAGTATCTATATTAGTAGTTGGAGTCTTGCTTTTTATTTTTCTGTACTGTGAGACATTGAATATTCTATATTGATGATGACCTGAACTTTTTTTATTACTACCGATATTTTATGTTGTTTTATGTTTTTTAATGTTTTTATTATGGAAAGTGCCGTTCTATGATAGGGAGGGCATTTCTCAATTCTAATTGACGCTGTAAAAGAAAGGGAGAAAAGAAATACCCTTGGGCTCCCGCCCCATAGATAGACTTTCATAAGTGCTGTAACCACCTAAACATGGCCTATCCTAAATAAATTATTGATTCTTGATTCTTCTTCTTGAACTGATTGTGTAGGTAGGTATGCTGTATTTGACGTAGGTTCCACTTCAGTAGTGACGAAAGATTTAAGAAAGAAATAAAATAACAAGTAATGACAGTTTTACCATGTCTCTACACTCTTCATGTAGTTAAGATTGTGGCACAAATCTCATTATCCCGCACAAGCGATGACGTCTTATCTAAAACGTTGTTCCAATGAAAATGTTGTGTTGTTCCAGAACTATGCAGCGCAGAACACGGCGGGTAACTCGCAGTCGATCCTCGACAGCCTGAACAACAAGTACTACTTCTACACGAGGACGCGGGGGCTCTTCCGCATCTGCTACCCTAAGGAGCGACCTCCCACAGGTCAGTCTATACTTATTTTACATACTTACATACGATCGAGGAGCTTCCCTGTCGACCTATTGTCTCATATTTTTATTGGTAGTATTTAATAGTATTTTTTTTAAAGATACTGTAAGACGTTGTTCATTTTATTTTAAATTTAGAATTACCTGTTTTTTATTAGATATTCTTTTGTATTAACATACATTGTGTTTGTCTTGTAATCGTACTAAATGTTATTTTTAAATCTTGTAATGGAAAATGTCCTTCTATTATAAGGAGAGCATTTTCCAATTTGCATTGACGCTGTAAAAGAAAGGGGGAAAAGAAATGCTCTTGCTGAGTTTCTTGCTCGGTTCTTCTCAGTACAAGGCTTCCGCCTCATAGTTAGACTTACGAACCGACGGCATAATTAAATTTATAATCATCATCATCATCACCAGCCTATAAACGTCCCACTGTTGGGTACAGGCCTTCCACGTGAACAATATAGCACGTGGAGATATTGGGCCATAACCCACCACGCTGGCCCAATGCGGGTTGGTGGGTTTTAACGACTGCCATCTTACGACAATATCCGGGACCAACGTCTTAACGTGCCTTCCGAGTCACGGAGGAGCTGGAGATGTTTTTAATGGTCACCTATCAGGCGACCCAGCATTGCGAAAGTTGCTTAGCGAGCAAGATCGCAAGCCGAACGCGCTAGCCACTGCGCCATCGAGCTCCTCAAGTTCCTGAAATTATTGTAGCCAAAATTGTATAAATAATTTGGAATTGAATTTTCGGCTAAATCCTCTTGCACACGATCTGCACGATCTACGCTACTGTTCGTACACGCTTTCGGGATGGAGCGCCAGCGCCAGCAAATATCGCCCAATGTGGTCTCCTGGTCCCTCGCACGACTAATATCCCCAAAGGGGTAGCGGAGATCAAGCAATGTGGACTGCAAAAGCATTGCTCTGCCACACTCTATGTTTCACCAAATTACAACTGCTTTTTTTTAGTTACCTACTTACTTTTTTTCGGTAAGCCAAAAACTTTAACAAAAATAGTTTCTGCATGACAAAGCGGCCAATCCGTTCGATTTGCAATCTTGACAGTTGCCCCTTCTCTGTCACGAAGACTCCTAGATGTTGCTAACAATTGGCTATTTGACAGTTGTAACAATAAAATATGGAATATGTCGGAAATTGTAGTTTATGATTTAACGATAATTACCCAATAGTTTTTTTTTACTAAGATAATTTGTAAATTATTTATTTTTGCAAAATAAATTTGCGATTTCTTATCTGTGGATTGCATGCAAGACCCGAAACACGGGCGGCCATGATTGAGCTTCATGTGACGTCACATTTCACACAATTATCAAAAACTATCTGTCAGGTTTCAAGAAAAATTTCTATATTTATTGAAATGTGACGTCACAGAGCAAAATGTCATGCGACCAACCGTTTTCGCCTGAAATTTGAAAATAATAAACAAAAATATGTTTATTTCTATTAAATAAAGCTTTTTCGAGAAAGAAAATATTGTACGGGGTATAAAATAAGCGTTTGTAATTTTTAAAATACTTTTTCGAAAACTGTCAAGTAGCCAATTGGATTTCTATTGTGTCTGGTGTTACGACAGCTGATCTCTTAGCAACTTATGCTAAAGCCTGAATTAGTAGGCATTGAGCCAGCGTGATAGTCCAAAGTGATAAGACTCAGCGCTATCTCTAACTCCTTCCGAAGCACAGAGGAAAATAGTCTATTATTTTCATAGTACCTACTGACCTCGCTCAAAGTCTGTTATGTTTTGCCATCGTTGCAAAGGACGCATGGCTACCGACCTCCTTTTCTTATGAGGTTCGATCATTGAAGGTTGGCGATCACGGCCAGCTGCGTAGACCACTGGTATAATAAGTAAAAATACTTTTTTCACTATATTACTTAGCAAAGGTTACAATAGTAAACAATAAGAAAAAACTAAAAATACCACAGGTTATCAAGCGCGATTCTTATTTATAAATTAATATGTATTACATTGACATATTTTTATATTTACCCATCCATCACACCTGATGTTAAGTGACAAGTGGCGTTGAAACGTGATGACAACGACAATTAACCATACTATAAAACTGGTGCCTCCAGTGCTAGCCGGTAAGAAGTCTAAGGTGCTCTTCACATCCTGTTGTATGCATGTAGAGTTACATAGAAGAGGAGAGCCACGGAGAAATCGACTGATGATGGTTCAAAAAAGAAATGAGCGACAAACCTCTTTGTTCACGTTGGACTATTGACGTTACCTCAAGAGTTAGCGCAAAAAATGAAACCGAAATGTTACCTCCGCTCTGCGATAGCTAGTTTACTTTCTCACTAAAACACATTCAAATTATAGCTTATACATACTTTTATAATGAGAGGGTACCGTATATACCACAATCTGCACTAAATACCACTTATTAATTATGCGATCCACAGTTTCTCCGTAAGCCCACAGAACGGTGTAATCATTGTATTTACGCTAATTGACTGTGCATGATTATGATTACTTCAAACTATTGGAGCATTGCTGAAGTGTTGCTGAAGTATTACGCGTTCTAAACGAAGGAAATATGATTGAAATTAGTTTAGAAAGACGTGTGGTCAGTGGATCATACGAACGGTACCTGGGTTTACAACAGGTGCCTAACTGTTGAAGCAATGGTGGTATTTGCCCACCACATAAGGCAATAATATAATCTCCGCGAACAAAAACAAGTGATGGTTTAATCAACTGATTAAATAAAATACGATTGGGATCTACATGATTTACGATTGTGATATTTGTGATGATTATAAACGTAACAAAGTGGCGTTGGCTGTTGTAATGGGAGCTATTCAATTCAATATAATTTATTTAGTATAGGCTACACTAATTGAGCACTTATGAACGTCACTACGCCATAGCTTCTAAAGTTTATAGGGCGGGAGATCTTGTAATAACCCAGCAAGGGCAGTTCTTTTCTCCCTGTCTTTTACAGCGTCAAATACAAATTAAAAAATCCCTCCCTATCATAGGTAACTTTACTTTCCTTTTATGATTATAACGGTTAAATACATAGTATGTATTCAAAGTTATAAACACATTCAAATGTTGTTCACTGCTGAATATCCGCTATAGGTTTCCACAACGCAGCATTATTGCTATCTGCAGCTTTTCCGAACTATCATGTTCCACCTTGTTAGAAGCTTTTGCTAAGTCTCTTGCCGGTTCTTCTCTGTACATGGTCTCCCGCCCTATTATAGACTTACGAACCGATGGCGTAATGACATTCATAAATGCTGTGGTCTAAACTGAATAAATGATATTGATTCTTGAACTCTAGAACTTTCAAGTCTCTGCAATTTGACGAAGCAATGTGCTTCGCCCACTGCTACTGAAGTTTGCCAATTCTCCGAACCATTGTCGGTGACTTTAGACTTTCTGTAGTATGTTAAGCTCTTGTATCGACGTTTTCTCATAACTACAATACATACATACATATAATCTCGACTATTATCCCCAAAGGGTTAGTCAGAGACAAGGCAATGAGGACCGCAAAAGCCCTCAGGACGACTTCGTCATTTTCTTAAGTTTGACACTTTCCTAACTTGTCTCATTTTTAACCCGGCTCTTTCTTAGTTGGTCTCTTTTGCAAAGTTGACACTTTCCCAACTCGTCTCCCCTCCGAACGACTTCGTCATTTTTTAAAACTTGACACTTTCCTAACTGGTCTCATTTTTAACTAGGCTTTTTCTTAGTTGGTCTCTTTCTTAACTTGACACTTTCCTAAATATTAATTTTTTCATAAACTCTTAGAAAGTGGTTACGGGACACCTGTATTCATATTTTTTTTCAAGATTAGACTGGATGCCTACAGTCGAGTTCATAAATATGTGTACACTTTAGTACCTTGTCACTTTAATCGCTTTGACAATTCATGTATGGCAATTTAAACAGACATTAAATAGACAAGCCAAGCTACTAAAGTGTATACATATTTATGAACTCGACTGTACCTACAATAATAAATGAGTTTGCATACATATTAAAGCGTTCCGACGTAAGGGCCTGCAGCAAAAGTAGCAAAAAAAGAGAGAGAAGAGAGCCGAGTTAAAAATGGGACGAATTACGAAAGTGTTAACTTTGCAAAAGAGACCAACTAAGAAAGAGCCGAGTTAAAAATGAGACGAGTTATGAAAGTGTCAACTTTGCAAAAGAGACCAACTAAGAAAGAGCCGAGTTAAAAATGAGACGAGTTATGAAAGTGTCAACTTTGCAAAAGAGACCAACTAAGAAAGAGCCGAGTTAAAAATGAAACAAGTTAGGAAAGTGTCAAGTTTAAGAAAATGACGAAGTCGTCCTGAGGGCGCAAAAGCAGTTCTCTACCATAGTCTACTTTTCACCAAATAGCGAATGCACATGTGCTCAGCGTGACAGGTGGTGAGCCCATCGTCGCTCTATGCTGTTGGATGTATGTGCAGTCTTTAGGCCGTTAGTCGCCTTTTACGACACCCAAGAGAAGAGAGGGGGTGGTAGTAGGTATTCTTTCACCGCTACGCCACACGGTTAACTAGAAGTTACATTCTTAATAAAATATATACACCATTTTATTGGAATCACAATGTAAGCCAAAGTTAGCTTATTGAAATGCGTCAATAATTAGTTAGGGAACGTAAGTGGACTATTACAAAAGTAATGAAAAATAACACAGTACGCAGTAGTGGATCCTGTGTAAACAAGTGAATTGTTCACCGAATTATAGGTGATAAATCAATTCCTTGGTACAACATGAATAATACTATTAATTACAAATAAGCACAGGAAGTAAACAGGAAAATTTAATAAGTTTCTATTAAATGATGTTCATGCAAAGATATTGTAACCGCGTAGAAATATTTTTCCGTGTGTGATAGAATAGCAACAAAAGTGTTAAGAAGAGAAGATTTCTTTCTTTTATTCTTTAATCCAGTGAGCTAATTGTGACTTTTTCCCACCTGACAAGTTCCAGAAGCCCATCCATTTATACCACAGAACGCTTTCCCACATAGACAGCAGCACATTGTGTCGATCAAACCATAACTCTCTTCACTTTATAAACGTGAACTAAAGTAACACCTAGTTTTAAACTGATGCTGTCTCTATCTGTCTTAATTGACAAAAACGACACAGCAATTTTAACGAAATCACTTGTGTCAGGCTTGGGACTGTGAATAATTGCTATTTTAGAGTCAGATTTTTTAACACAACCGGTTATGAAAGAAAGTGACTTGCCCAAGACACACCGTGAAAAAAAATGAAAGCCCCGGGGCCACACACTCATAAGAAAAGTGAGGTCAGCATATCAAAATATGATTGCTGTGATGATTAATTCGCCCTGCGAAAAAAGATTATGGTCAAGAATGAAATAAATAAATAATAGAATAGATTAAATGTATGAAAAAGTATTGTTGTTCGAAGGGCTGGGCAGTCAATTATTCCTTTACCATGCAATGTCAGCACGTAATCTTATCTTATCTATCAAAGAAGAAGATCTTATATGAAAGAATATGAAAAATGGTTTCGCCGCGCCCGCCGTGGTGAATATTAATAATTTTCGTTTGTTTACTCTATGTTTACATTTTACAATTTATATGACTTATTCTTTGTTATTGAAATTTTTGCATTCACAATGCTTTATAGATATAGAATAAAATGTTTAATAGAACAAAAAAGCAACCAGTCTCAGGAAAGCTCGAATGGGATGTTTTTTTTTCTATTAAGAGGGCACCGGGCGGAGCCGCGCGATCGCAAAAACTGACCTAAGTCTCATAATGAACTTCAAAGCAAAATCAATTATATTAATATTTAAAATTAGAACAATTCTGCTTTGAAGTTTCAGACCTAGTAATTTGATTAGAGCAATGTTTTTATTCTGCGAAATGTTCAAAACCTCAGACCATTGGTCCGAGTACAAAACCATCACGCGCTTGTGTTAAAAATTAATATTTACTTTTTTAAGATGGGGGCGACTGCGGAATATCAATACAAATATTTTCATGTAAGAATTATTGTTTCATGCGTAAAATTAAGAAAGTTGTCTAAGAAAAATGTTTTTAAGAGTCATTAGATTTATGTATTGTTCGTTATTGTTTAAACAATTTGTTTCAAATTTCAACAAGGCCACGACTTTGTGCAATAATCAGGCTAACTTACGCAAGTTTTTTAATGTATTTGAGTAATTCAGCACAAGTGACTTAAAAATACGTAAATTTTCACAATTTCGCGCAGGATCCCCTTAAAAATTTTACAATTTATATCACACAATTGTCATAAAAATCATAATTTTTTCTTAGAGTATGGAGTCTAAAATCTCTAAATGCACACACTCACGGCTATTATCCTAAAGGGCTAATCAGAGACTAGGAAATGAGGACCGCAAACGCGGTTCACTGCCACAGATAAGGGGGGTTAAAGTTGAGTTAACCCTTGAGACCCTACACGTGACCTTGGGTGGTGCTAAATGAGCATTCGCATGTGCAATTGCAATGAGCATCGCATTGGGCCGGTTCGCCCGGCGTAATACCACCCTCTCACGAATATCGGGCGTGAAATAATGGCACTTGGTGCTGTTGTGTTTCGTCCGGCCAGTGAGTGTTCCGGAGGCCCTTTCACTCCCCCCCCCCCCACCCCCCGCTTCTCACAATTCCTATTCCTTCCTTAAAGGACGGCAACGCGCCTACGATTCCTCTAGTTTTTAGGGTGTTTATGGGCGGCGGTTATTACTCTCCATCAGGTGACCCGCCTGCTCGTTTGCCTCCTTCTTTTATAAAAAAAAGTTCACGTTTCAACAAGTTACGACGCACATGTGCTCAGCGTGACAGGTGGTGCATGATTAATTAGGTATCCAAACGACAATGTCCCTTGAACTCTTCAATCAAATCGACTGCTAGAATTTCCGCTACTGCAGAAAAGTATCGTTTGAAAGTCCACATAATTATATTTCTATACATTTCGCATTTTTCACTATACACGTGAGGTGATTTTTTTCGCAAAAGAATTGGCTTATTTCTTACGGGAACATCCCTTGTATTGAACTCTTCATTGTGACCGTAGTTACATTTCTATGAATTCCTCATAAAAAAAGGAAAAAAAATGAAAAATGTTTATTTCCTCAAGATGGTTTAACAATAATCGAGGTTGACACTTCTATTAAGCGTAAAAACATCGGTACCAGGAGTAGCCACAATTCTCTTAATCCACCATTTTCAATATACATGAGAGAAATTCCTCGCAATAACTTGGTTAACTTCTATATGTCAACGACTATGTCCCTTGAACTCTTCAATGTCGTCTGCTAGCATTTCCGCTCCTACAGAAAAGTATCGTTGGAAAGTCAACATAATTACGTTTCGCATATTCAGTGCGAGTACAGCGCTCCATAAGCAGCCTGCGAGAGGCTTATTTGGGACGACGACGCGACGGTTTTTGTGAGCCGAACTGCCGAAGGTCTAGGCCGAACGTGAGGCAATGGATCAGCCTATTCATCGGTTTCTAATCAAACAACGAATGATTATGTGGTAAGTTTGATGGTGGGTCGTCGTCGTTTTGTCGTTCTGTGTTCTTGATGTGATAGAACCATTCCATTATATATTTAAGTTAGAATATAGTTTTCAGCCTATCAGTATACTCGTACATATACCCTTTGAATCAGTTTGCACGTTCGATTAGTCAGAACGGTATTCATAAAAGGCAACGTATTTTCTCACGCCCCTAAGACAATTGGAATACCTATGATTGTACTCATTCTAATATTATAAATACAAATGTTTGTTAGAACAACGGATCGAAGTGACTTTAGTACAGAAATAGTTGGAAGGCCGATAGAGGCGATAAGTTGCAATTAATTTTTAATGAAAATGAATGGCCGCGTGGTTTTATCTTAAAGACAGTTCTAACTTTAACAAATTAAGTATAACATAGTCGCGGTTTAACGTTATTTCTAGCAGCACTTAAAGTGGCTATCCTACGTGGCAAGAATCAGTAGTATAGCAAGTAAGTATGCGAACAGACTTGCATACACTGTCGTTTGGATCACGTTTGTCAGCCTCTGGCGATTATTGGTATTGCAAACATACCACAGAAGCTGAAGGTGACATAGCTTTCTAGTTTTTTTTTCTCTCTCATCGAGTGACAAGTAATGAAGAATAAATATTGATTACGTAATAACAGTTTCTTACTGAGGACAGTAAAGATGTTAAAGCTGCCGAAAAATACATAATACTTAATCATAAAGCATTTAAAATTGTGAATCTATCGTATTCACTTTTTCAATGTAAGGTTTATTCAATTTGTAGGAGTAATTTAATTTGAAGAGAAATTTATTATAAAGTTTGAAACATATGGCTTCAGTAAAATGAATCTGTGCATGTCTGTGCTTAGAAGTTAAACGTAAGTCCACAACAAGCATTATTTCAAAATAAAGCTAGCACCCGCAACTTAACCTCCTCTTTACTATAATAGAGACGTTCATGATGAAATGAAAGCTCACGCTTCCACTTTGAACTAGCTCTTTAAAGATTTACACACTTTCGACTTCACCTAAAGGTTACAACTGCTTCTAAATGACCTCAACAGGCAAGCTCACTCGTAATAAAACAGTTGTTTGTTCGGAAACATCAGTTAGTTCTGCGGTGGTGTGACGAATGATGAATGCAGTCGGTATACTCGTACTAAGGTCGGCGCCCACAGCCCGATCGGAAGCTGTGGTGACCTTGACACGACGCCAGTTTATAAATATTTGTTTATTAAATATTCGTTTACTAGGATCCTTTTCAAGGAAATATTCAGTAAGTAGTATCCTCCGTAAATATGTTGAATAGATTGTAAAATGCTTCGGTTTTGTCAACACAATAGAATTTAATTCGTACTACATCTACCTAAGAAGGGCTGTGAATGATGATATATGCCTGGCCTTATCATCTTTTATTTGCAGTTTAATATTAATGAAATTCGATTGTCACTAAAACGGCAATAGGTATAAAGAGAGGAAAAAAGGGTAATAAATTGTAATGATGTCATTCTTTTGCAATGTAGGAACTAACTCTCCATCCCTCCGCCGCGCCACCCATGTGTTGACATCAGGCGATAGATTAGATAAGTTCTGTTTTAATGATTACACTTTCTCTGGTGATCAGACAAAATGTGATGATCAAAACAGAACCTTTATAGTACTGTCTATCGCCATCACAGAACAAAAGTACTTTTGTTCTGTGATCGCCATGAATCTTTACACACTCATCTCAAAACCAGAAGTTTTGTATGAACTCGGGATAAGGCTGCTGCAATAATAATAGCATGTTGGTAGCATTCATTGTTGTGTTCTGGAAAATAGAGATAAGATAGCCAGTTCCTCCGTTGTGAGGATTCCGGGTGAGTGGTGCTTCCACCTTCGGCCTTACCGTCACTTACGATCAGGTGAGATAAGGGCAAACCCTTCACCTAAGTAGTATTAAAACTTTTTAAGTGACATAAATTTAACTTTATTTTTTTATTATAGTTTTTGCATGTCGTGCAGCAAACAACCAACCGCCTTACGTCACCTTGGTGGTTAACCTTACCTCAAAATAATTACTACAATTATTACAATTCGGTTTTAACTTTAACTACTGTTCATAATTTTAGTGAAGGCTTGACAACCTTTTTTTTTGCATGAAACTTTTAGGTCGGTACTTGACGTTTGACCTATTTGAATTGCTACACACTGAAGGTATTATCTGCTCTTTAAATGTTATAATATCAGGTGTTGTTGTAAATGCGTATAACTTTTAAATAAACAAGTGCATAGACATGATTTATTATCCAAAGGTCAAGATGTGAAATCTACCTTCGGGCGTTTGTTCGTCTGGCTCAGCACACTTTCAAACGTGTTGGTTGAAGCTTCGATATGCATATTTTTTTTCATAAATTGCGAGTACATTGTTACTAGGCAAACAGTTCAACCAGTTCTGTCAGGTAAAAAGTAAAAGTGGCCATAATTATGTTGGCCAACATATTGTTTGTGAATAATGTCTGGTTCTGACAACCCGAATGGTTGGGCAATTGACAGATGTATTAGAAGTACGCTTTATAGGTTTGAGTCATGCGAACTCATAATTTAGTTAAAATATCAAACTGTGGCATTGGGGCAAATGTCTTTAGCGTTTCTCATACGCAAGTTTTTATAAAATAATGCTTAATTTCTAGGTAAAGTCAGTTATAACTCGGTGGTCGTGGTACTCGGGTTTTTAGGGCCTCCCCTATCCCTGTCGATCTTTTCTGGGCGGGAAATAGGGAGGAGAGCAGCGTTGCCAGATATTTTTTTTTACAATTCGGGATTTTGAAACTTTTAGTGAAAAAGCGAGATTATTTCTTAGAAAGCGGTACCTAGTAAAAAAACCGTATAAAATCAGAAGTTTTTAAATATGTCTTTTTATTTGAGTTTTAAATTAAGAACGTTTACGTGACAATAGATAACAAAAATAGCCATAGAAAATGCATTTAATTAAAAACTAGCGGCCCGCACGCGACTTCGTCCGCGTGAACACCCTTTACACCGTGACAAATTTGCAAAAAAATTCTTTTACACACGTTGTCCTGACAATTATGAATACAACAAAAAAATAATGAGCCAAATCGGTCTAGCCGCTCTGAAGTGATGCGCGTACAAACATTTCGGCAATTGATTTTTATTACTAGGCAACCCCTCTTATGTCCGGCGCCATCTTGTCAATATGGCCGCTTGTGTCCAACTACTTCCGTATTACTTCCTGTTTATATCCGGTCTAAGTCTAATGACGATTTCCATGAAATTTTGCATAGATACTTTATTAAGAACTTATAGCACTGACATCATTATTAAATAAGCTATCTGGCTACACTGAAAGAACAAAAAGGTTGATTTTGCACGGGTTGGCGACACACAAGTTGAATTAACAAAGTGGTGGGTTAAAGCAACATGAACAAATTGTTGTTTTCACAGAAAAGTTTTTGTTGATATGAAAACAGTTGTTTTTACCTATTTGTACATGTTGGCATAACAATTCATGCATAATTCAATAGGTAATTGTTGATTTTACTGTTCAAGTTGTTGAAATAACCATTTTTAAAGTTAGATTTACAAAATAAATACGTTAAAACAACAAAAGATATATGTAATAAGTTCAAATTACCGTAACTGATCAACAATACAGTTTTTGTTCATTCAACAAAACTCAAGAGTAGGTGCTATATTAACCCTAAAATTTTGTTGAAATATGGTAAACCCAACTAATAATTTCTTTCCGTGTATGTATAATAAAGTATGTATGATACTTATTTTAAATCAGGTTTACCATATCGTTAGGTAGTTGAGTCTTCTTCGTCTTCTGAATGAAAAAAGCACGCACGGTCTAATCCTCGAAAAGCGGGACTGAGCCTGTCCCGTGAGATTAAATTTTGATTTAAAATCGGGACGTCTGGCAACGCTGGAGGAGAGTCCCGCTAAACATGAGGTCGCCCTTGGTCTAAGTCTCAGTGTATGCGAAATACAGTATTTTACTTATAAATAAAGTAAGGTCTGATTATTACCTTGTGACACTGAGCCGGCAAACAAGCATACGACCCGAAAGAAATCAACAGTCACAGCCCAATAACGTTTTCGAAACCAATAATATTTGGCTGCAAAACCAGATATAGAAGTAATGAGGTTTATTTGTAATGTTTTTTTTGTGACCCTGATCGTAAGCTGGCACCTCAGCTTCTTGACTTTGGCAAGACATAAGAAGAACATGTTGATAACCCTGAAGCATTGTTAATTAGTGTTTTGTTTCTGCCTATCGTGTAAATAAGTGTCTAATGCGTTTTCAAACTGATGATGTTGAAAAACTATCTACCGGCTAATGAGTTAACTAAAAACTTAAATATACAATATAGGCTTTAGTAAGAGTCTCAGTAAGAGAAATAAATCCTTTTTTAAAAACGACAACTAGCACATTTTTTTAAATTCGATCTCGTCTTTACTAACTACAATGGAATTACGTTAAAATTATGGTGTCCAATTTAAAGACACTTTGATTCATAATTTGTTAGAATAAAGCTACTGCTTACATCAAATATTAGTAATTACGGTATCAGTTTTCAAAATATGCGTCACGATCACGATTGCGAGTCTTTATAACAAATTGTTGATTCACGTTACTTTCTCGGGTGAGCGTAGCTTTGAAAATTCGTATCGTTTTACATAAGACGACGTTCGACGGTGGCGTCCGTCGTAGCTCGTCCCAGGCGCAGGCGCAGGTGAAATCTTCGTGCTACAAACAGACGAGCAAGCGTAACCGGTCCTGAGTCCCCCGGCCGGTGGATCTGCAGCCAGCAATTGGTTTCAAATCAAAATCAGAATTTCTTTATTCAGTAAGCTTAAGATAAGCATTTTGAATCGTCTGAACTTAACTTTACTTCTCTATATGGATGGTACCCACCCCACCCACGTCTTTTAGCTGTGGAGAAGAACTGGTGCAAGAAACTCCACAGCTTTATAATAATATAGAAGTAACGACATTTACAAAACAATATGTCGTTACCAAATTATACAATCAGTTATAAAGATAATGGATTAAGAAAAAATAATGTGAATATATTATTATAACCAGGCTGTTTTGTCTTCTAAATATTCCTTTACTGTATAATAACATTTCTTAAGTAAACAACATTTTACATGATTTTTAAACTTATCTAAAGGTAAATCTAGTACAGTACTGGGTATTTTATTACAATAGTGTATACCTTGCCCCAAGAAAGAGCCGAGAACCTTTTGTAACCTAAACAGTGGCATTACTAGTTTTGACTTATTTCTAGTATTGAAATTGTGTACATCACCGTGTTTAGAAAATGTATTAATATTGCAACGCACAAAAACTATACAATTATAAATATTCTCAATTTCATTCAACTTCCTTAAAAATATTTCACAAAGAAGTTCGAGATCCCAGTCTATAAATGGTTCTTCTTGCTCGTTTCTGTAAAATAAATGTAATCGCACCTTTTTATTGAACACAATAAATAAGGGCTTGAGAATAAATCCGCATCTGAATATTGCAACGAGGGTTATTATAGGTCTACTTTGTTTTTATATTGTATTATATTGTTATTTCTCCTTTAGAGGCCTATTACGAGTACATCTCGACTGATTTTTGCGTAAAATACCCATTTTCGCATTTTGTAGTAATTTTGCAGTTTTGTAGTACAAATCTCCAGCGAGAATAAGCCGAGTTCGGACGGCCGGCGCATCGCATTTTGTAGGTAGTCATTTTGAAGTTGTATTTATCGTTTTTATCGAAATAGGATAATAAATTCATTATGAAATCTTTGTTCCTTATGAAGTAACAATTATTCTGGTATAATTTTGCTCAATAACATTATCGTAGATAGGAGAAATTCACAGTTAACTTAAAGCGATTTTCGAAGTTTTTTGGTTTAGAATAAGATTTTTTTTGCTGTCCTCATTGCCTGGTCTTTGAGTAACCCTTCGGGGATAATATTCGTAAATATATGAATGTCTGTATATATGTATTTTCTAATAAGCAAAGTATCCTATTAGCGCTATGTGCTTTCTCCAAAGAACAAGTAACAAAACATTATATATGTATTGTGTTAAATTTCAAGGTGTGGTATGGTATGATGGGCTGCGATGGATCAAACGATATAATCAATATTATACCATCGAATATTTGACATTGACCGTTTAAAGCCAACAACTGTAGCATAATTGATCTTTCTCAGTCAAGTTCTTGACGCATGCTTAAAAAGCCTAAGGCCTGATGGGCCTTTAACACCATTTCGGATCTGGTTTTGTACGATGTGATACTTTAAGATAACCTGTTAAAACTTTACCTTTAGCTTTAAGTGTTCCAAAACTGTGGATGTCAGTATCGACTTCGGATGTTTAACTAGATAGAAGAAAAAAGTATTGAATGTCGTCCAAAACGTGGAAAATATCGCAAACAGTAATGGAGTGCCTCTAAAAAAAGTTAATATTCAGACATCAGGTTGTTCGTTTCAATTTCAAGAATCATAGCTTTAAATTGAGAAAAAAAGACAAATCTACAGCAACTCTATTCAAAAACTAATTGCGTTAGTCGAATCAAATTGTTAATGTTATACATTTTGGCACAAACTTCGTGACGTTGATTTTACGGATACAAAAACCTGTTTTCATAGTTTCAGACAAAATCGATTCTAAAATCAAAGCCTGACCGGGTTTAAAAAAACTCTAGTAGAGCTTCGTCATAAAAAAAAACATTAGTTGCACCTATTTCGGTTAAGTTTTAAGATAATTAACTAATGTGATATTGTGATCCATATTCGATCATCTAAACACAAAAGTTACTTCATGTTTGCCTTTTAAAGTTAAGTTTTTTTGCCCGCTTGGAATTAAAATAACGTGCGTAATAGAAAAACATCGAACGGTGGTGCATCGAAAAGCGAATGTTTAAACATTTTGTAACGGGAACCGAGCGAGACTTATTTGTCACATTGACAAAAAATCCTGTTTGCTTGAGGATGCGCGTCTGCTTATTACATCTCGCCATATCTGGAAGGCCATGTGTACAATTTGAAGCCCGAATTCAGGACGCGTTATCTGTTCGGGTGAAAGACTTATCTCGGTTGTGAGGACCAGTTTTGTCAGGTGGGTCGTGTCGTGTCGGTTAGCGGCTGTCTGACGAATAAGAGGTCATTCATAACGTTTCTTTGACGTTTGTAAACGAGGTTGTGCTGAGCGTATAGATAGAGTTCGAAGATTAGTTGTGTTTATTTGAAGCGTCAGTTTAGCATAAACCTTGAAAAACTGAAATGTAAATTGACGTAAGTATTTTGTTTCGTAACGTAATACATGCGAAGAACTTACTTTTGGACTGTGATATGAAATCTGCTTGCTTTGTAATATAAAACTGTAATCGATTAAGACAATGGAGAAGCAATTTGGTGCGTAATCAGAAAGGCATTTTAATAGGTCACTGCGACGGTAACAGATACCGTTTGTCATCGTAATATACAACGGTAACTGTTATTATATTTATTTGTTAGACTTCGTGGACTCTCATTACCGATAATTGTATTTTTCTGAATTGTTTGCTTACGGGTAAAACGATTTAATGCACAAATGTATAGCGTAAATGTATATTGTTTGTTTATTCCCATTTTTTTTGTAAATTTAGTTTAGTTTTCAAAATTCAAAATCATTAGTTTTATCATGTCTTTCTTTAGTAGTTTTGCATACATGATCATTGGGTACCATTTTCCTAATGAAGTTTGGATGTCAGTTGACAATTTCATTTTGCGGTTCCATAAAGTAGCTGACGCCTGTATGCTTGACGAGTTGTGGGTAAAGGCCACTACCGACTGGATCCCACGTGGAGTTAAACGGCAGCGAGGCCGTCCTAGACGCAGGTGGAGAGACGAGGTTGACGCTTATCTTATGCAAAGGTTTTGGCCAGCATAAGCAATTAACAGACCGCGAAAAGTGGAAAGAGAGCAGTGGCTATTTTTGCATACAAGTGCATGATATCGTCATATAATGTAAAGCCAGTCTTATTTTAGAACAAGTTTTATACCATTTTACTAGTAATAAATAGTTTTAATTATTTTCGGCGGGCTGGATAAGTCCACGGTAGCGTAACTAGAAGAGCACCTGACCAGGATCGTCAGAAGGGTGCGGGTTCGAATCCTGCTCTTGGAAATTGTTTCAACATTTTTCAATATGTAATTTGTGTTAAAATTATACTATAAACAATATTTTTAACATTACTCTTGAGTTCAATAACAAACAAAACACTATTCCGCCTTAGACTTCCAACAAATTGCAGTAGCAGTTTTTGTAACAAGTTTTTCTATAAAATTTCCGCCCCCGCTATATCTTGATTATGCATGCAGAATTCCTTCATTGTAAGCGGTTAATGATTAATTACCAACGGTACTCTCGTCTCGTAAGTCTATACTTACCGAATGCTCATGTTCATTGTATGAAGCCTCGACGACGATGACGAATTACAATACCTACGTGCGATACAGCTGGATGTTTAGTCATCTCACCTTATGTTATTGAATTCTTCAAGCAAAAACGCTATTTTAAATATATTGTGTCATGAATTCATGATCAATGATCAGGATGTTGTCCCATTATGCTTATAAATAATTACATGAGTTACCTTTATCAGTTTTGCTTCGTTTATTTAAACAACAGGTATTTCCTTATTATTTATACGTTCTTTTGTTTAATTATGTGAATCGAAGCAATCTATACTTGTATACTAATATTATAAAGAGGAAAGATTTGATTGTTTGTTTGTTTGCATCGAATAGGTAGGCTTCGAAACTACTAGATCGCACGGACCTGCTTTTTTTCAGGTCCGTGCTAGATCGATTTGAAAAATTCTTTCACCGTTGGGAAGCTACACTATTTCGGTGACATAAGCTATATAATATTTTTAAAAATTCGTCACGGGGTACGGGGTCCACGCCACATTGTGTCCACACGGACCCTAAACTAATATTATTTGTACTGTGCCTTTCTTTGTGAACTCTGACCTTTAAGGGGGCTAAAACCTAAACTTTGGAGATGTATAACACATTTAATGTAACTGTGTAATGTTCGCGTAAATTTTTGAAAACATTGTATCTTAATTCTTATCATATTCAATTCAATAAACATGAACGAAACGTAGTATCAAGACATGACTTAGATGTTTACGAAGGTCATTTCGTTTCCTGTGTATAGTGTGTAAAGTGTAATACGCTATAGACAATGATGTCATGTATTGGTGATTGTTTGTTCTATCATAGCATTGTGTGCTCAAACGTTATAAAGCGCTAAACATGTCACTGAGATGGGCCCACTGAAGCGGAGATATCTGTGAGCGGAGATCCTGTCATCTAACCTTTGCGTTTAATCCAATGTGTGCTTGTATAAGGTTTAGTGTTTTTAAACCGTGTCGTCACCGTTTGAGTGTTTAATAGAAGTTTTCTTTAGTAATCTAAAATGTAAAGATTACTTCCATTTGTATAAAATCGCACCACTGCTGGCGGTGTATTGGTCACATCTAGTCTATCAGTAGATATAGAGTAGAATAGATTAAATTTCTAACCTATCACATGACCTACAGGAGTAGGGCAATTTATGTTCTAGTGGTGTTCAAATCCCTAGATTTGTTTAGGGAAATGATAAAATCGTGTTGTTATTTTAACATCCTCCGCGATTTGATCAAATCACTTAGGGAATTGACCAAATCTCTGTTTTTATCATAATGACTGCGTATACATCCTGCTCACCAAGCAGGTTGGTGGTCAAATGCTTGCCCAGTGTCATTTAAAAATAAAATAAAAATAAACAGTATAGAGCGGCGATGGGCTCACCACCTGTCACGCTGAGCACAGTGCAGTGCCTAGTCTCTGACTAACCCTTTGGGGATAATCATCATCATCATCATCATCATCCGTATCAGCCCGTATCCATGCACCCACTGCTGAGCATAGGCCTCCTCCATGTTTTGCCATTTTTTCTTGGGAATAATAGTCGTGATTATAATTATGTATGTAACATGTGTATACACTTATGTTTCAAGTTTCTTTTCTCTCGGAGATTACAAAAAGCTGGAAAAACAATTACTCCTCTGGGAATCAAACCTTTTCCTGTCTACCGTCTGGTACCTAGACGGAAAAGATAAACTCAAGACAGTAGACCGCCAAATGGTAACGTTGTATTTGTTCTAAGTTATGTCTCCAACGTTGATTTTTAAGGTGTAGTACTCGTAAAATTATTATCTTCCTTTTGATCTACAGTTCATGTCTTATACACCAACTAAAGTATCCATTAAAGTCACATATAAAATAAACCGTGTCCTCTAGCAAATTTAATTATTACACTAATTCGGAATATATTATTATGTTATATTGCTTTAATTGTTATATATAGAAATTGATTGCAACTGTTGTGCAAAGCACTATTATAAAAAATATGAAAACCAAAAGTGTGACTAACAAGTCACGATTTATGCGGGTGTCACGCCTGGCGGCCGTCTCGTTACACAAAAAAACGGAAGATGGTCTAAAAATATAATTATTTAGCCTTTAAGCAACTTTGGTAGTTCTACCATCAGCTAACGGAGGCGTCACTGGCCAGCGATGACAGACATACATACACTTTTAATACATTGTGCGTAAAATCTTGTTAAAATGCGTTAATTTCTAATTGTCTTTTGTTGTATTAACAATGGGTAACCGAAATAGATACTTATCTGTAAGTATGGGAACAAAACATTTGATTGTATTTGTAGACCATATATTATAATAAAGCAATAACTAATAATAATCCTTGAAATAGGCTTGTTTTATGTCTGTTGATATTCTTCTTCGGTGTTAAAAAAACATTTCTTTAGTAATTTACATTTAATTCAGTCCAATCACTGGGCTATAGTTTGTATGTCTAGATGTCTGTCAAAATTAACTGTTCACATGAATAAATATTTAAAATGCTTAAGCATATTAAATAATATTGAGCTGTGGGTCAAATTGAATCGGTTCAGATCTGGACTTGGACGTTCAAACCACCATCTTTACAAATGGGGGCTAAAGGACTCGCCAGCGTGTGAATGCGGAGCTCCGAACCGACACTGCGTAACATTGTAGAGGACTGCCCACTGCACTGTCTCCCTGGTGGCCTGAGAGAACTCCACCAACTAACGCCTGCAGCCAAAGAATGGCTGTTAAACTTGAAAATTCAAGTTTAGGACGCCGCAGTTTTGCCATTCGATATGATGAGGAGCTTTCCAACTCCTCGTTAATCTATAAAGTTCTAGCGATCAATAGAATCGATAAGTACAATGATAGTTCCGACAGTTTGAGATAAGGTAGCCAGTTCCTCAGTGGTTGAGGATTCCGGGTGAAGCGCGCTTCCATCTTTGGCCTTATAGTCACTTATCATCAGGTGAGATGAAGGCCAAGCGCTTACCCAATGCCGAATAAAATAAAAATGATAATTGATCACTATTTCTCTTCAACTTACTGGACTCACCTTATTTCTATTGACCGCTATTCGAACTGACTTATTTCCGCTATTGGTCTTCATTTCTATTTATTTTTCTTATACGCATCGGCATACAATAGTTTTTGTGTCGTGTTAGCATGTAATTTTAATTGTTAGATAGAAACGATTCATTCGAAGTGGAGGAAAACTCAGCCACTGTAAAATTGCTTTCAATTAACACTAGCTTTATTCCGTGACTTCGTTTGCGTTGAGGTAGGGCATATAAACGCATCATCATCATCATCAACATAGGCCGCTTAAGTATCTATAAAAGATAATTCAAACGCCCCGTCCAATTGTGAGGTTTGACATTTTCATAAGTTCTGCTTTTCTTATAAACGCTTAAGCACACAACATTTAATTCTTTTCTCCTTTAGCTTTAAAACTTTGGCCTAAATACCTAAAATGCGGTATATTATTCATTTTCTAGATAACTGACTATTATTTATTTCCTAGCTGGTCTCATGCCATAACATAAGTCTATTGCATTTTTTGGCTTTTATTTTTTACTCTCTTTCTCTCTCTCTCTCTCTCTCTCACTACCTTGTTCTATAATAATTTGTGCTTGTGGTCAATCAATGTTTTCTATTCTTAATTTCACATAGAGGAAAGATTTTGTTTTTTAATATTTTACGGAGAGTTCAAAACAGGCTTCTGCTTCGCAAAACTTGTGACTGTCCGCTACGCTATGTAGAAATACATTGCTATTGACTAAAGATTGTCACCTAAATTCGAAAATTCGTGTACAGTGAACAAAACAGGCCCACATTATTCGGGGTTTTGTAATCGTCCACCGTACCGTAAAGGAATGTGAACACGTTCCTCAGGGCGGGCATTAGGTGTAATGTAAGTGAGCCAATGAAATCGTATACGTGCGCCGATAACATCGAGCGATGTCGAATGTCGAATGCTTGTTGCGCATACGCAATTAGCGCTGTTTACCCGCTTTTAGTGCCAATTAACGAAATTGTTAACCAATTGGTAGCGAAAAGAGATTGTTAATTTATAGTGACTTTTAATGAACACTCACATTTTGATATCTTTTTTAAAATAGATAAGATATGATTAAAGCCGTCAATGTTATAGATAATCTAGAAAGGACTTTCCATTTTATAATTGATTCAGACATTTTCCTTGTTAAAAGCCTAAAATAACTCTTATTTTTGTAACGAGAGTAATATTAAAACGTACCTATTAAAGTTAGATTCAATAGTCAACCATGTTTAGTCCCAGTTCGTTCAAGTTCAAGTATCCATATAGGACGCTGTGGATACAAGACATGTAGGTAGGTATCTAATAGCTATGCAGATATTTCGAAAGCCGAGATAAGAAGAAAATCCACTAATGCAATGTCAATAGAAAGTGAACCTTTCTGCGGTAGTGAGAGTGAACACTGATATAACGACATTTAAAAGTTCTAAGAAGTTCTTGATATAATGTAGCAGAACATAAATATTTCTGTGGAACACCACTTAGGTAGACAAAATTGGTAAAATATGGTGTTTATTAATAAGTTAGTGTTACGTTACGGCAGCAGGGGTACGGTACGTATAACGTTATGAACATTTTTAACTTGAACCTTGGCAGATCAGTAAGTTAAACTTGATTACTTTCAAGTAGTCAGACGGAGGTATTCCACGAAGAGCAAGTTATCAACCAACTGAAGTATTCCTCGTATGCATACAAAGAAAGAAGTAGATGCAATGCAATGCAAGTAGATGCATAGTATTGTTGTTTATTTTGCCAACTAGCATTGTATTAAACTCCGGAATAAATAATAATACAATCGAAATGTTACTTTTTATTTTTCAAATGCATGGCATGACATCTCCACTCATTATTTCTGTATCTAATTACGAGGCTAAGCTGCAGATTCTTTCAAATGATGTAGGGCAAGTAACCGCAACTTAATCATAGCTTGTGTACACAACGCTATATAATCAGCATACAAACAAACAACAGTGTTATTTATGCGTAGGCGTGCAAGTCGTATGCTGGTTGCTGGGACATAGAGGTATATAAATGGCCTCCATTGTCTTAGAGACAATGTTCCCGGGTGTCTGTTTATCTGCAAACTTTATATTTCAGTGAAAATGTACGCAGGAAACTGTACATTTGTGACTAATGTGACAATGAAACAATTATTCTCCTACGTGTATTGACGACCCAACGAAAACTAGATCTCTTTTCAACTATCCTTTTTCCTTTGTCGATAAGAGAAATGTCGTACGATCGAGGGACTTACCGGTCGAACACTTTTCGGCGATATTTACGCGCACGTACATACGTAGCCTACGTACTCGCAGTCAGAATGGAGCGCAAGCTAATATATTATTATAGTAAAGTAGTAAACAGCCTATATATACCTACTCTCCCACTGCTGGTCAAAAAACTTCATCATTGAAATCAAGGCATCACTACAATTTTATTGATCGGTCAACAATTTGCTTATTGTACAAATAAACGTTTGTATGCCTACGAAGAAGTTATCCCTGTGTCAATGTTACGTATGGAGATGTTAACAGGCTCAGGCTAGCACCTCATATTCAAAGCGTGTGTAGTGCGCACGCGCTCGCCGCCTATACCGTTGCTTGACCGCGCATGCTTTGACGCTTGACGCAATTTGTAGAAGCGACTATCTCAGAGTCCCTTTAAATTGGAATGACTGCAATTTGCGGGAGAAGCCAATGGTTAAGTCTTTTAAGCAGCTATAACTTTTATGCTAACCGGATCGCGACTTAAGCACCCGTAGATTGGATAAAGTTCATGTCTTTGGACAGCTTTCTTCAAGTTAATAGTTTTGTTTAAATAGTTAACTTAAATGATAATTAATGATAAATTACAAGAATATATGAAAACACAACGAAGAAAAACAAGTTAAAATTAAATATTGGATTGCCAGGCTTGTAACTATTCTCCGTTTCGGTGGACGTTTCCTAACTCCTTTGATGACCAATTCCCAAAATTCACACTTTGTTTATAAGGGGTACATAATACATTGGACACTTCCTGAAAATGTTCATTTATTAATAACCACACTGTCCTCAAACTACTATTGGGAATGTTTCCTTAATTATTCACTTCCAAAAAAGCGATACACCATTGTTAGCGGTTAGATGTTTGCACAAAGAATTAAAAATAATTTGTTTTTCAAATGTTCTTCATGTTATTTGGCTCTAGTATAGTTAGGTTTCCAATTAATCGCTGTCTACGTCATACAAACACCGTCGTCGTTCCAATATTCGCTGTACCCTGTACCTTGCGCTGCTTAAGATGCACTTGTGTTGCAGCGCTTGCGTCCGCTCGCATCTCGCTAACCTGATTACGTACGAGTATCAACGAACGCTGATGAGTCGCGTACTCGCGTCTCGCCACGGACGCGATCGTTGTTGGTCGTGGTTGATCGCACCTATTTACTGGTACCCTGAGAATAAAACAATATATTCGCATTAGTCAACAATTGCTAGTTTGAACCACCTCTGTACGGTCTAGTACTTAAACCACCGACCGGTCTTAAACCCAGTGATCCGGGTTCGAGTTCCAGCTACCCCCCCCCCCCTCCCCACAAAATATTATCTACTCGGTAGGTAAAGCTCGGACTACGGACTCTTATCAGTGTGCGAGTCCGTCTGGCTTACTAACACCATTCTATCTAAATTTATTGCCATACCAATAATTGGAAATAGGATTGAGCTCTTCAGTACTTAAGGATTCCGAGTGAAGTGCGCTTTCACCTTCGACCTTACCGTCATTTATCATCAGGTAAAATGTAGGCCAAGGGACTCCTATCGAGATATTAAAACCCTGAAGTAACGTAGATCACAAAATACAACCATTACATACATAGGCCTTTATCACACGAGCCTTTCTAATCAGCTAGAAACTTAATTCAACCATTTGGCTGCAGTTACTTAGCAAATGTTAGGTATTCTACCTGAAGAATGGAAAACAATCTCCTTACCCACTAAGATACTATAATAACGTCAATTGCTACATCGTTGATAACAAACTAATGAGTTAAATAAAAGCCATCAAACGATTTTCCTCGGACTTTCTACAAAATGGTGGGAATTTTCTCCGACGAGCTGACAATATAATAGTTCAATTTCAATATGTACTCGTAGGTACACAACATAAGTTGTAATGTAATATTTACACTCCAAATTAAGATATACTTGGTGTGTTGGAAAATTACTAGAAAGTGAAAACTGGACATAGGTAATTGGAGGTAAAAGTGAGCCGTGGTAATACCAGATCTGTGGAGCCAGATTCTGTGGAGTTTCTTTCCTGTTAACCCGTAAATGTGAAAAGAAACTAATACTTTTTAAAAATGGTAGTCAAGACAATTTATGACATACTGTTTTACATTTATGGGTATTCGGAAAACAATAAAATTTTGGGATACCTTGAAATTGAAAAGGCCTAAGTATTTTTTTCCATTTGATAAATTACAAAATAAAATAATGGTGACTACATTGTAAAGAACTAGGTTTATAATAATAAATAAGTTAATAAAATAGAAATGCATTCTGTTTTCATGTTATTAGTAATATTTATTTTGTCAATGAAACGATCAAAAAACCGTTACAATATTACCTAATCATCACCATAACAGGCTTTAGACATACTGAAACCAGAACAATTTAGAAAAGTAATTACTTATCGAAAATTTAACAATTAATCAAACGATTGCGGCAGCCATAATTATTTAGAGTACCGGAAAATATAATTATCAATTATCATAGTCCAAAACGATGCAACAGCTAGCTAAATTAGCTAAAGGAAGCAATTTTGTTTCACCGAGATTGGAGAATATTAAAGCCAGCTTGCGTACGTGTGATTTCCTATTGTTTAAAATGCTGCCTCTTTCGTAAGATTGCGTAAGATGCAAAACGAGGAAGTGGAATTACATTTTATTGTTATTTGGTTATTAAGCATTTCGACGACAACGACATTTACGATGTTAAAATTGTTAATGAATTGTAAAATTTTATATTCTCAAAAGGATTTTTGCATTCATAATAAATAATGTTGCGTCTTCTTTAGTATAACTGATTTGTTATCTGTCATTGTTAATGTCGTTCCAAAGTAAAAGTGTAATAAAATTTTAGTCGTAGTATGTATATTCTTAGAATGTCTGTTCCTAACTAGGAAACATATATTAAAATGAAAACATACCTTATCCACAGTATGATAGAAAGTACCTTATGTCTATGAATAACGGCTATTAGTAGAACAAACTGTAAAACTTTTCATTCTGCGGGATAGGTATATTAATATTTGTTGGTATTTTATTGTTTACTTATCTCTATGTCGATTTCATGGTCTCCACCGTCGGACAAAAGCTAGTTTTATGATACCATAAACATCAGAAGAAAGTAGGAAGTTTTAATAACGTACAATGGCGCATAGATCTGCGGACAATAGATTCATGTTCGTTTTTCATTACATTATTGTTTATTTTTGTTGTCCACACCTATTTACAGTTAAGCATTCAATAAAACAAAGCGTCAGGCGATGTTTCCAACGTCCATAACAAATGAATATTCAGCTGCGTGCACTTCCGCAAGTATTTACTCATTCATGCAGGGAAGTGGAAGTAAAAACTCATTGGTTGATTGGCATGTCGACAGATGACGAAGTGTAAATACCTTAGCTAAGGTTAACACTACCGCACTATTTAAATATTTCAAAAAGTCCGTTTTGTTTACTAAATTTGCTCGTTTTTGGCTAAGATAAATTACTATGTTTTTTACTGTTGCTATTGAATGAACAATTCAGAGCTTTTTATAACACATGCACCTTTGCACCTAAATGTATTAAAAAGTGTTGAAACACAGACTTCAATATGTTAAATTATTATCTCTTTTTAAAAACTATTTAACAATTGGTTTTAGTACAAAAAGGTAAACCTTTTACAGTTGGAGGTGGGATCCAAACAAGACCGATTAAATGGTTAACCATTCATTTATAATAAAAAAATTCTGCCATCAATCAAATGATTAGTTTGACAAAATTTTAGGGACTGCTATTAATAATTGTCACCTACATATAATCGTGTCGTCGCCATTAGCTTCGGCTTATAACTAGACTTGTGAAACACCTGCGATTATGCACCTAGCGCAAGGACAGCCCGCGACTTTCTATAAGGCCGCCTACGGACTGGCGACGAAACGCGCCTTCGCGGCGACCCGGTCACCTATTTGATGCATTCTTGCAGTATGTGTCTGCGACTGCGTTGCGATCCAATTTGGGAACGCAGCGAAATTCAGGCCCACTTTCTTTCTGTGTTTCGTATCGATTTGAAACTTGCATAGTTATGTGACGGATGTTCCCTTCAATCCTATCCTTTATTAGAAATGCGAAAAAGTGCCTGTTGGATTTTTGTTTTGTCCTTTCTTCACATTAAGGAGAAATATATTGACGTGGTTTCTAAACATATAAAGGATTTGCGGGTCTATTTTCTAACTCAACTGACAGTTTAAATAATGGACACCCAAGGAATTTCGGGTTAGTGGTCGCCGTACATGGCGCGCGCACTGTAATTTTTCACTAGCAATGGGAGATTTTCTGATAGCCCAAATTAAAAAATAAAAATTAGTCGAAAAACACACGATAGATGGCGTTTTATGAAAGCCGAGCCGTACACAAAGGCTGTAATTAATTGAGCACTTTTGCTTGCCAACCAAAAAATAAAAATATTGTATTTTCATTTCAGGTCCTTTTTCTATTTACCTTATTTTCGTTCACAGTTTGAAAGTTGCACAATATTGATATTTTCTGATACCATTACGCAGCCATCACGTGCTCTACATGAATGGACTCGCCTTTTACTAAGCGCCATCTATGAAGTCATTAGGAACTTTATTTTTTTGATCTTGGAAAATCGCCCATTAGCACAGTACACAGCTGTGTACACAGACCAAGTGGTCTGTGGCTGTGTACGACGAATTTTCTTCGGTGTTCATAATTTTAACTGTCAGTTGAGCTAGAGAATAGGCCTACTGATTAGTCATGAGAAATTTAGCTCTTTGAAAAGATAAGAGTCGTTTAGCTCTTTACCCAGTCAAGAGCTATATAGCTCTTCTAGCTCAGTAGCTCATTTAGCTCAGTGAATTTCATGAAGTTAGAAGGCTCTTGAGTCGTTTAAGTGTACTGTTCAGGTTCAAGCGCGAAGCGCAGCGTAGCGATTGTCTTGAATTTAGATGTATTTTGTTTTATTATAAAACAGAAATCTAGCTTCGTACAAAATTTAGATTATTAAGATATAGTGCTATAGTCAACTTTTAACCGTTCGTCATGGGGTACGCAGTCCACGCGGACGAAGTAGTAGTAGTAGTAGTAGGCGGGCCGCTTTTTCTCAATCAATGATTTACGCTATAGATACTTTTTTTGATAAACCGAATTTCACGCGGACGATATCGCGGGCTAAAGTCAGTACTTATTAATAAGTAAAAGTAAGTAGTATACTGTGAGGGTTCACTGATTGATTCATATATTAACAACAAAGTTAACTTTAACTTTGTAGTTATTTCAAACAGAACTTTGGTTTAAGTAGCCTTAAAGCAGAACAGTCGATGATGTCCTCTGACTACGACGAACTTGATGATATGACGCTTCTGCTGACGAATCTTATACGAAACAGTCAAAGTTCTCCAAACATTTTTTTTACTTCTCTGTTGTGGCAGAGTTGAGTTCTAAAATTGATTGCAATATTTTCACGTTTTGCGGTAATCAGTCGTGCTGCTCACTGTACTTGCCTCCTTTTAAGTTCACACATGGCATTGGCAATGACAAAAATGTTGGTTGGTAATACTTTTTATTATTTTTTCTTAATTTGGCATCGCTTCACGTGGTTTCAGAGTAAGCTTTAACTGTTATAAACGTATTGTTTATCCTTATTTTAATAAAGGAAGTCAAGTGGAAGGTCAAGTGGAAAATTTGACTTTCCATACATTGTTGTTTAAATCGGACAACAAAGGCACATAGTTACAGTAGACATACATACACTTTATTTTTCACTCGTAAAGTGTTCAGGAATGAGAGACTCAAAAAGAGCAAGTTTGCGAAAAGTCACCATATCGATCATACATAACATACCTAATCCTTGAAGATGAAATAACTTTTAAAATATGACTAAGAAAGAACCTTGCGAAACATGTAAATGACAACATTCATTAATATTGTGTGTCACCATAACCTTTCACTACAATTGGATACTAATGTAGTCTCGATTATCGTATACTTACCTTGCCGATGTAGGCAGAACAATGCGTTTGTGTGCCCAATACTAAAACGGTTACAATATGCAAATCCACTGCTTGTAGTCAACCTTGTAGTGTAGTCTTGAAATTTTTGGTAGCGCATTATGAATAACTAAGATAATCGAGTCACGTTTCTGGCAAGATATTTGATAACAGTGTGTCTCTCAATAAAAAATTCTTTAAAAACAACAGATGAATAAAATTTAAATTACTTTAATTAAATATGAATTAAAAATTAAATACTTTATCTTAGATTATGACCAAATAGGACGTTTCGGGCAGTTTTTAGGGGTCGGTGGTTACAATATTATATGATAAAGGGTTTGAAACGTCAGAATAACATAATAATCACATCACACTAATCACACTAATATTATAAAGGCGAAAGTTTGTGAGTGTGTACGTTTGTTACTTCTTCACGTCTAAACGGCTGGAGCGATTTTAATAAAATTAGATGACACCCTGGATTAACACATAGGATACCTTTTACCCTAATATTCCCACGGGAACGGGAACCACGCGTGTGAAACCGCGAGCGGCCGTTAGTATTATAAATGCGAAAGTTTGTAAGTGTGTATGTTTGTTACTCTTTCACGTAAAAACTACTGAATGGATTTGGATGAAATTCGGCATACAGATAGTTTATAACCTGAATTAACACATAGGACACTTTTTATCCCAATATTCCCACGGGAACGGGAACCACGCGGGTGAAACCGCGAGCGGCCGCTAGTGTAATTTATACGTTAATTGATGCGTACAAAATCGATCGATTTCAATGGTGTAACGTTCACGTGAACTAAAAAAACAAAAAGCTTTGTTCATAATATATATAAATATATTTGCCTTGTTGTGAGTTGGGAAACGAACGACTAGTTTCAGCCATACAACGTACGCACGTATCAAAGTTTCTCATGAGTCTAGAATACATACGATATTTTACTAAAGATTTTTTCCAAGTGAAAACGAATCGCGGTCGTTCGCGGAGGCAATAAGTTTGAGCTAGCTGTCACTTTCGTTACCGCACGGCGGCGGCGAGTTAGACAGAGACGCTGAAACAATTATTGTACCAGATAAGTGAATGGCATGTGAGAACCGTGGACAGGTTACAATGGGCGTTATTTCTGCATTATTCACTAATTATCTGTAGGTACAAACTAAAGTGGGTTTTTGGGATGCGATCATCACTCGAGATGAACTTTTTGTTGCATTCGATTTTACTTTCAGCACTTAAATAATAATGATTCTGACTTCTATCTAGCTAAGTATTTTGTGAGGTGGTAAATTAGTTATCATTATTAGGTACCATAAGGTTTTAATCACCGAGGCAAAGTTACAGTTCTTCTTTGATGTTGCATTTTGAAATTGCGTAAACAAAAGGTATTATTTAAATGTTGTGTTTGTCATGAATTAGAGCACAAATGCAAAAACTATGAATTTGCATTTGTGCTCTAATTCACGCGCGCTTTTAATCTGCAATAACACTATTAATTGTAATGCTAATAATATTTTAGTAATGATTAACTTAGGTAAAATTTTGACGGTAGAGGTGGACTTACGTGAACGTGACGTGAACAAGCCCTGCCGCCAGCGAAACACAAGTTATTCCCCAGAATTCGCACTCGCCACCTTTACCTCCCAATGATCTATCCACTAGATCAAAGAAGTCGTAAAATTGGTTGATCTGAAGCTGCCATATCGACGTCATTGGCGTGACATCTCCAAACAATAGTGCGGAGAACGCCTCCGGGGTATTGTGACAGCTTCCTGGTTCATCGTATAGGCAAACTGTGGAAGAGACGAGGGCGCACTGTTTTGCACGAATAATGTTTATGTATGGTGTACGCATAAAACTAGTTCCCGAATACAGCTGCTTTACCCCTAAAGGCCGGCGCAGACACCTCTATGTTCGTTCTAGTGTTAGTAACGCCATTTTTTAATATTTAACCAGCCACTGATTAAGTATGAATTATGTCTGCCTTAACTTCGCGTGAGATATTGTCTCATCAAATAAGTAGATCGCTCAGAATTAAGATCGGACTATAAACAACTGTCTTTTATGTCAAATTAAGTATGTAGATACACGCCTTCCAAATCACGGAAGAACTTCAGATATTTTAACTTTATCGCCTTGATGAAAAACGAAATTTGCAGGATCGCATCTCGCATGAAAGCGCAAGCCGCTTCTAAGCCGCCGTAGTCAAACTTATCTATCTTTATTAATCTGTGTATTTTCTTTCTTTACAGTGGAAATCTACTTGTCACCTGTGGAGACTCACTGCAGCAATGTGGACTACTTCATACCGGACGAAAACAACGAGACTAAAGGACTATCGGAAGATGCGATGAACAGGTACCTACATTTAGCATTTTGTTGAATAATTATACCTAACATGCCAGGAGAATGCTATTATGCAACATTTAACAAGTGGCATTTAAACATTTATTAATTTTCTTACTTCAATAAATTCCTTAAACATTATTGTTTAGTGCAATAGTCAGCGGTTACGAAACCGGTCAGCTACGTGAGTTCCTATAAGGGCATGGATAATGCGGTTTATAATGCTTCTCGTGTAACAGTCGAAGCGAAAATTAATTACTTTAAAACCATCGTGTCAGGGATAATAATGAATTATGCTGCGGCGCGGCGCGGCGATGACGCAAATAGTTCATCAACAATGACAAATGTTTGGATGCATACTTTTCTAATTGTGCTCTGTGACGTCCACTGAAAATAACTTACCGTGAAGGGAAAAAAATGAATGGGATAATTTGTCAAACTGTTCTCAGACCTTGTGCCTGATTGACCCAAGTGGGTCACCGGACTGCAGGGCTGCCAAATGATTGCAAAAAACAAGGAAAGTACGTGCTAAATACCTACTAACAAAAAACGTATACCTACTATGAAATCATTTGTGCATTGTAAGTACGGTCAATTCAAGTTTCTTATAAGTTAAGGGATTTTTAAAGATTCTGGTTCAAAATTTTTTAACCTAAGGTATTTATAACGATTTACTAGACGTTATAAATAAGGTTAAAAAATAACCATCTAAAACACGAAACATTACCAATTTTCTGACATTACAGCGTACTTTACGATATAAACACGCATTTGGTTAAAAAAACAAAGCAGGTAACTAAGTATATCGCATAAACATGACAGCGAAACAAGTAAAAGTACCTGAAATATTAAAAGTCACTTGAGTCGCCGTTACGCTAAAAGGCTTTGAATAATGTAATAAGAGTCCAGCGTAACGTGTTATAAATTTATGATACAGGTAGGTACTTGTATTTTTCAAATTTTTTACTTGCAAAACTTACGTATATGTGTAGGTAAGTAGTTATGTATTTAACAAAAAAGCAAATCCGACTTTGAATCAAAGAAAACTGACAACCCTAACAACCCGCCAATAGACGGATTTAAATCGATATAACAAATTGATTCATTGTCTCGACTCTCGATCTGCACTCCGGTGCAGTAGTGATTTAGTGATGTCTACAGCAACGCGAGTGGCGCGGAGCATTTCGTAACATTAAGTGCAATAAAGAATAAATGGAAGCTGATATTGTTAGGAATGATGTTGACAATAATTAATCAGCGGGCTTATTGTCAGCCTATAAACCATTTTTTCCGCCGAGTGGTCAAGCGCTCGGTTCGATATCTGGAAGTAGCATGGGTTCAATTCCCAGGGGGGCGATCACGCTAAATAATCTCAATCAAATAACAACTGAATCGCAGCTGTTAGACATACTTACTTTTTTCCCGATTAATATAAAAATAAAAGCATGAAAGGTGTAAGTAATAATTATTACGAGTATTAATTGCTTTATTTACAATTTAGAATACACGTTTAAAACAGAATAAACCTTGCCATACTTACATTTTTTTATTTGCGCCAGAAGGCCTTGGACATACGGGTATGACAGATAGCGACTCCAGGAGGTCGCTGGACAGACGAGGGGAGTGCTATCGCGTTTGACACACGCTGTAACGCTGCTTGCTATACGAAGTTGGTAGAACGCCTTCGTTTCATTTGTGGTTTGGTTGAGATTATTTAGCGTGATCATATAGTACTCTATGGCGTGATCGACCCCCAGATCGGGCAAAGTGTGTTATCGTATTTTTCGATCCATTGCCCGGCGGGTTTGTGATCGACCCCCATTTGGCAAGCGTGTTGATTAAGACAATACCCATTGTAGTGATGACTTGATTTCAATGATGGAGGCCTTTGCCCTGCAGTGGGACAGTATATAAGATAACTGCTAGAAATCGCAAGATACTTCAAGGGCTGGTAAGGTCAAGTGTTTTTTTTATACATGACAAAAAATGTTGTTCGTGTTTTTTCGTAGGTAATTATCGCCCAGCTGACGGGGGCAACGGCCGGCCGGCCGGCCGTCTGTTGACTCGCCAACGTAGGTACTTATCGCCCAGCTAACGCGGACGGGTCAACAGACGGCCTTATGCTTTAAAATAAATTAAATACTCAAAAAAGACTTTCCAATTAAAATTCTCTAAATAAATTATTCCATTAAAAATGAAAAAAAAAACACGAATTCTTTTTTGTCATTTTTGTCATGTTTAAAACACTTGACCTGACCAGCCCTTGAAGTATTTTGTGGTTTCTAGCAGTCTCCTTATATACATGCTGTTTAATTTAATTTCCACCATAAAAGAGTGCCTTGATTGGCTGTGTCCGTGTATCCAACATTCCAGCCACGGGAACATTTTACAGTACCTAACAAAAAATAAACTATGTTTTTACCTGATCTATTCTCATAATTTTTAAATTTATTTCTATTATCAGCAAAAATAACGGTCTTTATCTCCCATTTCGCTGTTCCAGGTTACACATGGCGCGATCGACTGTGGCCCTGTTCATCGTGGCGTTCCTGTCACTCTTCATCGCCTTCTGGACCGGCGTAGTGGGCTGTTGGAAGCGCAGCCCCGGCAACATCACCGCCACTGCCATACTTATGCTGGTCACATGTAAGCATATAATATCAATAAGCGAACATTTAAGGGGAGCATCTATACATCACACTGAGCATGCTCAGCAAATTTGATAAAAAACTACAAGCTCGTTACCGAGATAATTAACAAAACATTATCATAATTCACCAAAAAATACACCCTTTCCAAACCCGTACAGCTGTACTACACGCACACAAAGACAGCCGAACATGCACACTAAACTCGGAGCACACTGATCTATCTTTTTATTGACTTGCTTGCTTGCGTGCGTGTTAGTAAAGATACAGCATGTTTCATGATGTGCATTGTTTCAATTGATTTAGTTTGTTATAAAACATGACTTTGAAAAATCACAATAAAACTAAAGCCCATTTTTGGTCATTGTATTCAGAGTGATGTATAGTTACCGCCCTTAAACGTTCGCTTATTGATTTTGTTAGATAGATAGATAGATACAGTAACTAACTAACTGTATCTATCTATCTATCTAATCAGCCGGTTACGCCCACTGCTGGGTAAAGGCCTCTTCTTTTTTCCGCCACTCCATGCGATCCTGCGCTAGCGGCGTCCACCGCTCTCCCACGACCCTCACAATATCGTCCGACCAACGAGCAGGTGGTCTGCCCCGAGGCCGTCGCATATCTCTTGGCCACCATTCGGTGACTGCCTTGGTCCATCGGTGATCTTTCTGCCGTCCCAAGTGTCCTGCCCATCTCCACTTATTCCTAGCAATCCGTATACCTCCGTGCGGCGTCGAATCTCGATGTTTGGTAAGTACACGGTGTACGAGGTGGATGCCTAGCATGACCAGCTCCATGGATCTTTGAGCAACCCTTATTACGTACATGTGTTCATTTGTAGGAATAGGCCATAAGTAAGAATGGGCAAAACATATTGGTAAAATGTCTTGGTCTTAAGACACTAGGGAATGTGACCGAAACACATCTTCCAATTTTCCAAAAGCAGCCCATCCCAGTTGTATGCTTCTGCTAATTTCTCTCATCTGAAAACCCCGGCCAAAGGATAAACGATGCCCTAGGTAAATATAATTATCGACTGTCTCCTGTCTGTTATTATCGACAAGAATGTTAGTAGAATGTCAGTCGGGTGGTTTGTTACCTTGGTTTTGGACATGTCCATCTTAAGGCCGGCGCTCATAGAGGCCACATGCAGTTTTGCTAGCCTGTTCTGGGGATCCGCGGCAGTTAACTATATTATGTAACTAAGTTACTGATATCGAGGAGCTCGATGGCGCAGCGGCTAGCGCACGCGCGTTCGGCTTGCGATCAAGCCACTTTCACAATGCCGGGTTGCTGGATGGGTGACCAAATTAAAAACATCTCGAGCTCCTCCGTGCTTCGGAAGGCACGTTAAGCCGTTGGTCCCGGTTGTTGTCGTAAGATGACAGTCGTTAAAACCCACCAACCCGCATTAAGCCAGCGTGGTGGGTTATGGCCCAATAACCCCACGTGCTATTGTCCACGTGGGAGGTCTGTGCCCAGCAGTGGGACGTTTATAGGCTGATGATGATGATGATGATGTAACTTAGTAATATTAAAACCATGTCGCGTAGCGGTGAAAGAATACTACCACCCCCTCTTCTCTTGGGTGTCGTAAAAGGCGACTAACGGACTAAAGACTGCACATACATCCAACAGCATAGAGCGGCGATAGGCTCACCATCTGTCACGCTGAGCACATGTGCAGTCGCTATTTGGTGAAAAGTGGACTATGGTAGAGGACTGTTTTTGCTGTCCTATCGTTGCCTAGTCTCTGACTAACCCTCCGGGGATAAAACTCATGATTATATGTATGAACAATATAAGAATGAGAATGAGGCTGAGATGGTTCGTCTCTCCAACTACTTACCTACCGCTTCTGACTTAGCATTATCCTACTTCCTACTAATATTATAAACGCGAAAGTTTGTAATATGGATGGATGTTTGTTACTCTTTCACGTAAAAACTACTCAATGGATTTGGATGAAATTCGGCATACAGATAGTTTATAAGCTGTATTAATACATAGGATACTTTTTATCCCAATATACCCACGGGAACGGGAACCACGCGGGTGAAACCGCGAGCGGCCGGTAGTAATTATATAATAAGTACTTGAAAAGTAGCTTATAGGCGTTGCGCAAACATAGACACTTTATGTTGCCGACACGGGACAGGACGCCATTATACAAAAATGCGGTTATATACAGGAACTGCGACTGAACGCAGTCTACGTTTCACCAAATGATAACTGCACATGTGCTCAGCGTGACAGGTGGTGAGCCCATCGCCGCTCTATGCTGTTGGATGTATGTGCAGGCTTTGGTCCGTTAGTTGCCTTTTACGGCACACAAGGGAAGAGATGGGGCGGTAAAGTTCAAGAGCCACTATCAGCACCGCAATGTTCAATAAATTCATAGCTACTAATAAATTATTGTCTCCCTGTTACAGGTCTACTAGCGGCCGGTGCGATGGCGCTGTGGCACGGGGTGGAGTTTTACGAGAAGGAGAAGGCAGTTGGCGAGGAGTACTACCAACAGTGGCCTAGTGTAAGTCACGCTTTTCATATCGCCTCAAACTAACACCTGAATTGAGAAAAATAAAAATAGAGAGAAGTTGAAAAAAATTAGCTCAGGTGGGAATCAAACCCACGTCTTCCGCATACCAGGCGGGCGGGTACGTAACCACTCCGCTGTTAGATCTGTCGATATTATTGAACGCTTTTTGCTTATGTTTCTGATGAATTAATCTAGTAAAGTAGATTGGCATTGTATTCATCCATTATTGATGCCGATATACCATTTTTTATATTTTTTATGGTTATAATGAACTTAATATCGATATAATCGAAGTCGAAATATTTATCAAAATGTAATCCCTAGTGTCATGGGACCACGGGTAATTAAAATTACCCGTGGACCCGGTAATGGGTCGACCCACCGGGCCCACGGGTATAGACTCACCGTATTCGCACTTTGCGACTTTTAGTCGAAAAGCGGGTACCTACCTATATTTTGCTATTAAGTAGGATTATTTTATAAAACATTTTAATTAAGCATACAAGCGAAGCAATGACGACCTCCTTGTTCGAGTGGTTTGTACACCGGTTTTCATGGTGTTGCCATCTCTGACGTCCCGGGTTCGATGCCCGGTTGGGTCAATTTAGAAATTATTGTTTTTCTAAATTGTCTCGGGTCTGGGTGTTTTCTATGTATAATAAGCATGTATTTAAGAATTTTATGTATGTTTATCCGTTGTCTAGTAACCATTTAACGAGTTTCATAACGAAGCTTCTCTTGGGCTAGATAATTGGTGCGAGTGTAGGAAACGAAAAATATGATACTCGACTTAAAATACTCGCCTAGTTCGAACGAGGCTTTAGAATAACAAAGACAATACTTTATTAATTAATTGTGATTTTTGTAAGGACGTTAAGTACAGGGTAATATTAACATTATACTGTAGGTATAGATGCTAGCAACAGACAACCTATGCAGGGCATGTGGGGAGAAAACGGAGTCCATGCAACACCTATTGTGTAACTGTGACTCTCTTGCTAGGAAAATAATAAATCTCCTGGGATCGGGCTACCCGAAACCAGATTTAAGCTCTTCGCCCTCAAAGACATTGCCAAGTTTATGGCAATCATCTTCACTGACGAGGCAGAGTGATAGGACGGGGTTGCACAAAAAATCTCAATGGGTCGACGTGCTGCTGCGAGAGGGAGACCGCTGCAGTCCCCACTACATAACATAAGATACTGTGTTAAGTTTAAGTCGCTACATTGACGTTCTTTAGTAAGGTTCACTATTCGCTATGAAAGAATCAGTGGAGATTTACAGCACTTAGCTATTCGCTAAACGAATGCGACCCAACAACAGGTGCTTAAAAACAACTCGTCGATCTGGTACGACTGGTCGTACATCCTGGCGTGGCTGGGCGCGGGCGCGGCGCTGGCGAGCGCGGTGCTGTTCCTCAGCGGCGCGGTGTGCCTGGCGCGCGACAAGCGGCGCGAGCAGCAGAACAACGTGCAGTACATCATGCCAGGTCTATAGCGGGCGCCATTTTGTGACGCCATCTTGGGACGCGACGCCATCTTGTGCTTAAGCTAACGCTTGGTAATGGCGCGGCGGTCGTTGTGAATGGTTTAATGTTTAAGTGCTTTGTCTTTTTAAGGTGTTTTTTTTTATGTAAGTAGGTGTTTATTTGACATGTGTATATCACATTTGTTTGTACAAAGAATAAATAGAAGTAGTCTGTTTATGGTTTATGATGATAGTTTATTTGTTTCTTAGTGTGTTTATTCGCACTAGATAATTGTTTTAAGTATGTCTATTTTTATTATATATTTATTTATATTTCTCATATTTAACATATTTGACTTTTCTATATTAGGTTTGCGACCAAAGCAGCAGCGTCAGCGTCGACATAACCTAGCATTAAGTGGACCTCATGTAATTATATCATACTAACATAAATGCTTTTCTTTCTTTTCATGTTTCCTTGAAACTTGGCGTTAACGGAATGTGCGACCGGTCTCATTATAAATATAATAATGCGCTATTCCTTAATATCTGGTTTACGCCAAACGCAATACTAACACGCTTCAAAACCATACGATAATTAACATACCTATGGTGCTGTACTTACCTACTATTAAATAAAATACTGTACATATTATACATAAACTTCTGTACATAATGAAACTACGTTTAACGTTTACACATACTTTTTTATTGACGCGTTCAATTTACAACAATATGTGGTTATTTTCAAAAACGTATACCTATACCGAATTATTCTAAATCCTATCTTACCTATATACCAAATCGTGGTCCACTTCAACGCACATTTAAATACCAACGGTAAATTCCACAACGTGCGTCTCCACTCGCAACAAACTTCACACGAAATCGCGTCACCCACCTACCCACCCACGGTCCATCCACAACCTACGTGGTCCACTCTAACGAACTACACACGACATCGCGTCAACAACGCACGTGGTCCACTTCAACGAACTTCACACGAAACCGCGTCTATTCTACAAAACGTGTGGTACCTCACCGGTATAAACCAGATATTACGTGAGAACGCGCGCGTGTGGTACGACTGGTCGTACATGGTGTCGTGGTGCGGCGTGGCGCTGGCGCTGCTGGCCGCCATCTTGTTCTCCGCCGCCGCCATCTGCCTGCGCGGCGAGCGCGAGAGAGAGGAGGCGCTCAATATGCAGTACCTGATGCCCGGTAAACGAACACTCGTACATACGATTGAGGAACTTTACGTATACATCCACAGTCCAGTTAAGCCATGCCAAGCCGACCCATATAATATTATGGGTTATGAGAAATGAAAAAAAATTATCATCATTATTTAAAACAGCTTATACTTATACCTACTATAAAGCAAATATCCAAAAATTATAAAAGTCTAAGAAAAAAGTAGTTTCAGGCTTATCTGAGTTAAAGCGGCGATGGATGACCGATCATGCTTAGGGTTACTTACCATTTAGGAATTTAAAAAGTCCTGACATTTCGATAAAAGTCCTGAATTTTTAGTCACAAAATACCATCCGTCTGGTTTAGTCCGGACTTTTAGACTAGTCCGGATTTTGGAATATGAGTTACAAAACTACATATTACCTAAGTAACATCAAATAAGTTATTTACTTCTCATTTAAGTGAATGTAGTTTTCATCTATGTACTTTCTCATTTAAGTAGATAAGTATCTAAAAACAAAATATAAAAAGTGTCCGGACTAATCCGGACGGATGGTAACCCTAATCATGCTGAGCACATATTTGCAGTTGCCATTTGGTGTGCCGTAGATTGGCACGCATCGATGCCTTCGAGATGTGGTGCTGGAGGAAAATGCTGCAGATACCCTGGACAGCACGTCGGACTGACGCATCAATCCTCAAGGAACTTAACATCAAGATGAGGCTATCCACCATCTGCCTTGGAAGGATCTTTGAGTTTTTCGGTCACATAGCCAGGAAAACCGGTGACAACCTCGAACGTCTACTTGTCACTGGCAAAGTAAACGGCAACAGACCCAAGGGGCGCAGTCCGATTCGATGGTCTGACCAGATTCGCACCACACTCGACTACAAATTTCACGATGCTCTCTACGTTGCCTCGGACAGAAACAAATGGCGTAACATCGTGAGGGAGAAAGTAGCATATCCGGGAGGTCACGACCCTCAGCATTGAAGAATACGACGCAAGGAGGAGGAGATTGACAGTGCACTGCGTTTGCGGCCCTCATCGCCTAGTCCCCGACTAGTTCTTTGGGGATAACAGTCGTAGAGCGCTTTCACATATAGGCGTTTAAGGGTGGATTCGACCAAACTAGAATAAGGTCTTATACCTAGATTAAGCGCCGAATTTGTACAGACTAATCTCGGAGTAAGTCTTATTCCAGTTTGGTCGAATCCAGCCTAAGTCGCGCAGCAGCCTTGCACGTCGAATCCCTTCACACCACAGCGGCTGTAGCGCGGCTAAGTCGCGCTGCCGTCGCTTCGCTAGCGACAGTCGCGCTACAGACGCGCGTTGAACGTGGGGGTGACTAGCTCATTTCCAATATGGACTCCAACGGTATTTCTTCATTCTTCTTCGTTTATTATTTCGGTATCAAACATGCTTAAGATTATGACGTATGTAGGTAATTTGCAACTTGCTACAGATGAGTTCGCAACACTGATCTAACGCTGATTACGCCGACTGATCGCACGCGGCTACGCGGCGTATCCGCCACCACAAGTCGCGCTGCAGCCGCGCTACTTAAATATGTATGGATACCCAGTCGCGCGACTGCAGCGCTACTTAGAAGCGCTGCAGTCGCGCGACTAAAACGCCTATATGTGAAAACGCTCTTAATGTACAATCGATAAACTCCCGGTCGATCACTTTTCGGCTATTTTCGCTTGCACTGTATTCCGTCCGCGCGTACGTACAGTAGCGTGCGCGTAGATCGCGTGCAAGCGAATATCGGCGAAGAGTGGTCGGCCGGGAATTCGATTGCACATTTACGACTGGTATCCCTAATGCCTAGTTCGCACCTGTGCTAGTATTTTAGTCGAGTAGACGTACATTGCTTCGCTTGTTTGCTTATTTGAAAATTAATTTTAACTTAGCAAAGTGACGAAGCAATGTAACTCTACTCTACTAAATTACTAGCACAGGTGTGAACTAGGCATTAGGGTTAGTCGGAGACTAGGTAAGTAGGACTGCAAAAGCAGAGCACTGCTAAATGAAATATGTTTTCAGCATGATAGGTCATCCATCGCTGATTTAACTTAGATAAGACTGAAACTACTTTTTTCTTAGATTTTTACAATTTTTAGATATTTGCTTTATAGTACCTATACCAGCTGTTTTAAATAATGATGGTAGAATCTTTTTATTTAGTACCTATTATTTTATTATTGAACCGCCAAAACACAGCTGCACTCATTTAAAATAATAATAAAAAAAGATTATTATTAATGTGCGTTTAACACACACTTTTTGTACACGTATTTTTCATAGGCTACCTGATCCAGAAGGGTTATTTTATATCATTGTCGTTCAAAGTTTCATACTTGTAGTAAATATGTCCGCCATCTTGTTTTCTGCCGCCATTTGCAAGCGCGAGAGGCTCAAACATTCAGTACAAATGCCTTGTAAACGCTACTCATTTATACAAGTATTTTTTATGAGCTAACTAGGTAGTAGTTATTATGTCGTTCTCGTTTCACAAGTTACAGATAGGTCAAGAAAGTATTGCAAATGTGTCCGCCATATTGTTCACTTTATTTGCCATTTGCTTTTGCAAAAATGAATTTACCGTTTTGCTCATATTAATTTTAGAAATATTATACAGTAGATATTTTATTTCAGTAGTATACTTACATTGTGTTATACTAGCCTCCCCTCTACATTTCCACTCGTCCCGGACAAACCCCGCAATCACGCACTAGACCAGCGCGGCGGCTTACAAAAATCATTTGACTTTGAATAATTGAATTGGTATGGAGTAAAGTAAGGCTCCTTCCCTCTTACCCTTTGTAAATACTTCTACTTTAGATATTGGATATTAAAATAACGCTTTGGGAATGACGGGTTGAATGCTTTGGTCAACGGGATTTTTTTTTAAATTTTGAGTGTAACACTTTTAGTCGTTTTTGGTTTTTTTTTGGCATAATTTTGCAATGCTAAGTTCTATAATAGGTAATACTCTCGCGCTCTCGAGCGATCCAGTAACTTTTTAGCACGATACCATTTCTTCATTTGCTATGTGTCTATGCGCGAAGACTTTCCAGCAGATGATAGGCTAAAGGAAGACAATAAGGACAAAATATGGGCTTCAAATGTCAAATGAAGCCCATGTCCATATCCATATTTTTTAGCCGATAGATCGCTACTTCTGTACAAAATAAATTGTAATTAAACAGAAGATCTCAAGACTTATTAGCGGGAAGTGAAGAGTCACAAACTATTAGTTGTCCTTACACCTGCCGATCAACCTATCCAAAGCTGACAAATTTCTCAATCGATATTGACCTTTAAACCGCATAGTGACAAAGTTAAAAATGTATTGTACAAAGGACCATGGGGGATTTTGTATGAAACCCGTCCCCACCCTACAACAGTCATGGGATACGTGTCAATTTGCTCATTGGGACCCAAAGAAACCTAAAGTACCTGTGTTAGTTGCAAAAATATTGGGTTTATTTATAATAAAAAAAAACTTTTATTGTTTTTTTGCTTTAGTTGGAGTTGCTCGAGTGTGTCATGCTCTCTCAAAGTGTGTCTGCGGTGGTGGCATGTGCATCGGGTCGCGTTACGTTTCATAAAACATGGTTGAGCGAAGCGATGGCTGATTCACATGTCATACTCGTGAACGAGTGCCGCCTGTGGAGCCTGGTCTGCTCTTGCAATCTTATTTTGTTGGAAAAAATATTCAAGAACAATAAAAATTTTTTTAACCTAAATCCCGCGTAGTTAAAAAACGTCGCCATAGTAAAAAAAATATCTATCCTACTAAACCCTTCAAATGACACTAATTTCAAATCTGTTGGATGGTGGGGACAAAATTTCCCATGGTCCTTTGACATTTTGTGGTAGTTTAAAGTGCAACACATTGACACACGGCTCAATTCACAGTGTACCCGCAAAAGCAGCAGTACGCATACGCCGGATACCCGCCGCCGCAGGCGTACCCCGGCCCCTACTACCACGGCTCCCAATACGGGCCCTACAACTACTGAGCCAGCGACCAGATGAGGGAGCTCCCCGCGCCGCAGGCCCCCGCGCGCACCCACACCCCCCGCCCCCCCGACCTCCACACCTTCAACTCCCACCGCAAGCTGCGGCGCCCCAAGCTCGGCGACCGGAAAGTCTACCGCCCGGTAAGGAGACACACCCTCTCCAGAATAGATGAGACTCCACAACCGCCCAGGTCGCAGAGCATCCAGAACTCGACCGACTTCTCATCGACGCGACCGATTTTACGGTCCCGGTCCAACATATCCGCCGACACTAGCCGAAGCGTTCCCGTCTGCAACCAGAGTCATGAAGTCGAGAACCAGTTGGAGAGCGCCAGTCCTTTGTACGCGGAGCCGGGGTGCTACGACTCCAACTCGTCGTATGACCCCCCCGCGTCCATGAGTGACTTGCCTATAATGGTGCCGTTAGACCCCGCGACGGGCGCGTACATCCCCTACCCCCAATACTCCTACTACCACGACGACGGGCGGCTGAAGCGGCACAAGCTGAGGAAGAAAATGAAAAAGGCCAAACACAGCAACCTGTACTTAGCGTTCATGTACTGAACGCGCGCGAGCCCCGGTCACGAGTTTCGACGATGCCGTTTGAAAACATCCCACCTCTTATTACAAAACGTGGACTCAATATACAGGGCGTCCCACGGATATGCCACATGGAGGGAAAGTACTTTGAATATTGTTGATGGAACATTTTACTGAAAGAAGACATTTTTTGAACTTAAAAAAACAGTTTAAACTGCATTCATAGATATTTAAATAATTACATGGTTAAACCGGGAATCGAACCCGTTACATGAGAAAACTAATCATGAAAAATAACCTGTAGCTTTATCACACCGATCGAAAGGCTTTATCTTAAGGATTATTTTTTGCTAAATAACATAGTGTCACAAATAAAAGGAAGACTATGAATTTTAACATTTTTAATACAAAATTAATCAATTTATGTATGTATTTATTCCAATGTCAGTTGTATGTCCTTACGGCAATGTCAGCTTTTCATTTTTCTAAACAAAATTTCACACCAAATGTTAAAATTCATGATCTTCCTTTTATTTGTGACACTATGTTACTTACCAAAAAATAATCCTTATGATGAAGCCTTTCGATTGGTATGAAAAAGCTACAGGTGATTATTTTTCTCATGTAACGGGTTCGATTCCCGGTTCAACCATGTAATTATTTAAATATCTATGAATGTAGTTTAAATTGTTTTTTAAATTCAAATAATGTCCTCTTTCAGTAAAATGTTCCATCTACAATATTCAAGGTACTTTCCCTCCATGTGGCATGTCCGTGGGACGCCCTGTATAAGATATGCTGTATAAAATCAAACCCAATAGAAATCCTGTTTTAAACCTGATGATGTAATTTCTGTTAATAAAGACCGTCACAGCATCAGGTTTCAACCAGATTTGAATTATGTTCACGTTTCGTAATAACAGAGAACGAGATTAATGTTCCGGAGACTTCTTTGAATTCTCATTCCCCCTTTAGTTTCTTAGCGAAACCTCCACACACTACCTTGATAATGGGTGGCCCGAATCTGGTTAGAACGATAGATAAAACCTTTACCTATTGGCACGTTTATTTGGTCGGGCGCGAGTTATTCGAAATGTAACACAAAATATATAATTGTACCACAAGTCGATATCGACTCGACTTCGAAAGACTCATGTCGACCTCTGCAGCACGGCTTACGAAACTCTGACCGCACACTGGTCACTTCGAAATTTTCAACGTCAATGTTCGTTTCCGAAGTTTTTTTTAACGATATTAGTTAATAGTAGTATTTTAACATGGTACTTTATATCAGATAATGCGATACCTATAGTTAGTAAGATGGGTAGACGTGTCACTCTGCCATAAGTGTATTGCGATTCAACAAAACGTTAGTGTAAGAGATCGTTAGGTGAATATATTATGGAACAACATATCACGTGATAATAAATACGTTATCGAACAAACTATATATATATTGGAACATTGTGCCTTTAAAGTAACGTGAAACAAATGCTCACTCGTATTGATTATTAGAATACACATATCTTGGTAAAAATTAATTGCGTAGGTGAATATTTTATGTTTTAAACATTCTACAAAATATGTTTTTTTTTACGGTTAGGCGTTGTCGTTAACAGACAAGTACTTCAGACTGAAGTTATATTATTATAATAGTTTGGTATATATCTTTTTGCGTCACAATAGATGGACTATGTACCGGCTACGTAACATGCGGACTAGTAAGATACGTCCTTATATGATAATTATAATGTACGTACGTACGTACATACAACAAATTCTAATAATTTCTCATAATGTCTATTTAATTATTATTTTATTTTAGTCAGAATGTCTAGGTACTGAACCAATAATTTTGTAAATTAATGTAGTTTAATTAATCTGATACAATATTAGAGATTTTTAGAATATTTTCACTGGAAATGTATTTAAAATTTTCTCAATAAAAATTGTAAAATTAAATCGTTTATTTATTAACTCCCTGGTTTACTCTCTCTGTCTTATCATAAATTGTATAAAGTGTTTTTGCCAGTCTGGTACGTACGCACGCGCACGCATGATTTCAATTAACATAAAATAAAATTCTCTTTTATAAATATACAAAATGTAAGTATATTGAAGTAAACTTTGTACAAAACATATTTAATATGGCGATGTTGGACATATAACACTGGTGAAATGGACGATTGACTTAAATTATCACATTTTTATCTGGTGCAATGGGGTTAAAACACTGGCATAATTGCTGCACACTACATACAAAAGATTACAAAGAATTTAAATAAAAATTACAAAGAATTCATACTGAAAGAACTGAAACACAAATATTATAATTGTGCCAAAAATGGTATCATTGGTATGGTACACCTTTAATCATTCGCGGTTCATTGTACTAAACAGGGTTTAACGCAAATCAACTTAAAGGCATCCTACGCAAACCTTTTAATGCCCGACGTTAAGACCGAGTTGCATCGGCCGTGGTCACGAGCTGACACTGAGCTGCGTTGCGTTGAACCTGTTTAAATTTGACATGCTGCTGACGACGATGATCATGATGATGATGATGATGCTACTGTAGCGCAACATTGGTACAGTCCACCTCTGAAGTAGCTTAACACCTTAACGAGCGCGATCGATCCGATCGAGTTGGTGAGACAAGCTGTTTCTGCGTGCGACAGTACTTACTACGACGAGCGAATGTAGCTCTTTATAAAACCACACTCTGCTTAGGTATGGTATTACCTAAGCAGAGTGTGGTTTTATAAACTTGTAACTTAATGAAACAATCCCTAAATAAGAGAAAAACAGCAAGTTACTCACGATGGTAATTATATCTTTATCGATCTTTATCTTTTTCTGTCATGAAAATCACGTAAAAGGCGATTGCGTGGTTTAGAAGGAGAAATCAGAGCCACAGACAGGAAACGCCGCCTCTACTTTATAACATGTAATGATTAAACGGGAAAAAACAACTAAGCGACATAAGCGTCAAAAGGCCCGCGTAAACGATGGACAGGACGTTTGTCTGTCACAATTAGATCACAGAGCAGACGCGGAATTTTAGTCGGTCGTGTGCGTAATTCGATTACTTAATTCAAAGCTTTCATCTATTTCGGCGGACACAAAAGTACCCCGAAGACAGTATCACGCCTGCGCAAGTTTTAAACGCTGACGATATTGATGATAAAGAGACAGCAACAGTATTCTTTACTGGTACTCGAGGTCACCATTTGGTCAAATATATGATCTACAATTAAAGATTTAAGCAAAAGGGAAAGAGATATGTCATGTTTTTAGGTAGTATGAAGAAAAAAATAGTCCTACTCAACTACATACGTATTGTAGTGTGACAGCTAGTGTCAATCGTGCGAGCGAGACAGAGCTATGAATAACCACGCTACGCGAGCGAGTCGGCAAGCTCCGCGATGTTCCACGGCAACGAACGACGAAGCGTGAGAAATGACACTCAGTCATGGTATTCGGTACGCGGATAACGATTGAATCTTCCTCTTTTGCTTATATAAAAAGTTACAATGTTGATTCACAAAAACACAAAACATTAAATAGCAGTATCAATAATAGGTCCCGGGTGCGTGAAAGCCTGTTTCCTCTCTTGGACCGCGGTAACCAGTTTCCTGTATGGGCCTAGGGGCAATCCCAGGGTCTTCATGTCGCTCTCTGTGAGTAGCATCAGCGCGTCCAGGTCTATCTGTTCGTCCCGGAACTTCTGGACGTATTGGCCGAGGCCCCAGGCGGTCAGGAACCGCTCCAGGGAAGAGAACCCGGACTCCTCAGTTTCGCCTTCTTCGTCTGACGTGATGGTGGAGCTTTCTGTAAGGCGTTGGAGGCTTTAGAGAAGGCTGAATGTGACTACATGCAATGATTCGCAGTCAAGATTATATTAATGTCCGTCATCATTTAAGTCACAAAAAAAAATCTTTTGAAGCAGCTATGTTGCCATCAAATATTGACACTGCAGGTATGATTGAAAATCAATGACTGAACTACAACTGCATTGTCTATGTTAAGGGAAAAGGCTTGTTGGAGCACGGGCGCATTCAGGCGTCATCCCTACCTCTACGACAGATCGACTTCGACCAGAGCGCGTCCCATTTACTTTACAACGTAACGAGTAAAACCTATGTTAATACAGTCCGCCATAAGTCCCCAGTTAGGAGACTAACAGGCTCGTAGTTATTCAGCACTTACCCGAGTGCGCGGAGTTCCACTCAGCTGGTTGGTACGCGTGGCGCGCGGCGAGCGACCCCGCCGAGCCTATGGACAGCTCCTCGCCGCCGCCTACTGGGGGCAGGGCGCTGAGGGTGGCCGTTATTGAGCGGCTGCAAGTGATAAGAGCTTGGTGACTAAGTGCCTTCGCACACGGCGGCGTATCGTAATCGTATCGTAAGCGTATCGTAATACGCGCGTAGGACGAGATCAATACAATAGTGTACAATAGTGTTCTGAGGAATTGTTCGGCTTGATCCCTGCCGCTGATTTCCTTCACCGCACTACACGCAATCGACTGTCATTCCATCCACATCGCCTTGATGGATGGCGGTCTACTACTGTGCGTTTTTCAAGAAATTTCTTGCCTCGAACTACAGTGTTGTGGAACCAGCTCTCGGCGGCGGTATTTCCGGACCGTTACGACTAAGAAACGAGCCTATTCCTTCCTTAAAGGCCGGCAACGCGCCTGCGATTCCTCTGGTTTTGCGGGTGTCCATGGGCGGCGGTGATTACTTTCCATCAGGTGACCCGCTTGCCCGTTTGCCTCCTTCTGCTATAAAAAAAAAAAAATACGAGCACGTACATGTTCATACAAGTCCGCACACGAAGCGTTGCTGCAGCGAATCGTAGGAGACATCGCTTCGTGTGCAGACTTGTTTGAAAATGTACGTGCTCGTATTGCTCTCGTTCTACGCGCGTATTACGATACGCTTACGATACGCCGCCGTGTGCGAAGGCACTAAGCCATCTAAAGCATAAATGGACCTAGTTGTGCCAAAATGATCCAACCCACAATTTTGTCTATTTGAGTTATCGATGCCAAACTATGTAAAATGATAAAATGTTTACTAGAAAAAAAACCACCTTAGACTAACTTTAACCTTTGATATAAATATAAACATTTTATCATAATAAGTATGGCATTGTGAATGCAAAAATTTCAATATAAAGATATGTAAAATGAACCCTATTTTCATGTCACAAAGACTCATTGTCTTGTGTTTTCTACGAAAAGATATTTCTGATGTATACCCACAACTAAGAGACCTATTATTGGCACAATGATCCAAATATCTTGGAATCACTGCATTGAGCAAACGTTTTCGGCTCCATGGTCTAAGTGACTTGAACATCATTATTTCGACCTAATCTTTTTTGTCACAATGGTCCAAGATCTTTAAATCATAATTATGCTACATACAATCTTCATAATGTGACATATTATGAAGTAAAGTCGCTGTTTTCCTCTGTCTGTGGCACCGCACTATTCTCCTAAAGCACGCAATGGATTTTTATGCGGTTTTCACTAAAAGATAGAGCATTAACTGAGGATGGTTTTTGTTTATATTTTGTAGATATATTTTTTAAATGGCTGAACTATAACGGTTTTTCTAAGTTAGCGTGGACGAAGGCGCGGGCGGGCCGTTAGTCTATACTAATATATAAAGAGGAAACATTTGATTGTTTGTTTGTATTGAATAGGCTCCAAAATTACTAGACCGATTTAAAAAATTGTTTCACCGTTGGGAAGCTACACTATCTCCGGGTGACATAGGCTATATTATAATTTAAAAAAAAATTAGAGATCCTTACTAAAACTCAAATAAATTCCTCACATCGCGACCGATTTAAAAATTCTTTCACCGTTGGGAAGCTACACTACAGTATCTCCGGGTGACATAGACTATATTATAATTTCAACAAAATTGGGTAGGTATCCTCACTAAAACTTAAATAAATTCCTTACATCGCGACCGATTTAGAAAATTCTTTCACAGTTGGGAAGCTACACTATCTCCGGGTGACAGGCTATATTATAATTTAAAAAAAGTAGGGATCCTTACTAAAACTCAAATAAATTCCTTACATCACGACCGATTTTGACAATTCTTTCACCGTTGGGCAATGATATTTTGTCATTGCCGTTGGGAAGCTACACTATCTCCGGGTGACAGGCTATATTATAATTTCAAAAAAATTAGGGATCCTTACTAAAACTCAAATAAAATTAGTAAGTATATATGAAACTCCGTCAGTGTTGAGGCTAAATCAACAAAGATTGTTTAATTTATACAGAAAAAAAATTAAACCTATACAGCATGTCTATTATTTGCAAGGAACAACTATAACTATAACTATAATATGTAATAATGATAATGAAATAAATGCTATTTACCGAAACGCCACGCTGCCGAAGCCGGGGCGGTCGAAGATGCTGGCGGGCTCCTGGAGAAGCACCTCCTGCCCGATGCCGCTGTCGTCGTTGGCTAAGGTGAAGTCGGGCTGGCTGGCAGACCTAGCAACCAATGATATAAAAGGTCATTGCTAGCAACAGATAGATTTAACATTCAACACTAATGATGAACACAAATGATAATACCTATTCATTTCACAATTTCCAAGCAAGTTACGATTAGCTTTTACTTGACAGACAGTTCGTACAAAATTGACAATGGCATAAACTGACAAGTATCTCGTGTAATTCAGAACCTCATTCAGAACAACTAAATTAATAGCAATCCCTTTTTGTTAATCTAATAGGCGATTTTCAAATAAAAAAATAAAAATTAGTACAAAAACACTCGATAGATGGCGTTTTATAAAAGCCGAGCCGTTGTAATAAATTCTACACTTTTGCTTGTCAACCAAAAATAAAAAAATTACCTATTTTCATTCAGGACATCAGGACCTATTTTCTATTTTGGAATGGAATAAATATTACGCTGCTATATAATTTATCTCCATGGACTCGCCTTTTACTAAGCGCCATCTATGAAGTTATTACGAACCAATTCCCTTTTTTTTGATCTCGGAAAATCGCCCAATGGATCGCCCTTAAAGTCAATAGCCACGAATGTGTATACGCGCCATGGTTCGCGCATCACTTCAGAACGTTTCAGAATATTAAGTAAAGATGAGCTGCACCCTCAGAATAATAACTTTTTATTCTAAGGCTGCGCCGCACACTATTTGGCTAATTATATTTGTGTTGTATGTGAGTCAATTGGTATCAAAACTGGTCAAATCCATCCATCCAGCACCGCAGAAAGTAAAAAATTTGGCGGTGTATTTAAATATGTTTTGTGAAAACGATTAACCATTTACAACCCTATATCCAATACACAAAAGCTTTAAAATTGAGTTTACAAGATTGGATTTGACTTAGTTTGATAGTAAAGTGTGGATTTGGCCGAGTTTGATAGCAAGATTAGTGGATTTGACTCCCTTTGAATGTTAACTGTGCGGATTTGGCTTATTTTGAAACAACTTAATTGAGGATCAGGGGTTGAAAACCTTAGAGGTATTAGGTAATAAATTAAGGTGAAAAAATAGACAACAAAGATAATATTAAAAAGATATCTATTCATCCTCACTGGAGTTTCTTAGCAAGATATTCTTTATAATAACTAACTATTTAGGTTTGAAAATAACTTCGGAACTATTACGATTAACAGTAAAAATGAATTATTATTGATTAAATCAATAAACAGCTTAATCCTTGGGATTAGAGATTTGCTGGAAAATAAATATAATTTAAATCATTAATTACAACAATTATAATTAATGAATGAATTATATTTATTTTTTGTAACGGTTGACGATTGCTGACACTACGAGAGCCTTTTTCTAAAGACTGGATGTTTACTTATTTATAAACCTTTGCTCTGTTGCATTTCCATGAAGATTTTTCGGTCAAGGGCTTTCTTGATAAATTAGGAGCTGTTTCAACTACACTCGGCGTCAAAAAAATCGCACCTTTTAAAAATCATCTTTAAAAATTCTTAAACCTTATGTAGAGGATAGTGTTGGGTATCATTAGAAAGGTAACAAAAAGGAGTATCAAAAAACAATTAAATTTAACTTTCTGTTTAATTATAATTATACAAACAACATTAAAATTAATAAAATAATAAAAATCCTTAATTAAGTCCTAATTAACAACAGATAATTTACAAAGAAAAATGTACAAAAAGTGTCTTAAAATTAACTTAAAATCTAGTGTTACCCCCCCTTGCCCTGATCACGGCTTCCATACGGTCCCTCATGGACCTCACCAACTTCAGGAGCTCTTCTTGAGGGATAAGCCCCCATTCTTCAATCACCGCGTCTTGGAGCTCCTGTAGAGTCGAAGGAGCTGGATCCCGAGATCGAACCTTACGTTTAAGATGGTCCCAGAGGTGCTCTATAGGATTCAGATCCGGACTTCGCGCTGGCCACTGCACCACAGAGATTTGGGACCTCTGCAAGAAGTCGCTCACGATGCCTGCAGTGTGAGCGCGAGCGTTGTCGTGCATTAATGTGAACCCCTCGCCAAAAGATTCGGCAAAGGGGACCACATGCACTTCCAGGACCTCAGTGACATAGCGGCGAGCAGTCAGCGACCCTTGTCCGCGAGCACCTCCAGTCCGGGAGACGCAGACAAGGTCGGTTTTGCCAGCAGCAGACATACCGCCCCAGAACATGCAGGATCCGCCACCATATTCCACCGTCTCCTGGATGCAGGCTTGGGCGAAACGTTCACCCTGCCTCCGGTATACTCTTCTCCGTCGGTCGTTGCAGAAAAGACACACTCGCGTCTCGTCTGAGAAGAGAACAGCTCTCCACTGCTCAAGGGTCCAATCGACGTGGTCACGAGCAAACTGCAAGCGGGCTCGCCGATGCGCTGCAGTCAATTTTGGACCCGTAGCAGCTCTGTGGGCCGCTATCTTCTTCTCCTTCAATCTTCTTCTAACCGTAGATACGCTTACGGTGCGTCTGCGAACTGCCTGGAGCTGCTGTTGCAACTCAACAGCGTTGGAGAAACGATTTCTCAAAGAGTTCGACACAACGAACCGGTCGTCTCTTTCCGAAGTGCAGCGACGTCTACCCGAACCGTGTCTGCGGATATAGCCACCGGTCTCTATGAAGCGCTGGTACACTCTTCGAACGGAATAACGGCTCAGGTTCAGTTGCCGGGCGACATCACACTGCCGCACCCCTGATTGCAGTAGTGCAACCACTTGAGCGGCTTTATCAGCTGTGGTATCCATCAAAATCTGTGCGTGTGTCCTCTTCAACGGTTGAATAGCGAATGACCCACATTGAACCCGTGTTGACCGTTTTATACCCACAAAGGAAGCGCAACTAGCAACTCTCACGGGTAGCAAAATTTGCATCGAATTTTTGTGACACTTTATTTGTTGCATTAGGTTTTATTTGATAATGAAAAGTAATGTTTTTTATTAAGTTAATTAAGTAACCTTGTAAATAAAATCATAATTAATGCGACTGCATGTGCATATCAAGAGTAAATGACATTTGAAAGTGATTTTCTAAGAGGTGCGATTTTTTTGACGCCGAGTGTATTTGGTTTGGGTTTTCTTCCATTTTTTGTAGCAATTTTTATTTAAAAACACGCATCGCATTTTGTAGTAATTTTGCAGTTGTATTTATCGTTTTTATCGAAATAGGATAATAAATTCATTATAAAATCTTTATTCCTCATGAAGTAACAATTACTCTGGTATAAATTTTGCTCAATAATATTATCGTAGATAGGAGATATTCACAGTTAACTTATAGCAATTTTCGAAGTTTTTTGGTTAGAATAAGATTTTTTTTCTATATAAAATTAATGATATCTAAAAATTCCGAAGCCGCTACGCACTGTTCGACTATATAAGAGACAACATTATAATTATTTTATTTCACTTGTTCAGAACAGTAGTTCAATCGATGAGCTCAAAAAAGTGCCTTCGCGCACTTTATGAAAATCTTTCTCTGCAATTTTGGGTGTAATTAAAAAATTAAGCAAAATTTACAAAAAGCGAGGCCGCTGCGCACTATTCCAATAGCTATTCTACACTATTCAATAAGCCATAATTGTTAATGTAATTTTGTTTCTGAGATCCATTACGCCAAAATTGACCAATTTACGCAAAAATCACAGTCGAGATGTAATAGGCCTCTTAATGACGAACACAGCTCAATACTTGGTTAAAAAAATTTAAATTATGGAGCTGACCAGTTTTGATACCAATCAACTCATGTGTTATTGGCAGTAGGTACAAAGTTTGTATGAAAGAATTTTTAGCTGAGATAATAGGTCACTTTTTTAACTGAGGTCACTTTTAATCAGCTTTTTTACAATAATCGAGCACATATCAATGTCAGTACCCAACTGAAGGGTTTAGAGCAAAAATAAACATTCATTCCAAAATTTTACGAAACTATATCGGCGGCGTGCTGTTTGGATCAGTCTTCTTCTACCGATATAGTTACCTGGTAAGTCTTCTTCCATTGGTACAGTGACCTGGTGAGTCTTCTTCCACTGATATAGAGACCTAATGAGTCTTCTTCAACTGGTACAGTTACCTTATGAGATTCTTCTTCCACTGGTATAGTTACCTGGTGAGCGTGGCCTTGGGGTTGGTAACTGGCGTCTCCGTGAACACATCAGCGACGGCGCCGCGCTGCTGCGGGCCCGCGCCGAAAGTGCCCACGTACATAACCTCGGAGTCTCGTCGTACGCCGCTTAGAGAGGTTACGGAGCGGCGCCCGGTTGACTCCACCTCGCCCACCTGGGGACATTTTTTGTTTTATTACTTTATTTTTGAAAGGCAACCAACAAAATTTACACCAATTAATAATTTACTTATGGGGGGTTAGGCGGTCAGCGAAAATTTGGATGTTGCGCGGGGTCCCACTAACCGGTGGTCCAGGGTTCAATTCCCAAGACGGGCATTGTGTATCAGATTTTTTGTGATCACCAGTGATAGGAATCGGTAGAATGTATTTACCTAAAATTCTTGACGGGACATAACATGGAGCTGTTAATACCACCAAATTTGATACCGGTATTTTGTATATACTTACCGGTATTTCCCGAAACTCCGGAATTTCTTATTCTACTCAGTACCAGTGGTTGGGAGTATTTTTAAGCATACATACATACATAAGTACATAGATTCACGGTTATTTACAATTTACAATACTTTGAACAATTTTAACTACACTGGTAATCACATAAATCGACCCCACACCCTGTTTTTGTACTATTGCTCTTTATAACTTCAAAGATAAGCGTTTAGAAGTTTAGTATCTTTAAGATTAACAATTTTGTAACAGTAAACAGTACGATTATAATACAATTTGTTTCATTCAAAATATTAAAATATGAGTTTTCGTGTAAAATGTGGTGGTAATGTGCAATCTTTAGTCCGTTAGTCGCCTTTTACGACACCTAAGGGAAGAGATGGGGCAGTAGTGTTCTATGAATGAGCCGCTACCAGCACAGCATTTCATTTTCATCATCATCATCAGTCTATAAACGTCCATCTGCTGGGCACAGGCTTCCCACGTGGACAATAGCACGTGGAGATATTGGGCCATAACCCACCACGCTGGTCCAATGCGGGTTGGTGCGTTATAACGACTGTTATCTTACGACAACAACCGGGACCAAACGGCATAACGTGCCTTCCGAAGCACGGACTAGCTCGAGGTGTTTTTAATTTGGTCACCCATTCAGCGACCCGGCATTGCGAAAGTTGTTTAGCGGGCAAGGTCGCAAGCCGAACGCGCTAGCCGCTGCGCCATCGAACTCATCATTTCATTTTACTTTACTTTAATTGACTTTTACCTTGAAGTCGTCGGTCGGCCCCGCCCTGCCTACGGTGCCGCTTTTCAGCTTGCTGGCCAGAGCTTTCTTGTAGACGGCGCCGCGGCCCCGGGCTCCTGAGTTGACGGTGCCCACCAAAGCACTGTACGTAGGCCGGGGCTGATCGTCGCCTAGGAGATTACCTGGAATATAACAATCATACATACATACATATAATCACGACTAATATCCCCGAAGGGTAAGTTAGAGCCTAGGCAATAGGACAGCAAAAGCAGTCCTCTACCATAGCCCACCACTTTTCACCAAATAGCGACTGCACATGTGTTTAGCGTTAGCCTATCGCCGCTTTATGCTGTTCGATGTATGTGCAGTCTTTAGTCCGTTAGTCGCCTTTTACGACACCTAAGAGAAGAGAGGGGGTGGTAGTATTCTTTAACCGCTACGCGACATGGTAAATCATACATATTGTTAAACGAAAATTAGATCAATCGGTAAGCACATCCCTAATGTCACTCTCCTTATTAATTTGTGCACTTCCACTATCTACTCTTTGAGCCATAAAACAAACGTCGTCTGGAGGAGATTGCTTATAAGCTATAAGACTGCATGTCGTGTTAACGGTTTTTTGTGTATGTTCAATGAAGTGTTTATCTATGTGTCTGTTAACGGCCAAAATTAAATAATCAATCTATTTATTTGTTTATATATTAGAGCTAGAAAGATTAAAACTCCATACATTTACAATTACACTACAAACTTATGTTTGTATTATGCAATACTCTGTCCACTGGTAAGAATAATGTTAATGCGGAGAAAGCGACCAATGAAACATTTAATGGCGACGCGGTGCGCACGCGCATACACTTCCGCTCGTTTGTGTGAACACCCCAATAGTTCCAAATGTAATGATAGCCATACCAGGTGTAGCGGAAATAATTGGTGGCGTTGTGACACGGCGGTTGCAGTAGGTCGCTGTGCCAATGAGGTTTTAATTACCCGATTAGTAAATTAAACTAAATTAAATTAAACTTTCCTACAGTCACACCAATTATCTAGCCCAAGAGAAGCTTCGAAGAAACTCGTTAAATGGTTACTAGACAACGGATAAACATACTTAAAATACTTAAATACATACTTATTATACATAGAAAACACCCAGACCCGAGAAAATTTAGAAAAACAATAATTTCTAAATTGACCCGACCGGGGATCGAACCCGGGACCTCAGAGATGGCGACACCATGAAAACCGGTGTACAAACCACTCGACCAGGGAGGTCGTCAAAGTATTTGAGGAATAGTACTTTCTACACTCACATCAATTATCTAGCCCAAGTGCCCAAGCTACGTTTCTTGTGGAACTTGTTTAAACAGATAAACATACATAACACCAAGACCCGAAGACAATTTAGAAAAACATTTTTTTCAAATTTGATCCGTCCGAGCGGCGTGACGCCAGGACGGGCGTGGTAAAATCTCGACCACGGAGGCCGTAATTATTTAGTCAGTATTTGAAACTTAGAAACTATTGACTTTGTCATAACATCCAGTCAGGGCCTTATGCTACTTAGCTACACTGCTACTTTCTTTACTTCTTTCTTACTTCAGAATTGCAGACGAGCGTTAAGAAACGCACGACTGAATCGCGCGGTATCGATGCAGACCCGTAGCTCTTTTAACTTCTACACTTTGCCCTGTTGCTTTTCTAAACTTAGCTCTGCTTTGCCGTTTTTAATACACATTTCTTGTACACACCTTGACTGTTCGTCCTGGTCATCTGCTGCAATACTAGCCGAACGTCGACATATCCTAGTAGCCAATCCTTATCTAGCTCTTATTACTCCTCCAGCTTCATCGTAGCTGTGCTTTGTCGTTTCTGATACAGTGTACATTCTGGCAGAAACCTTTGCTATTGGCCTAATCATCTTCTGCTTAAACGCCTGTCTGCTGAAGTCTTATCTCTTTGAAAAACCTTACCTACGCTTTGGATACAGTTTAAAATATTTTGGCATGCATATCTTGGCTGTGAGACCTGGTCATCTTCTGCTCTAATGCCAGCAGCACGTTGCTAGGCCGTGTGCTTCAAGCTGTAATCCTCATATTTGAAATCTCAATGAAAACGAATTTTGACAACGCTAAAAAATAGTCATGAAATAGTCATAAATAGTCAAACATGTAAAAAAAATAGTCGCATTATAGTTTCGGCGTTATAGCTATAGGTTAGTGAGGATTATGGCTTGAACGTCAAGCTGTAATCCTCATTTCTGGTGCAAGCAAACGGTACAATCTTTCGAATTGGTTTAGGTTCCAAAAAATAGTCATGAAATAGTCACAACGACATGCCAAATCTCAGAAATAGTCCTTAAAAGATTCCGGAGATATAAAGGTACCCTGATGAGGATTATGGCTTGAACATTTGAAATCTTCAAATTTCTCCGTAACGCCTACGATTTTCGGTTTAAAGTTTGTACCAAAAAATAGTCATGAAATAGTCGTATAAAGCGAAAATAAAATTGAGCTAATTTAATATGAAAAAAAAAAAAAATTCTCCCTACATTTCTATGGATGTACAGTCGTGTACAAAATTTAGGAGCCTTGTGTGGAGTGATAAATAACTAAACTTGAAATCGATTTCATGTTTAGTACGAACTGATTTATTTATAAAAATGACTTACTAAAGTACAAAAGCTAGATATCGCAACTAGTATAGTAGAAAATTTTAAAATGTCGGAATTTACTTAAGAGCTTATTTTTAAATAAATGGTATTGTTATCGGATATAATGTTTACTAGAAAAAAATCAACCAACCTCAGGAAGCTCGAGTGGGATTCGAACCCACGACCTTTGGATTGCCGGTCCACTGCTCATTTTATCCGTTATCTATATAGTACGCGGCAGTATAGCGGCTGCAGTTCGAGTACGTCCGCGCACATCTTTATGTGCAGCGCGCCGCTAAAAGACTCCATTATAGCCGCCGACGGGCAGTGTGTGTATCAGTCATTCGCTTCAGGCCTTCCCACATGGAACAGTGACACAATTTATTCTTTTTAAATTATTTTAACTACTTAAATGTTAGCGAGACGTTCTTGATGCCTTTGTGAGGAACTGGTGGGAAAGCGCCAAGGGTAGAGATGTGTTTGGGAAAGGCCTTTGCTCGGCAGGGGCACAAAATAGGCTAATAAAAGTAAACTACTTAAACGTTATTTTTGATTGTTAACGTAAGTAATTACCATTTAAATTTTGCATAGCTATACATATTGTGCGATGTCAACCGTTAACTTCTAAAACTTAAATTTGCATTGTGAATGCAAAATTTCAATAATAAAGGTATTGTTATCTATTTTTAAGTTCGACCGCTTTTAGTAGTGCACAACGAAACGCATAAACAACAAAATATTTTATGTTAATAGCAACTTTACCACCTAAACAAAAATTTTTTTGTTTAGGTTTCTGAAATTTGAAGCGGCAGCAAGGTACAGGGTGGTGAAACTTTCTAAGATGTTTACATTTTACATACCTATGCATGTTATGAAGGAAAACAGCATTTAGTTTATTTGTCTCCTTGAAACTTTAATGTAACACACATATTTTGTTGTTCATTAAATAACTATGTTAACATATACAGGCCGTCCCACGGATATGCCACATGGAGGGAAAGTACCTTGAATATTGTAGATTGAACATTTTACTGAAAGAAGACATTATTTGAATTAAAAAAAAACAATATAAACTGCATTCATAGATATTTAAATAATTACATGGTTGAACCGGGAATCAAACCCGTTACATGAAAAAAATAATCACTCTGTAGCTTTATCATACCGATCGAAAGGCTTCATCATAAGGATTATTTTTTGCTAAATAACATAGTGTCACAAATAAAAGGAAGACCATGAATTTTTACATTTTTAATACAAAATTAATCAATTTATGTATGTATTTATTTCAATGTCAGTTGTATGTCCTTACGGCAATGTCAGCTTTTCACTTTTCTGAACAAAATTTCACATCAAATGTTATAATTTATGGTCTTCGTTTTATTTCAAGGGGGACAAAGTTGCTCGCGTCCGTAGGTTTACCCTTGAGACCCTACACGTGATCCCTAAGTGGTGCTAAATGAGTGACACTGACTGAGTGGTAGAGCCACGCTGCGTTGCAGCACGCATTGGGCCGGCTCGCCCGGCGTAATACCACCCTCTCACGAATATTCGGCGTGAAATAATAGCACGCCCCTTCCCCCCCTCCCTCCCAATTCCTATTCCTTCCTTAAACCTATTCCTCCCTTAAAGGCCGGCAACGCGTCTGCGATTCCCCTGGTTTTGCGGGTGTCCATGGGCGGCGGTGATTACTCTCCATCAGGTGACCTGCCTGCTCGTTTGCCTCCCTCTTTTATAAAAAAAAAAAAAAAATTGTGACACTATGTCATTTAGCAAAAAATAATGCTTATGATGAAGCCTTTCGATCGGTATGATAAAGCTACAGGGTGATTATTTTTCTCTACAATATTCAATGTACTTTCCCTCCATGTGGCATATCCGTGGAACGCCCTGTAGAATTCCAACAAAAACCAGTAAGTACCTATAAATACAAAAAAGCTGGGTTCATGGCGCCATTTTGAGTAGCGCGCTTTTGTTTCTCTGGATTGGTCAAATAGCGCTATCCCTGTCTCCACTCAAACGCATCGATCGCAGTGCGATGGGCCGAAGTTTATTTTGCTTGTTATGTTTTTATCAAGTTCAGTTGAATGTAAGTCAAGGTCATAGATCACGTGTGTTGTCGGTTGTTGCATTCGCAAAATTTTGAAAAAATGGCTATTTGTTCCAGTGATATTGAAATCATGAAATAATCATTTGTGATGGGTACTCTGGTGAAGGATTTTATGTGCTAAAGAAATCGTATGAATGAATTTATGAAATTTTACGAAGACGACGGGGTGTCGTTTTTGAAGTTATTGTGAGTATAAAACGTACTTTCGATTTAGATTACAATTAACAAGCCGCCCGTCCGGTTTCGTCCGTTAACGATAGAGACAAGGATATATCGCTATTTGGTCGATCCCGAGTTGATTCAACAGACGCTACTCTTGGAGTGGAAAGTTCTATTATTTTTTAACATTAGTGATACCTTAAACATACTATTACATAGTATTATACTTTTCTTCGATGTAAGTAATTAAAAGTTGTTGATATTGTTGGTGTCTAATTTGTTTATTGAATTTCTGATTTTAGAATATGCACTCAACCTACCAGCGTTGAAATTTTCTAGAAACATAAATTGAATGAACTAATCTCACATCAACGGATATTGAAACTACCTAACTAACTATGATAATTGTGATCAAAACTAATTGCTGTGATATAACCATAAATGTACTGAGATTTAAACAAGTTATGTAAAGCAAGCTTTCGATTGTAATAAATAAGGATAAGGGGGTTAAAGTTACTCGCGTCCGTAGGTTTACCCTTAAGACTCTACACGTGGGTCACATCTCTACACTGGGTGGTGCTAAATGAGTGCCACTTACTAAGTGGTAGAGCCACGCTGCGTTGGGCCGGCTCGCCCGGCGTAATACCACCCTCTTACAAATATCGGGTGAAATAATAGCACTTGGTGCTGTTGTGTTTCGTCCGGCCAGTGAGGGTTCCGGAGGCCCTTTCCCCACCCCCCATTTTACAATCATATCAAATGAAGTTACAAATTTTGTACACGACTGTACATCCATAGAAATGTAGGGAGAATATTTTTTTTTTTCAAATTAAATCAGCTCAATTTTATTTTCGCTGCATACGACTATTTCATGACTATTTTTTGGTACAAACTTTAAACCGAAAATCGTAGGCGTTACGGAGAAATTTAAAGTTTTTAAATGTTCAAGCCATAATCCTCATCAGGGTACCTTTATATCTCTGGAATCTTTTAAGGACTATTTCTGAGATTTGGCATGTCGTTGTGACTATTTCATGACAATTTTTTGGAACCTAAACCAATTCGAAAGATTGTACCGTTTGCTTGCACCAGAAATGAGGATTACAGCTTGACGTTCAAGCCATAATCCTCACTAACCTATAGCTATAACGCCGAAACTATAATGCGACTATTTTTTTTACATGTATGACTATTTATGACTATTTCATGACTATTTTTTAGCGTTGTCAAAATTCGTTTTCATTGAGATTTCAAATATGAGGATTACAGCTTGAAGCACACGCTAGGCCGGTGCGGCATGGTGGACATCTCCTCGTTGTAGCCCTGGTCCCACTCCTTGGCAGCTGGCCAAGGAGTGGAGTAGCTCTGGTCCCCAGAGCTACAAGAAGAACAAGAAGCTTCATGTAATACTCCACTTTGGCCTGATGCTTTCTAAAAGTAGCTCTGCATTGATGTTTATAATAGTTATTTCTGGCACATACCCTGGCTGTTGAACCTGGTCATCTACTGCAATACCAGCAGAACGTCGACATATCCTAGAAGCTAATCCTTGCCTAGCTCTTTTCACTAATCCCACCTTTGTCTTCCATTCTTCTCCACAGATAAAAATGACGCCTTAAATGGGTGGTAGTTTAAAAAAGAAGTTATGCACAAATAAGTTTATTGAATAAATACATTTTGACTTTGACTTACCATGGCTGTTGGATCTGGTCATCTTCTGCTTCAGCGCCAGCAGCACGTTGCTGGGCCGGTGCGGCATAGTGGACATCTCCTCGTTGTAGCTCTGGTCCCACTCCTTAGCCAGCTTCTTGAACTCCTTCTCCGCCACCAGCTCGGCCTTGCTCTGCCGCTTCTGGTACTGTTTGTGGTATTTCTCGTGGTCCTTACGTGCTTTCTCTCTGAGGCCCTTCGCTTTTTTCCTGAAGTTCAAAATGTTGTGTTATTATAAATAAATTCCCTACATAAAAACCGGTTAACAGCATAAGTAATATCATTTTAGACGAAAGACCAAACTTATTGTTATTTTTAACCCCTCAGCCCCCAAGCGGTCGCATGAGACCGCACCTACAAAAATACACTTGACCTTGTACCGTCTTTTCATAGACTTCAGACTACTTTAGTATGAACACGTTTGATTATTTCGGTTCCGTGGTACACACGGCGGCAGATCAACCTACCCAAAACTGTCAAATTTCTACAATCAATTTTGAACTTTACTGTTTGGTTATAAGTATCAATATTCATTGGAGAAATTTGACAGATTTCGGTAGGTTGATCTGCCCGACTGTACATTTTATGCATCGTGATCGCAAAATATCGCATAGTATAAGCTTCGATTCTATCAAATTTGACGTTGACAGTTGCGCCAATTTTTGTGTCAGATTGCAGAGTGAGGTAATTGGCTATTTGACAGTAGTAACAATAAAATATGAAATAAGGTCGACCGGGGCAAAGGTGTCCGCGGGTCTATGGTGTCCGTCGCTTTTTTCAAGGTGTTATTTTAATATTTACGATTTGCGCCATCTATTGAACAATAAGGGAACTACCTGGTCGTGTAGTCATGCACTATGACAGCGCCTAATGTTATTGTTTTACAGCCACTGCCATTTTTTTCGGAGATGTCAGTTGTTAGTTTTAGAGACGCTTGTTGTTTACAAATTTTCGAAATAAATATTTCTATTAAAAAGTGAATAAATGTGAGTTATTTCAAGGTAAGTTGAAGCCAAATACTCAATATTTTCTTGCACGCCAACAGATTTATCTTTTATATAACTATTTAACGAGATAAAAGTGTGGCTACATTTGCCTCTTCATATTTGTTAGGGAGGGGTTAAAGTAGCCACTATCGATGGTTACAATAGCCCCTGATATTTACTAAGAAGTTGGAATCACTAGTGCTGGGATATATTTACTCGATAATCATAAAGTACCTACTATTAAATATTTTAAAAGCTAATTAAATAAACTTAATGCAAATGATTGTTTTAGATGGAGCGATTTTTGAAGACGATGATTTTGTTTATTTTGATTATTAACTTAGTAAGTAATTACTTACTTACAAAGTCGTTTTATTGTTAATATAAAATTTCTAAAAGTATCTCATAGTAAGTAGTTGAAAGAAAAGTAAGCACTTATATAAGCAATTGACCTCAATACGTTAAAAAAAGTACAGATTTTATATTTTATTTAACCTAAGAGCTTAAATAAATACTAATTTTTTTGCTTCTTTTATATTGATCTTTATGTTTGTATTGGGTTCCTTGTAGGACCAAAATTTTAATGATTGTTACCAATAAGAAATTAGTAGGTAAGTTCTTACTCACTTAATATTTTTTATTTCTATAATTTAATAGATAATTAAGTATAAGTATTTACTTCAAAATTGTGCCAAAGTATGCCAAATGTCTCCTTACGAGGAATATTATTAAAATTTATAAACAAAATTGGTTAATTTTTTATTTAGGTATTTACCTTATCGATAATTTGTCGATAGATTGTTAACGTCACTGATTTTGCCTATAATGGCTACAATTGCCCCCAAATAATATTCGACCCTTGTTTTCTAACTTTTTTCCTTATGTTTAACGACGTAAGGTATAATCTTAGTTGGTTTTAGTTTAAAGACACAATATTTCGCTGTTCTTTCGGTAAAATCAATTCAAATTCGCTGTCAGTTAAAGCGGTTACAATAGCCCCGTAGTCGGGGCTATTGTAGCCAAATCGGTCTCCCCAACTATTTTTCACAATAATTTTCTTTATTTATAGCCTGTAGATTTTTTTAATGCCTAGAGAAGAAGTTGTTAATTATCTTAAATAACGACAAAAATATTAAGGTAATATCATGCCTCTAGAAGTATTTTTTTCTGTTTCAATATGACTCATGCCTATTTTAGGTTACAATAGCCCCGGGTGACGTTATGTCGGAAATGGTAGTTTATGATTTAACGATAATTATCCAATAGTTTTTTTTTATTAAGATAATTTATAAATATTTTATTTTTACTAAATAAATTTGCGATTTTTTGTCTGTGGATTACAAGACCCGAAACACGGGCAGCAAGGGGCGGCCATGATTGAGCTTCATATGACGTTACATTTCACAAAATTAAAATTATCAAAAACTATCTGTCAGGTTACAAGATAAGTTTCTGTATCTAATGAAATGTGTCGTCACAGAGCAAAATGTCACGTGACCAACCGTTTTCGCACGAAAGGACATAATTTTTTACTATGGGGCTTGTTACTAAATTCCAAAGTCTTTTAACTTGACGCCAATGTATAAATACTTGAAGAATACATTATTATCAACATATTATGACCGTATTATTAATTGAAAGACCTCCGTTTGTTTTTTATAAATTAAAAACCAACATTGATTTCTACTCGACAGTGGCAACATTATTGTAGGATTGTGACACTTTATGTTACTAAAAATGAAAAAGTGACGCTTGTCTGACGTTTTAAATGTCAATACTGATCGTAGACAGATGTCAGACTGTCAGCCGCCAGACGATTCCCGGCCGCGTTTTCGTTGTGTTAGTTGTGTGTATCGTTGCTAAATACTATATGTGCGAAAAAGATAACTGTGTTAGCGATATCGTTTCTACATAGATTAATAGTTATTATTCTGAGCTTTTCTACATTACCATAGACCCCATAGTCTTACCTACATAATAACCCTGCGTTCGTTAACATTAAAAAACCGGAACTTTCGTTCAGAAACGTACTAAACTTATCAAAATACAGTATTCTTTAACGAAGGTAATTAAAAATCTAAAAATCATACAGAATGATAGCATTTAGTCTCTTGGACAAGGAAGTATATGAATTGTTGCAGTTAATTTTTATTTTATTTTAGTAGCAAAAAAAATATGTCTTTTGAAATCAGGAAAAAAAAAAATATTTTTATCTGTTAAATAAAGGTTTTTTCGAAAAAAGAAAATATTGTACATGGTAGCGTTTGTAACTTTTTAAATACTTTTTCGAAAACTGTCAAGTAGCCAATTGTTATTTTACATTCACCATGTTACATTTATATCGAAAAAAATAAGCACTTGCAAAAAGACGTCTCACTGTTGGTATTTGAACCCACGACCTTTCGTGATCCGGGCGACATCATCACGATCTTTCTTCTTCCATCTATAGCTACAGTCATTGGATTCCTTATCGAATTAGGCTAGTGCTTTTACATACATCACGGCTGTTTCCCGGAGGGGTAAAAGACCACCGTTCTCCATTTGCTACGATTCTGACACTTTACTTGGTGCTTTTACTCACTTGTCGTTGTTCTCCAACTTAGCGGTGGTCTGGTCCAGGTATCTGAGGATGTCGTCTCTGCCGTTGATGGCAGCCAACTCCTGGGCGCTGTGGCCGTCCACGTCCATCGCGAACACGTTGGCTCCGAAGTTGATGAGGAACGTCACGCACTCCTTGTGGCCGCGCGCCGCTGCTAAATGGAGTGCTGTGTTGCCGAAGTAGTCGGCTTTGTCGGGCTCGCCTCTGTTCGGATATACAAGATTATCAGACGTACAATCGAGGAAGTTTTCGGCGATATTAGCTTGTCCTTTATTCCGACCATTGTAAGTACAGTAGCGTGTGCGTAGATCAAGAATATCGCCAAAAAGTTGTCGATTGGGAAATTCCTCGACCTTACAGACGCCAGCAGATCAACTACCGCAAAATGTCAAATTTGTACATTCAATTTTGAACTTTATGATTTTGCTATAAGATACAATATCGGTGGAAGCTTGACGGTATTGGATATTGATCTGTTGGCGTGTGTTCATCACCGACCACACCTTACATTTGCTACGATCCTGACTGATACATCCTGATACGTAATCAAACCCTGAGTGATAGCAAAGGTGATACATTTTTTTGTTTTATTTATAAAGTGTAAAAAAACTACCAAGTAATTTTTGATCTCCTTTCAAAAGTTTGCGTTAATTGTGAGTGGTGCCGTTGCTGGTAACATTGCTGAAGTTGGAGTTCCAATAAGTTTATCTATATTTATACCCTAACCTTTTAACTTACCTTTTGCAGAACGATTACTTTGTTCCAATACTTACTGGGTTTACATAGATTTTTTTTTTACATATTTGTCAAAAAGTAAAATATCTACGTTGCGTCCGTAAATGTTCGCTCAGGGTTTTGTTACCGTAATGAAATATAGCGATTTCTGTATCCGATTGTTTTAAAAACGATAAGAATGCAATCAGTGCGTCATTTATGATGAATGAACAAATCCATCAAAACTACGTAAAGCATTGAGCCGAATCTTTTAAAGGGTCAATACTCCGTGGTTGATGAACAAATATCAACCAACAGCCTGTCCAAACTCGAGATATTTTAATTTTTATAACCCATAAACTTATCTTGCAATATCATTTTGTTTTATAACTTATTATAACTGATAGCTTTGCTAGAATTTTCTATCGACTTAAGCGCACCATTTTCCGCCGCATAAAATTGTACCAAAAAGTGAAAGCGCCACTATATTGGCGTGAAAAACAAATTTTATAGTGTAATTATTAAAAAAAAAATCGCGCGCTAACCGGCAGCCGCGAACAATGCAAGAAAGCAACAGTGAACGTGATACGCTATTGTTTCAATAGTGCCGATTATACCTTGGCTATTGTCTCATTTTGTCAATCAATATTTCGTATTTTGTAATCGTCTCTTTTCTGGTAAAAGTTCCGTTAGTCCTACCTGAGGGCCTACTCTCTTTCACCGAAAGGAAATTTCGGCCGATTTTCGTTTGCTATTTATAGCGTTTGCCATTATTTTCGAAATTTAAAACAATTTTCTTAAAAAATAATAATCTAAATGCCAATTTTCATTTGATATGAATGAAATTTCGGCAGAAATGTAAACCGCTGTAAAAAGCAAACGAAAATCGGCCGATATTTCGTTATGGAGAAAGAGAGTGGGCACTCTGTTATGACTAGGTACCTATTCTTCGGCCGTGAGACATTACTTTATGTGTTTATGTAATTTATTTGTTTTTTTTATGTACATAAATACATATAATCACGACTATTATCCCCAAAGGGTTAGTCAGAGACTAGGCAATGAGGACCGCAGAAGCAGTCCACTGCCATAGTCCACGTTTCACCAAATTACAACTGCACATGTGCTCAGCGTCATGTGTCAGCTGATAGGTGGTGAGCCTATCGTCGCTCTTTGCTGTGAAATGTATGTGCAGTCTTTAGTCCGTTAGTCGCCTTTTACATCCCCCAAGGGAAGAGAAGGAGTGGTGGGGTAAAATAATACTTTTAATGAACCATAAGCACAGTATATAAATACTGTGTCATAGGCTCGTAGGCAGCCTTTACACAGTCAATTTCGATCGGGATCCAGATTTCAAAATTTCTAGATATTTTGTGATCTGAAGTCGCGATCTGTCAATCTACACGTTACACAGTCAATCTGGATCGCGATCACCGATCACGATCAAGGATCGCAATCTGTAGGCTTACTCTTGAACACAATTGCATTAATCAATTTCCAATCACATATTTAAAAAATGTCAAATGGCACTTTTGTAAGCGACAATAACGCCACATTGGAATTAAATTGCGTGGAAATTGATTAAACAAATTATTATCGAGATGGCGTTCCGGAATTATCTTTACTTATACTTATACATCGCATTGGAATTGTATTAAGATTGAGTTTGCGTTCAAGAGTAACCCCCCTGGATTGACCGTATAATGGCTGCCATAGCGCGGCGTGTCGGACGCGACACGGCTCTTTAATAAGTATTTTTTTATATTTTAGTTTAAGTGAGCTAAACTGTTATTGTTTTAACTGTCTCGTGTGTTGCAATTAAATGAAGTAATTTCATTTAATTTAAAATGGAGATCTTTGCGCAGTATTAAGGAAAGTAATCATGACAGTTCGGTATTGGCACACGCGAATTGCTTGTAATTAAAAACAAATGCATGCGTTCATTCATTATAGATTTCTGGAATTGTGTGAGCAATATCGCTCATAATAACGTGGGTGGTTTTCTGAATATGTATTAAAGACATAATTACCTAGGATATAAGGGTGAATACTGTATGGAATAATCAGGCTGTAAATATTAGTAGAGGACTTTCAGTGTTCGATTACTTTTATCAAATGATAAGGCATGCAATCGGTGACGAAATTTATGCGTCATTGCTAGTATGGAATTTGAAGAGATCTATCGATTGCTATACAAAGAATGAGCAACCGACAATTCTTTCTTTTGTCACTGTTTCTTTTAAATAAGTACTTACCTCGATAATTATATCCGTATCGCGTAGCGGTGAAAAAAACTACCACCCCCTCTCTTCCTTTGGGTGTCATTAATGGCGACTAACGGACTAAAGACTGCACATACCTACATCCAACAGCATAGAGCGGCGATGTGCTCACCACCTGTCACGCTGAGTACATTGTGCAGTTCCTATTTGGTGAAAAGTGGACTATGACAGAGGACTGCTTTTGCTGTCCTCATTGCCTAGTCGCTGACTAACCCTTCGAGGATAATAGTCGTGATTACATGTATTAATATTACAACCTTTACAAAGTAAGTATTACCGACTGACTTAAACCCATAATACCTCAGACAAGCGTATTATCTTTATGGATAGGTTAACAAGATTACTATTGTTTTTCACTGTGAATTACTGTTTTATATATGGTCGCGCACTGATCAGGGGCCTTACCACCACTCTTAGAGCAGCGATATATACGATACACTAGATAGGCCCTTCCGAACACGCACTATGTTCCACTCTTCTGCAGAGTCGACTCGGCACCTTGCTTTAGTGTGCCTTTGACATTCGCGCGTGCGGAGCGGCGAAAATATTTTCGGCCATCCCTACCACGTCACCCTCACCTCCTCGATCGGCTATAAAGCAAGAGCACTGGCACGCGCGGATCACTTTTGTTGGGGCGCGCGAGGCGATCGCATCGGGCACAACGTCGCTGTCAGGACATCTCTATTTTGGTGATATTCATTTCTGTTGTTATTTTATTTTTGTGTCTTTTGATTATTAATTATTGTTTCGTCTTTCAAAAATCATAAAGAGTGTAAAATAGTTAAGATTGTGTTTTTTTTTAAAAAAAACACCACTTGTGACCTAAAATCAGAAGTGGGATAAGGGACTTCACGACCCATTATTAGTGGAAAACGAAACAATTGATTTTCTTTGCAAGTTTTTTCCCGTTGGAGGGTACCTTGTTTATAAAGCAGGTGAAATCAGTAAGCGTTAATCTTTTCGAGTTGAATGTGTGTTAAATAGTGCTTTCCGTTGTTAAATTATTTACTATGTTGGTTGTTGGTACTTGCGAATCAATACTAACAGAATACCCTTTGAATTAGAGGTTACTCTTTGTAGTCGTTTCGTTTTGTGATTTTCATTTTTAAACCAATGTCAATTAATTAAATTTTTGAGTGAGTGTTAATCGTATCCAAGTGATACCTACATTTTGAATTAATAATTGGTTCATTGAAACATTGAAATGAGGTCTAACTCACGTAGTAACGAACGTGAACGTTCTAGTCGTCGGTCGCGTTATCGAGAAAGCCGTGTTGTTTAAAGTAAACATGATTCAAAGCATAGATCACGGACTCGGAGTAGTGATTATTCATCCGATGACTCGTATGAAAGGCGACGATTCCGATCTCGTGGCCGGGCTCGCCGTAATCGTCGTGATAGAAACCGCACTCGTTCACGTAGCTCTCGCAGTCCGCGTACGCATAATAAGTCGCAGACTGTCTCACGCCCTCGAACACCGTCGTTACCAGTTGAACACCATGGTTCTGTTAGATCAACTGTTCCTTGCTCTGAGGCGTCCACTCTCGCACAAGCATTAATGCAAGCAATTAAAACTATTCAACCTGTGAGATCACAGACATATTTTATTTCTAATTTTGATCCCTCGATTAATAATATCGATGCATGGTGCGAAGAAGTGGATCGCGCCAGAGACGCAAATGGCTGGAACGATCATGAATGTCTGTCTCGGGTAGCTTCATGCCTTAAGGGTGACGCCAAGGTGTGGCTGGGAGAGTTCAAACCACTTTGTCCTCGTAAATTAGATTTCGCGAACATTTTGTTCGATGCCATGAACACTACGTCCGATAGATATCTTACTTACGCGGAATATGCCCGTCGCACCTTGTTGCGTTTAAAAGTAGTTCAGGGGCTCAGTGATGATTTAAGGTCTTTAATAGTTATACGTGGAACAGACAACCCTCAAATTCGTGCAGCTGCTGCAAACGCTGACTTAACCCCTGAAAACCTCGTTTCCTTTTTATCGATTTATACTAAGCCAAATCGACCAAAGCCTGATAATCGCTCCAACTTCGCACCTAAGAAACCACACTTCCAAAAATCCAACAACCGTACGGACATCAAGTGTTATAAATGTAACAGACGTGGACACTTAAATCGAGACTGTCCTCAAAAACACACACCAAGCGCAAAGATAGATACAGCCCCTCAACCTAGCACGAGTAATTTTTGTACGTTTTGTAAGAAGCAGGGACATACCGAGGATGTTTGTTTTGCGAAAGCGCGGTCAGCGTCCCGAAATCCACGTAGTGTTAACTTGTGCTCCCACCAACCCGAGGTTCCGCAAAATAAAGACATCACCTCAGCAGTGATAGATGGCATACCTGTTGATGTGCTCATAGACAGCGGTGCACTCAAGGTGTCCCTCGTTTCTGCGGACGTTTTAAAGTATTTAAACTGTCAACCAAAGGCGAAACGTTGCGTACTCAAAGGTATTAGCGATGGAGAATTAGTAGCCACTACCTATGTCACGACCACTATAGAGTTTCGAGACATATCTATAGAGGTTGATTTGATAGTAGTGCCGTCATCTTATATGAATACCCCAGTCATAATTGGCACCGATGTCCTTAATCGCGATGGTATCACTTATGTGCGCACCAAAGACTTCCAATACCTTACGCATTCCAGTTCCTTAGCTTCTGCGATTAATAATGTTAAAGAGAGCACTCAAATGAATATTAAAGTTAACACGCCTCTTCAAGGTGACACAAGGGTTCAAGGGTCAAAGTTGCTCGCGTCCGTAGGTTTACCCTTGAGACCCTACACGTGATCCCTGGGTGGTGCTAAATGAGTGACACCAACTGAGTGGTAGAGCCACGCTGCGTTGCAGCACACATTGGGCCGGCTCGCCCGGCGTAATACCACCCCCTCTCACTAATATTCGGCGTGAAATAATGGCACTTGGTGCTGTTGTGTTTCGTCCGACCAGTGAGGGTTCCGGAGGCCCCTTCCCCCCCCCCCTCCTCCCAATTCCTATTCCTTCCTTAAACCTATTCCTCCCTTAAAGGCCGGCAACGCGTCTGCGATTCCTCTGGTTTTGCGGGTGTCCATGGGCGGCGGTGATTACTCTCCATCAGGTGACCCGCCTGCTCGTTTGCCTCCCTCTTTTATAAAAAAAAAAAAAACACTAACTTTCCTTATGTCGGTTATTGGTGACTTTTCTGACTTTCTTATTTCTGGAACGGCCACAACTACGGATAAAACGGGACAAATGGAAATAAAACTAATTAGTCCTACTCCAGTTGTGTATAGACCTTATAAGTTGTCTTACCAAGAAAAAAAAAAGTTAGGGAAATTACCAAGGATCTCTTAGACAAAGGTATAATCAGGAGGTCGCAGTCAGAGTATGCTAGCCCGATCATACTAGTCAAAAAGCGGGATGGTTCGGATAGACTCTGCGTCGATTTTAGAGCCCTTAATCGCATAACGGTCAAAGATCGATACCCTCTTCCACTGATCGATGATCACATCGATAGGTTGGGTAGCTATGTGTTCTTCACCAGTTTAGACATGGCAACTGGGTTCCATCAGATCCCAATAAAAGAAGAATGCATACACCTAACAGGCTTCGTAACACCAGAGGAACACTTCGAATATGTCAAAATGCCATATGGCTTAGCCAACTCTCCTATCGTTTATCAGCGTATCATAAACGATACCCTTCGGCCCCTCATGGACGAAGGTCAAGTCTTGGTCTACGTAGACGATGTGCTCCTCATGAGCCATACTGTTGATGAAGGGATTGAGCTTCTTCGTAGGGTTTTGTGCGCTCTCACGATAGCTGGGTTTTCAATTAACATTCGTAAATGTTCATTCCTCGCGACAGAAGTCGAATACTTAGGCAGGGTGGTCAGTCAAGGTCAGGTTAGGCCGAGTCCGCGTAAAATCGAGGCCCTTGTATATACTTTGCCGCCCAAAAACGTAAAGCAAGTGCGCCAACTCCTTGGCTTGGCTGGATACTTCCGTCGCTACATAAAAAAATATGCTCACTTTTGGCTCCAATAGCGCACTTAACGCGCAAAAACATCGAGTTCAGCTGGACCTCGGAACACGAAGGGATCCGACAGGACCTTATCAGATACTTAACTAGCGAACCAGTCCTAGTAATTTTTGACCCCAAGCTTCCGACCGAAGTACACACCGATGTAAGTAGCATTGGCTATGGAGCTGTCCTACTCCAAACGCATTTCGATGGAAAAAAACACGTCGTAGCGTACTTTAGTAAGGTAACTCAGGGAGCCGAAGGAAAATACCATTCCTACGAGCTTGAAACCCTAGCAGTGGTTAAGGCTCTTCAACATTTCCGCTATTATCTCGTTGGGTTGAAATTCATCGTTGTCACTGACTGCAACGCCCTGAAGTCAACGGAGCGCAAGAAAGATTTGTTACCAAGGGTGGCGCGCTGGTGGATCTACCTCCAGGACTTCGAGTTTTCTATCGAGTACCGAAAGGGAGTCATGATGCCCCACGCAGACTACTTGAGCCGCAATCCCGCCGCCCAAGTTAATCAAATTTCTAGGCCGCGTAACTGGGCGCAAATAGCCCAATTAGCTGATGACGAGACCCAAGAACTACTGCAAAAACATCGCGATGGTGAGCTAGATCAGAGCAGGTACGTGGTCCAGGGAGACATTCTGTACTACAAATACACGCCGCCTGGTGAGGATTCACGTTTACTCTGTTACATCCCCAAGGGACATCGACTTAGCCTGTTGAGGATATTTCACGATGAGCACGGTCATATTGGGGCGGATAAGACCCTAGATCTTATCTTGAGTACTTCTGGTTTCCCGGAATAAGACAATTTGTTCGCAAGTATACTTCTCATTGTCTAGTGTGCATTTCAAAGAAGCGTGTCCCTCGTGCTCCACTTCAGAACATCACTTCATGGGAAAAACCAGATGAGCCGTTCCACACAGTTCATATGGACGCATTAGGCCCCCTACCGTTGTCAGATGGATATAAGTTTATCCTGCTCATAGTAGACGCTTATACCAAATACTGTCTACTCTTTCCCATGTACCGACAGGAAGCGACTGTGCTAAAGCGAGTGGTTATGCAAGCCGTCTCTCTCTTCGGTGTACCTAAAATAATAATTACAGACAAGGGCCGAATGTTCGAGTCGAATGAGTTCTCGTCGTGGATCAATGAGCAAGGGTGCGATCTACACTACATAACTCCGGAGATGCACCATGCCAATGGGCAGGTCAAAAGGTATGTGAGAACAGTCCTAAACATGCTTCGTATTGAAACAAATCATAGAAATGCGTCGTGGTCTGATACACTGTGGAAGCTACAACTTATACTGAACGTCACGAAGCAAAAGACCACACAAACATCTCCTCTTAACCTGCTCATTGGTACAAGCGCCACCACCCCTGTCATTTGTGCACTAGTACGCGATATTGCAGCAGAAGACTCTACGCCCAACCGAGAGGCACTGCGAGAAATAACCAGAGACCGGCCTCGTCGGTTGCTCAGACGGAACCAAGTTGATCAAGATGAACGGGTGAATCGGCAGCGTCACCCACCTCGAAAGTTTAATATTAACGACCTTGTTTTCGTGATCAATATTTCACAGTCTACAGGGAAACTCGATCCTGGCATGCGCGGTCCATATAAGGTGACCAAAATTTTGCCAAGTGGACGCTATGAGCTGAGACTGCTCAGTGGCAGTTATGGCAAAACCACGCAGGCTGCAGTACAACACATGGTGCCGTGGCGAGGAGAGTGGTGCCCGGAGACATGCGCGGCGTTCTTCGAACGTAGGTAAGCATTGGTTCATACTCACTATCACTGTCGAACCCTTTTCTTCACGATTCAACTGTTATTCATTACTTTTAGTAACTGTCATCCGATCTGACATGTTAAATTAAAATTCAACAGAACCTAACCTACAGCGCTATAATCGGGACGAAAAGGGTTACGTGTGCTTAGAGATGAATGTATGAAGCTCCGTAGCGTTAATCGCTTGTTGGATATGGACGTTGGCGCCCGTCGTCAAGTCGTCCTGGCGTTGACATTAATATGTCAAGTCGCTGTAGCGTTGGCATTCATCATCAGGCGGATGCTTTAGTCACGAGTCACGTTATGTCGCGGGACAACATCAACACGAAGAGACACTTTAGTCTCTTGGCTTTCTGTGTGTGAAGTTAACGATGTGTGACTTATGGATGCGTTTGTTAGATGAAGGATGAATTGATTGAATGTTGTCTAAAAGAAATAAGTGTGAAAGCGAATGTGCAACATACTTCTTTTATAACAAATAGTTTCGTTTTTCTTGTTTTTCCTTTCTTCTAGACGATGAAACTGAAGACACCGACGAACTTATCGAGACATCAGCAAGGACTGAGGTCGGATTATCCATGCCTTCCTTGGACCCCGAAGCTGGACCTTCGACATCTAATGCTGCTGGTCCCAGTGGCACCACGAGAGAAGCACGCGTCGAGGACGACTCTTCGTCAGGAGAGGCCGTGTAACCGGCCATCCCTACCACGTCACCTCACCTCCTCGATCGGCTATAAAGCAAGAGCACTGGCACGCGCGGATCACTTTTGTTAGGGCGCGCGAGGCGATCGCATCGGGCACAACGTCGCTGTCAGGACATCTCTATTTTGGTGATATTCATTTCTGTTGTTATTTTATTTTTGTGTCTTTTGATTATTAATTATTGTTTCGTCTTTCAAAAATCATAAAGAGTGTAAAATAGTTAAGATTGTGTTTTTTTTTAATAAAACACCACTTGTGACCTAAAAGTAGTTATATCGTATTATAAGAAAAGAAAAGATATTTTTAACCGACTTCAAAAAAGGAGGAGGTTCTCAATTCGGTTGAATGTTTTTTTTAATGTTTGTTACCTCAGAACTCCGTCATTTATACACCGATTTAGAAAATTCTTTTTTCATTCCATTTTTATCAAAATCCAGTTTTGATAATGGAATCCTCAAGGAATTGAGGGAACTCCTCAAATATTGTAGGCATACCTATAGCGGTTTTGGTATTTTCAGCAATAAGTCACGCATTTGCATTCAGAAAATATCATTTGATGAAGTAGAACTAATGAAGAAGACCTCAGAATGCCATTGGAACTCCTCAATGATAAGTATTTCACGGGTGGCGATAAGATATCTCGATTAAGATAGTTATGCGACTATGACGAAGCAAAAGGTCCAATTTTTATCAAAATCCAGTTCTGATAATGGAATCCTCAAGGAATTGAGGGAACTCCTCAAATATTGTAGGCATACCTTTAGCGATTTTGGTATTTTCAGCAATAAGCCACGCATTTGCATTCAGAAAGTATCATTTGATGAAGTAGAACTGATGAAGAAGACCACATAATGCCATTGGAACTCCACAATGATAATTATTTTACGGGTGGTGATAAGATATCTCCATTAAGATAGTTAAGCGACTATGACGAAGCAAAAGAAGGCAGGTACCGGAACTCAGTTCTAATGGAGGGATCCTTGAGGAGTTGAGGGAACTCCTCAAATATTGTAGGCACACCTATAGCGATTTAGGTATTTTCAGCCATAAGTCAAATGAGGCCCACTTCGGCAATAAATCCTTCATAACTAATGTTGTAAATGCGAAAGCGTGTGTGTTTGTTTGACCGTCTCTCACTTGCGCATCGACCTGATTTTGCACATAGATAGCTGAAGGACAAATAGTAACATAATGCCACTTTTTATCACTGCTTCCGAAACATTTCTATAAGGATTTAAAAATACACTATTCACACTATTAGTTCTGTCACTTCTTATCTAAATTCTTCTTAACATCTTTATGCCGGTGATTTACAAATCTACTCTCATGCCTCGGCTAGAAACCTCTCAGACGCGATTGAGCAGATCATTGGTGACTTGGCTACAATCTACGACTGGAGCAAGTCAAAAACGTCCCTGTAGTTTGCCTAACGGCGAACCCTAGTAACTCGCAAGTCATCGTCGTAGAGGGCTCTATACAGCGTTCACGAGTAAATCTGGGTAACTTGCCGTCTGTTTTGGATGTACATTTCCTACGTGATAGGCGTTTCTCGTTTTCTTCGCTTGTCGCATTTAAAAGTCGCTGTCTCATACGAGCACCGTGTTTTGGAGGTTTACCAATATTCGCTTTCGATAAATAGATCGGAACAATTCACTAAAAAGCGAGAAATAAACAAAATTTTTCCGAAAAGTAAAAACCGACTCCAAAAAATTTGACTGCAATAAATGCACTAAAACGTAAAAAATAATTGCATAGTTTATTTTGTCAATTTACTTGCAATATTAACCTTTATTCTACTCAATCTTATAATCTTAAAAAATATTTTTGGAGTCGGTGCCAGCCTAATACGACGATGTAGCAATACCTAATAAAATCTATCTACAAATGAACTGCTAAAGGCTAATTAAACATATTTACAAATAAAAACGACAATTGGGTTAAACGGCAGCGAGGCCGACCTAGACGGACGTGAAGAGATGAGCTTGATGCTTACGCGAAGGATTGGCCAACACACGCAAAAGACCGCGAATACTGGAATGGGGAGAGGGAGGCCTTTGCCCAGCAATGGGACAATATGGGCTAATATAATAATAATTTAGTATGTCGTTTAATGTTAATGATAAATTTACCTTGGCTGGCACCGACACCAGAAATAATTTTTAAGATTATAAGATTGAGTAGAATAAAGGTTAATATTGCAAGTAAATTGAACAAACTAAACTATGCAATTATTTTTTACGTTTTAGTGCATTTATTTCAGTCAAATTTTTTGGAGTCGGTTTTTACTTTTGTTAAAATTTTTGTTTTTTCAATTATTGTTATTGACAATCTATTTGGGACGCCATCTTGATACACACTACGTTGTCTTTGACCGATCTGGCGCGCTGCGGCGCGGCGCGGCGCTGCGATGTCTGGTCTGTTGATTAGACGACATTTAAATGCTTAAGCGCTGCAGCGGCTGCGGCTCTCGTTCCAGAATTTGAACAAATGGTTTGTATGTAGGGGAAGTCAGCTCAATGCGGCCATAGAAGGCAAAGCGGCCACAGCCAATTTTTCGGTAACTAAAAACAATTGCGCGACGTTGCCTTTGTGCCATTATAGCCAACCTCCCGCCCCGCACCAAGCAGTCGTTCGGTGCCGATTGGAGTAAACGCGTTGCCGCGGCGACATGTGCAAGGAATTTGTGCATTTTGTTAAAAAATTCCAGGGAAAGTTCAACCTGTTTTTTTATCAAACCTCTTCAGAATTCAATCTTTTTATTACACGTCTATTGTTACTTACCTATTTGGCTTTGAATGTGTAACATTTCTTCCGACATGGGATAAATAATGTGAGCTGAGTTTATTTTTTAAACAAAATGGTGGAAAAAGGTAAAGCGGTCCGGGCAAAGTGGCCAATTAATAAGGGCAAAGTTGGCCGCTTTAATAATTTGTTTTTGTGTATTACGAGTACCTACTTATGATTAGAATGTTTTATATTTTTTTGATTTAAGTACGAATATTAGTTAGTTGTTGACCACAACTACAAAAGAAAAACTACGCAGGGGGAACTTATGGTACATGGATTTTAGTAAGAAAGTATGAAGACTGAAATTAATGTTCCATTTGAAACTTTATTAGTTACTTTTTGATTTTATCTTAAATAAAGCTTTTTTTAATTTTTGATGTTTTGTTTTTTAAAATTAATTTCTTGTTATATTTAGGCATGACCACTTTGCCCTTACCCCTATGGCCACTTTAAGCGGCCAACACGGGCAAAGCGGTTTTTTGACTAGTTTTCGTAATTTAAAAATTAAAATAAACCGTTTGAGTTTTGCAAAATGTGCCTACACGTTATGAAAGCTTATTAAATTCCCTTTCTTTTGATATAAAAATCTTTTTTTAAATTGATTCTATAGTGGTATTTTTTTAAAGTTAAAGTTAAGGTGGCCGCTCTGAGCTGACCTCCCCTACGTTCTTGTCTATACTTCTAGGTCAATGTCTTAGAGCAGTATCACTTTAACCTTACTATGCTTTCCATGCGAATTTCGCATAGTAAGATTAAAGTACCTAATACTGTTTTATAAGAAGTGACAGTATTAGAGCTCAATGAAATAGAATTACTACCTATTGTGTCCAGTGGCGCCGCGTTCTAAAAAGCGGAAGCGGAAGAAGTAAACCGGCATTTAACATACCCTCGTCCGCAGAGCAGCCTCAGCGCCTCTATGTGCCCCTCAAAGGCGGCCCACAATGTGGGCGTCATCCCAGACTCGTCCTTGTTGTTGCACTCCTTGCGGGTCGCTTCCCGCAGCACGTCTAGTAGACCATCTTTGGCAGCTCTGCGGAAAAGGGAATTTGGCTTTAAAACTGAGAGAAATAGCACAAATTACTAGATTATTTATAAAAGATGGAATAGTCTACCAGCACACGTATTCCTACCTATTAGGTACATAGGGTCCTTTAAACGAGGCGTGAAGAGGCACTTTGTGGGCCGACAGGGTGAGGGTAGTGTTAGCCAGAACTCGAGTTCTCTAAGTCCTATTTTAGGGACTGGAATCGATTTTTCGAGACTGGACTCGTAAATGAGAGCTCAAGCCTTTTTATCAGTGATAAGACTCACGAGTCCTTACAATATGAGTCGAGACCTCGAGACTTTTTACAATAATATAGAGACTCATTAAGACGAGTTCTGTTCTTGTTCGAGTGGAAAAATAATGGAGGTGACGTGACGCCGTAAAATTTATATTAGTATTATACAACTAAAAAGGTTATGTTTTTTTAAGAACTCGAGTTCCTTTATAATGGCTCAGTTCTATGAGTCGAATCTTTTTGCATTAGGACTCGACAAAAGGACACAAGACTCATTTTAGTCGGAGTCTTGCGAGCTCTGCCAAAATGAGTTCAGTCCAGAACTCGAGTCCTGGCCAACACTAGGTGAGGGTGATTGATGCGGCGCCTATTCTCCGCTGCAGCATTGTCCTCGCGTTTGGACTTCCACTTAACATCAGGTGGAGTAGTGTCATTTGCCGGGCTTAACACAAAAAAAGGCCAGCGAGTGAAGAAGCATAGGAAATCTTTGTAAAAAAGTATTGCTTCGTATCGTAGATAAGCACAGATACTTTTACGAATAAATACTTTGACCTTGAAACATGAAAAGTATGCTTTCTTTGAATTTTACTGAACAGTAAATATTCAAATAAAGCACCACAAAAGACAACAGAACAGAAGAGAGAGCTAAAACATAAAAAAAATAATCTTTGCATTTATGCGTAGTGCGTGCGTACCTTATTACTACTGATAATTTTTAACTATCTTTGCAATCTGATCTGTTACGTTAGGTACCGTAAAATGTTGTGTCGTATATTTTTATTATGTATATTATTTATCAGCAAATAATTATATTGTTATATTGATTCTCTTATAAAACTATTTGAACTGATAAGTCTTATCGATCGATCTACACAGTCAATTTAAATAACATATAGGATAATCCCAACCGAAGTATTTATAAACATATAGGTACGTAAGTAACATTTTTGTTTAAACAAGTCTGTTATTTATATTACTTTTATAATGTTTCCATCGAATGGAGATCGAGTTGCCGTTATTAAAACATTAACATGGGCATTGATTCTACTCGCCAGTAGATGTCCCCCTGTTTTCTTAGCATTTATGATTTTTTATTGAAAATAAAGTCTCTAATTATACTGTACTAAGCACTGATTGGGAAAAAAATATCTTTAATAAGTAGTTGTTATTGATAATGGACGTCTCCGAGTTCGGCATGGCAGTACCTATAATACCTAAGTCTTAATCATTATTAAAGTCCATGGTCTTAATTGAGTGAACTATGTTATGTTGTATTGTTATCTTTGGTGTATCGCGATACAAAATCATACTATACTTAGTATTAATAAATATTAATGACACGTAATACGTAATTGTTCTGTGGCAAAGTCCTGCTAGGTATTTATTGACTTTATAACAATAATTGACTTATAGTTATCTGACTCTACACATATTTGTTTCTAGACAAGTCTTATTTTGAACGAAATCAGTCACAGAATAGTAGTCACATTAAGTGCGAAAACCTCCGGTTCGACCAGCTCGGTGGGTTGACGACATTCAATTCCCGGTGGGGCCAATTTAGAAATAACTGTTTTTCTAAATTGTATTGTGTGATTTGTATGTCAGGCAGAGGACTGCTTTTACGGTCCTCATTTCCTAGTCTCTGACCCTTTGGGGATAATAGCACAGATTAAGTAATAGTACTACGTACAGAAGGTTCACTCTCTAACGACTTTCACGCGAAATTGTAACTTATTTTTTTTTATTTTATACTAAGCCCGGCAAATGACCCCACTCCACCTGATGTTAAGTGGAAATGAGGTCCAGGCGCGAGGACAACTGGTGCAGCGTAAGAGACGTAGCATCAGTCATCCTCACTCTGCCGGCCCACAAAGTGCTTCTTCACGCCTCGTTTGAAGGACCCTATTTTGTGACCCGAGCGTTCATATTCCGATAAGCAATGCCGACTCGATATCGATTTGACGTCAAGACGTCACAGAGCGTAGGGTTTACGCGCGCGCGCAGGGATTACGAGTAGGCGCTCGGTGTTCGGTGCGTCGTCTCGCGGCAACCTTTACTGCCATACGCCGAGGCGGCCTGCCTGGCAGGCGCGCCGGCCGAACGTACCTAATCTGCGGAGTGACACCCCCCTGATAATAGTCGTGATTCATTTATATAGTATGTATTGTGTCATTGTTTGGTAGTCTCCCACCAACCCGCACTGGGCCAGCGCGGTGGCTAATAAGGGTCCAACTCCCCATGTGCTCATATGTTTTTAGGCTGCTAAAGGGTGTTTTATGTATACAACGTGTTAATGGAATTGCTCAAAATCTTGAACCGAATCTTGTTCAAGATTAGAATCCATATAGAGAAAATATGGGTCACATTAAAAAAAACAAATTCGTTGCACTTATAATTTGATAGCTCGCACTTGCTGGTTTAGATTGAGCATAATACCAATGAGATGACACGTCATTGGTTTTTGCAAAAAATGCAAGTTAATTACTCCGCGAAAATTTATTGTAATAATTGAATAAATTAAATAGATAAATATTATTTATTTAAATATAATTCTTTCATAATAAAAAAATGTTGTGGCGTATGAGGTTTTGAGTCATTTAATTAACACTCCAGATAACCATTACAACAAGTTTCAATGAAGCTTAACTTAGGCTACATAATTTGTGTGAGCGTGGGAAAGTTATTACTTTAACTCGGTTCTCGGTCTGTAACTGGGTGGCACTGGGTTCCTTTCTCAAGACCTATAGGTTTAAAAACAAAACACAACGCGCTATGTCATTGACCCAAACATACCCTGGCGTTACCGGTTGCTACGGCAACCTTACACGTGCAATGCAACAGTCATCGATCTGCGATAAGGGACACAATGTGGCCCTTATCACTAGGGCATAGGTGCTAATAACCCGTGGGCAGTTTCACCCCAGCTGTGGTGTGAACCGACCGTGAAGGTGCAACCATATTGTACATGTTTAGTCACTTCCTCATTTCGAGGAATTTGTGTAGGTAACTTATGCTGCCTTGTGTTATAGCAGTTCGCTAAAAGAATACTACCAAATCAACCCCTACTCTATCTTCCTTTGGGTGTCGTAAAAGTCGGACGGACTTAAGACTGCACATACATCCAACAGCATAGAGTGGCGATGGGCTCACCACATATCACGCACATGTGCATTTGTAATTCAGTGAAACGTGAAGCAGTTAGTACGTAAGCGTTTATAGGCTGATGATATAATTTCCATTCCATTTTAATCCCGTCATGCATAATGAAATCCCAGACGCGATTATGTGTTGTGTAAGTTTATACTCGTGTTTTATTTTTATGCAGTTTGCATAAAAAAATAAGTTTGCATTTGCAAACCAACATTAGCATTTTAATATTCTACTATGAAATAGTGCGTAGATACTGTTGAAATAAAAACCACTATAGAGAACTAAATTGTTTATTTAATAAAAATGGTTTTCATTTTAATGTGTAGGTATTGTTCTCATCAAAATATTTGCCATTGAACTATTTTTTCATGATGGTTTGTTACTTACTTAGGCGATGCGCAAATGTAGGAACTTTCTGTTGCCGACAAGGGACACATAAACGCGGTTAGGCGCTGCGAAAACGAGGATACTTTTGGTGTCTTGTGTCAGATACTAGCTACCTGCGAATATTTTATTTTCATACAATCAATAAATGAAATCAACCACCAACCGCGCAGACGTACACTTTTTAAGTCCAGTCGCTTCTACCTGTCACATTGCGATCTCGAATTAAAAAGTGTTCGGACTGGCATCAAAAAGTCGTCAGTTGCCAGCATTGACAAACCTTACAAATGTGCGCAAAACAGCGCTATGAAAGCTACATGACATAGTTTCCTGTAGTTGGTGTGCGGTGTCGGTAACAAACAGGCGACTGGCAACAGTGGCGACTGTGTGCGGCCGTCGCTTTTGGATACTGCAACTATGGTTTCCTGTGATAGTATCCAGTGTCGGCCACACGTTCAGTTGTTGCAACTACGGGACACTGCAACCGGAGTTCTTGTATGGCGGTGTGCCGTGTCGGTATCTTATCTTATCTTATCTTAGTGGTGCCCGCATAGGTCTCCCTCTCGCAGCAGCACGTCGACCCATTGGGATCTTTTGTGCAACCCCGTCCTATCACTCTGTTTCCTCAGTGAAAATGACTCCTATTAGCTTGGCAATGTCTCTGAGGGCGAAGAGCCTAAAATCTTGGTAGGTTTTGGATAGGCTGATTCCAGGAGACTCATTCTTTTCCTGGCAAGGGTATCACAGTCACACAGTACTTAAGTGTTGCATGGACTCCGTTTTCTCTCCACATGCCCTGTACAAGCGGTCTGTTGCTAGCTGGATTCTATGGAGCATTTGTTTTGTGACATAGTGCCCAGTCAGGGCTACGATGATTGTTCGTGCCTGCCCTTTACTACCTCCGCATATGATTTTACTCCGTCCTAGTAGGGCGTCTCCGCCTATGAAGGATTTTGAGTGTTTCATACCGGGTAGCTATTCCCATTCGGTTTTATGCCTGTTTTGGATTTGATCCTTAAATGCCTTGTTGATGGTGCTCTGTGCCAGTGCGACAAACGGCTCAGGACCAATAAATGGGGTTTCTGAGCCCTCCCTGGCAAGTGCATCGGCCATCTCATTGCCTTGGATTCCCATGTGGCCTGTTACCCCGATCAATCTCACCCTGTTGTGTCCACCTAGCTTGTTTAAAGTTTTTGTGGTTTCAAGTATAAGGTTGGAGTCGATCCGAGGCGATATAAGTTACTTGAGCGCGGCTTGGCTGTCACTCAGGATGAATATGTTTAGCTTTCTGAGGGCGAGTTCTAAATTCTTTTTTGCGCATAGGAGAATTGCAAAAGTTTGGTATACATACAGTTGCGAATTTTCCCATGCTTTGACTACCTATGTTCGAAGTCATTGCTAAAGATACCTGCTCCAGTACCCGACTCCATTTTGGATCCATCAGTGTACCAGATTAGGCTGTTCTTCTCTGGAGACGGTGGTACTTGTTTCCATTCATCCCTAGTTGGGACATATATACTGAATTTATTTTCGAACATGTACTCGGGTGAAATCTTGTCTCACCCCATTTCCATGATCCTATCAAGGGAGTCATATAGGTTCCCATTTTGTATGTCTATTCAGAGGCTTAGATGCGTCCAACAGCCCTGCCACCTTTAATCTATGTAGCGCTTTCTTTGCCTCCGTCTCTATGACACTGCGCAGGGGTGGAAGGTCCGTTAGGACCTCCAGAGCTGCCGTCGTCGGTGTGGTTCTGAATGCCCCAGTAATCGCCATGCATGCTGTCCTCTGAAGTTTGCTTTGCCGTGTCAGTAACAGTTTGTGTCTACGTTTGCGCAGCGCCTTTAGGAAGGTAAAAAAACTATCATTTAAGCTGTAGTTTAGGTCTTACTTTACAATAATGTTCCAACATTCGTTGTTGGTGTTGATCATTCATGGCCGCAGCATTAATCACAAAGGTTTGGAATTAGAAATAATGGAATATTTTTAATTATTACACAGAAATCTTTTATACCGATCGCAGACACCGTTCACACACTGTTCGGTATTAAAATGGTTTTCCAATGTTTATTCAGTGGTGTATTGTGTGAAGGTGTGTTTAGGAGACACGGTGAGCGCACTCTCCTAACTAATGGTTCAACGGCCTTTTAAATTCTGTGCGGAAACAGGAGTTAATAGATATTTGACGCATGAGCACAGCGCAATGTGGCAGCGGAGCGGAATCGTTGTGCGTGCGAAACTGTTTGCTTAGAGAAGTTATACCTTTTTTTCTTGGTGTTTAGCGTTGGACTCGATATCCGGAGGTGTGTTTTCGGATTTTTCGATGTATAGCCCGGGTTTGTGATGGACCACCAACTCGCATTTGGCAAGCGTGTTAAGAGGGTGCCGCGCGATCGCAAAACCTGACATAAGTCTCTTAATGAACTGCAAAACAAAATCAATCTTATTGAAATTTAAAATTAGAACTATTCTGCTTTGAAGTTTCAGACCTAGTAATTTGATAAGCAATGTTTTTATTCTGTGAAATGTACAAAACCATCACGCGCTTGTGTTAGAAATTAAAATTTACTTTTTTAAGATGGGGGCGACCAGCGAAATATCAATACTAATATTTTCATGTAAGAATTATTGTTTATGCGTAAAATTAAGAAAGTTGTCGAAAAAAAAATGTTTCTAGGAGTCTTTTGATTAATGTGTTGTTTGTTATTGTTTAAAGAATTTTATTCAAATTTCAACAAGGCCACGACCTGCATTTAACTAATTCAGCGCATAGTACAAGTAACTTAAAAATACGTAAATTTTCACAATTTCGTGCAGTTTCCCCTTAAATAAGCCAACACCCATCAATTGTAACGATGACATGATTTCAATGATGGAGGCCCTTGCCCAGCAGTGGGATAGTACACAAACTGTACTTTACTTTACTTTTTTCTTACTTTTCCATGGTAAGGTTTTTGGGGGTTAAATTTACTCGCGTCCGTAGGTTTACCCTTGAGACCCTACACGTGATGTTGGTTGGTGGTGCTAAATGAGTGACACTGCCTGAGTGGTAGAGCCACGCTGCGTTGCAGCACGCATCGGGCCGGCTCGCCGGCGTAATACCACCTTCTCACGAATATCCGGCGTGAAATAATGACACTCGGTGCAATTGTGTTTCGCCGGCCAGTGAGGGTTCCGGAGGCCCCTCCCCCTCTCACAATTCCTATTCATTCCTTAACCCTATTCCTTCCTTAAAGGCCGGCAACGCGTCTGCGATTCCTCTGGTTTTGTAGGTGTCCAATGGGCGGCGGTGATTACTCTAAATCAGGTGACCTGCCTGCTCGTTTGCCTCCTACTCTTATAAAAAAAAAACCCTTCTTATGGAAATTGGCTATCAGAAGGCAGTCCAATTACGTCCTCTCCCGTCCCCTCTTTTTTTCAAGGCAAAAGCCAGCTGGGTAGGCATACCATATAGACATGAAGGCACATACGTAAAAGTAAACTCGTCCCATCTGTGTTGAGGTAATAAGAGTATCTTTGTTAATGTATAGCAAATTGTTCACTATTGATAGTGAGAGCGAGTAACGCGAGGCTTCGTGTCTTGTGACATAACAAGACTTTTCTGTGTGGGAACACCGTATACCTCATTTGGTTTATAATTGAAGACATAAACAGTAACCTTTCGACGCTCTATTTGTTACGATCTCATTGTGGAGTTGTGTAATCGTTTGGTTAGTGTTATAATTTAACTGTTGCATTAACTGACATAATTACAACTTAATGTAAACCCTCTTCTGCAACAATTATGCAATGACGACAACATAACATTTCTACTTATTTTAATAGTTATCTGAGTCGGTTAAAAAGTCTTGTATGGAAAATAATATTGACGCCTTTTCCACGGTAACATAGGTAATCTTACCGTGCCTTTTCTATTAAGATTGTCGAGAAGAATGTGCCATTATAGGTTTACACATTAAAGTAAGTCTGTCTAAAACTTTCTGTACTTATTCATAAATTCAGTTTACAGACACATCAGAATCAGATGAACACTACGGACGATAGTCTTCTTGACTCCGGAAGACCCGAGTTTTCCTCTTTCTTGACGGGTTTGTCGATTCTTGATATTATCATTGTTTTTGGGTTTCGTAGGAGGTAGGTAAGTAAGCCATAGGGAGTTGGGGTCTCTCTGTATTTTCATGGATTAAAATATAAAGTTGGAAGCGGTGGCGCGACGACCTCGATGCCTTCGACGAAAATTGGTTAGAGCTGGCCAAGGAAAGAGAGAACTGGAAGGTAATGTGGGAGACCTTTGTCCAGCAGTAAGGTAAAAGAACTATAGTGCTTTTACCTAACTACTTAATTTATAGGCTAAGTAAAAAAAAAATACTAGTTTTAAACATTAAATTTTGTAGGTATGTAAGTAGATAATAAGATCGTCGTCTTCGCCGTCGTTCAACGTGGTAGTCTCGGATGGTTTGGCCATATGTATAATCCGTAGGCTCTTAGACTATGTTGGAAATACAGGCAGGTAACATAGGTAGGTGTACTATGATTGAGACCTTACTGTCCAAGGCCCTGAATCTCTAGGTAGGTACCTCAATAGATAGGGTATCGCAACTGGAACTACGGGTCCGGTTGTGTTTTCAGAGGTACTACGGGGTTCCGGTTCTAGCCCCCCGCTGGTCGTGCCTTTAATTAACCAGGCGCCTCCGGCGGGATCCGGACATGGGTTGGACTCGTAGTGGCGTGTGGTTAGCTGTAGAGCTTGGGAATGTTCGTTTGTCCTGGTATTGTGTGCCAGGACTTCCAAACTCGTGCACAGCGAGCGGGGCCTAGTATAGCGGTCTCTGAGGGGCCAGAAGCGAAAAGTCCTGCGGGGAACGTGAGTTTCCCTTATAGTTGGCAGCTTTGTCCGGTGGTTTTCATTGGACATTGGTGTTGACATCTCCGGTACTAGTCTGGAGAACTAGTAGAGGCGGCCTCCTAGATGCCGTAGCCTCCGGTCCAGCCAGCCGCGTAGGACGTGGGAACTGGCTAGGCGCCCGGATGGGTTCCGAGAAGTGAGTGTGCTTACTACTCCGCTACCAAGGTGGACACTTGGGAGTCGACTTTAGAGTCGACGACCCTAGCAGTGGCACTGCGAGTTGTGCCCTTCGTGCAACGAGAAGTGAGCGAGCTTGACAGCTCCGGTTACCTATCTGGACAATAGGCAGTGAACTACACGTGTTCACGGGGATACTCTCCTGAGACACTAGTCTTATGAGTACCGAATGAAGAGCGCGCTGCGGCGGGCACTAATTTGGCGTCAAGACCTAACGTTGGTGGTCTCCTGCGCGAGTGTTCTACTGGCGCAGGGACGTCTGGCACTTCTTGCAATAACCTAACGGTTGGTCTCGAGGTGCCAGTACAAATAAACTTAGTGAAGTAAGGAGAGGGGATGTCCAAGGCCCTGAATCTCTAGGTAGGACTAAATATCTCTGGCTGGATGGACTGGACTGACAGGACAGGACAGGACAGGATGACAGGATTGACTGGAGCGGACATGGGAGAGAACGGTCTCACCAAAAGTTAGGAAAGCGGATTTTGGAACATTTTGGATCTAGGCACGCCCCCACAAGGGGCAACTGGGAATTTGTAAAAAATAATGTCCCATTTGCCACCATTTTACAAAGGCACCAGAATTTCATTTTTATACTTCCCAGTCTCCCCAACTTGAGACGCCGGCCGCCGTAAAGTATAACTAGGATATTTATTGCAGCATATGTTAAAATATTGAATAAAGTGGTTCTGAATGCGTAATGGAAAAATAATGTCTAATGGAATATAAATATTCGTCGTCTTATCCGATACGGCAACGACTCAAGGGGGAGACTGGAATATTTAAAATTTTTATTCCCAGTTACCACCTCATAAGAAGACCCGGTGGCAACTGGGACATATTTTTTTTACTAATTCCCAGTTGCCCCCATTGGGGGCGATGCGATGCCGGTTGGGGCAAATGGGAATAACCGGGCAGAAGACTACATATAGATGAGTAGGTACACCTACGAAAGGTAGGAGGTATGATACCTACCTACCGTAGAAGGTCTTATCGTAGATAAGTACATAGGTATATTGTGTTGTGTATAAACATAGCTCTTTCGGAAAATATTGTGAATTACTTTTTGTTTGAATTATTTATTATTCTCTCATCATCGCGTTCTAATAATGTAGGCACATGTATATAGTCAAAGGTAGTCACTATATTATTTTATTATTATATTATTGTAAGTAAGTATATATTTTGTAGTTTTATTACAAATAAAAATATTCATTCCAGGTACTACCTAGTTACCAGTCAGCAAACAAAAGAAGCATAGCTAATGAATCGAAAGTAGCCTTATTTTAATAAGTGGATAAAAGTTTATCTTATCAATTTGTATTTCCAACGCTACAGATAAAATTCATATAGACTTAAAATACTCACTTATGAAATCGGTCTGTCGTCATTTTGAAATTCCTCCTAAATTATAATAAGTTCAAAATCACTGGCACTCTCTAAAAAGTTTATTCAACTCATTTTTTGACAATTCGTTCACATTTACCACCGCGAATTGATAAGTTGAGAAAGTTTACTGTTTTGTTACACTTACACTCAGTTAAAACTTACAACAAAAATACTTTTTAACTTAGTTTTACTAGCGGACTAAATAAAACTTGCTAATAAAAATGTTGAAGCAAATTGTGGACGCTAAATACGTAAATATTATTGCAACGTGTAATAATAACGAACACCTGTCCACTCAGGTGAGAGAATCGCTTGCTAAACTATACACGAATGAATGTTGATTTGCGGACCGGTTGTTTGTTGCATCGTCCCGTCCCTCGTCCCGCGTCGTCCGTCGAAAAAAAAACTGGAGAATGAGCGGTGAATGAACTGCAAAGTGCAAAGCAATGACCTGACAGTAGCGACATCTATGAATGTGTTTTATAACTTTTATGTTCTGTCTATTCAGCAACATCTGTCGGTGGGTAGACAAACTTAGTGTTTCTTCTTCTGTACGCTAGACGGCGATAAACGAATGAGTTATTTCAGTTTTTACGCAATTTAGCAAAATATTATATTTTGTGACAGTTTTTTTAATCCGAGTAACCAAGACTAAAAAACTAATATAAAAGAATTTTAAAATTCTTGCTGGACAACTATACAAGTATGTTACCTATCTTCTAAGATTTTATTAACAATTTTTAGAAGTGAGAACTTTTTTAATAAAATTTCATTAAAATTTCTCGGGAATAATTACTATCCAAGAAGGACGGGCTAGTCCCTTTGTTGTGACAAAACAGCTAAGTACCTACTTCAGCGTAAGGATAGATGTAGGTCGGAATGTGACATTTCTGAAACAAGTTTTTCAACAAAGTACCTACCTAGGTACTACTTTACAAAGTGATTAATTTGGATCTCGTTTTAGTAGCAGCACCACATAATGCCGGATTGCACTGTATCATTAGAATTGAATCAGATTAATTATAGGTAAACCTACTCTTTAATAAGGTAACTAACACTTTTCATAATTAACAAACACGAAACGAGATTCGATTCTACTATACACACATATAATCACGACTATTATCCCCAAAGGGTTAGTCAGAGACTGGTAATGAGGACTGCAAAAGCAATCCTGTACCATAGTCCACTTTTCACCAAATAGCGACTGCACATGTGCTCAGCGTGACAGGTCAGCCCATCGCCGCTCTATGCTGTTAAATGTATGTGCAGTCTTTCGTCCGTTAGTCACCTTTTACGACACCCAAGGGAAGGGAGGGGGTGGTAGTATTCTTTCACCGCTACGCGACGCGGCCACAAAAGCCCAATAATAGTGAATCAGTAATTATTGTGCGGCTACTTTTTTATTAAATTTTTATTGAATACTTACTTATTATTATTGATACTGGCCATCAGACACTCATGAAAAAAAACACGGCAAAAGCTCTGTGAAAAAATTCCATCTCCTCCTTTTCCTTTTTTGTTCAATACGGATAAGCGCTTGGCCTTCATCTCACCTGATGGTAAGTGTCGATAAGGCCGAAGGTGGTGGTTGAGGATTCCGGGTGAAAGCTTCACCCGGAATCCTCAACCACTGAGCAACTGGCAATCTTATCTCTAACCTGTCGGAACACAACAATGCTATTAACATAGTTGTTAAGGCGCCAGACTTAGATAAGATGGTAGTAGCTAGCCAGGCGGACTTAAAAACCTTACCACCAACCAAACCAAGTACACAAAGATCTACCCCTAGCTGGGAATCCAGCTAGCTAGAGTGAGAAGCTTTCACACTAAGTCCTTGGGGAAGGCGAAAAGTTCTCCACTGGAAGGCCTGATGTTTTGGCTTTGACCTCTGTACCCGGATGTTAGGGCACTACAGTGCTGCAGAGTATCGCGGCTTTCTCACACTAGAGGGCTTTAATAACTTTTTTAGTGGGCAAATATTTTTTTTGGAAAGTCGTCACGGGATACTGGGTTGATCACGCGAACAAAGTCGTGAGCGAGCTGTTGGTAAAGAATAAATACATGAAGATTGATGATTGATGCTCTTTATAGTGTTGTTTCCTCTTACATCTATAAAAGATGATTCAAACAGCGTTTAATTGTTAGGTTATAAATAATTATTATCCCACTTTTACTAAAATATCATCGTAACTTAAGATTTCCACATTTAACCTAAACTCTGTTGCTTATCTATATTTCAGTACAACAAAATAGATCTTAGCTAACGGCAATCTGGGTCACTGCCTGTGCCTACCCTTCTGGGAAACCGCGCTCACAGAACAGATTAAAGTGGTCTTCTTTTCTGTGGGCGCCATGTATGTACGTAATGCTGCTGGTGTGTGGCAGCAGCTCATTACTAATAGAATACTACCAACCTATCTCTTCTCTTGGGCATCGTTAAAGGCCAAAGACCAAAGATTTGCACATACATCCAACAGAAGAGGGCACGAGGGTGAAAAGTGGACTATGGCAGAGGACTGCTTTTGCAATTTAGGAACTAATTCGTCAAGCAGAAAGAAAGTTCGAATTGGTCAAGTGTAAAGAAAGTTCCAATTGGTCAAGTGTGTTTATACCGCGTGCTATGGTTCTGATTTGACCAATTGGAACTTTCTTTACACTTGACCAATTGAAACTTTCTTTCTGCTTGACGAATTAGTTCCTAAGCCGCTTTTGCGGTCCTTATTGCCTATCTCTGACTGACCCTACCAGGGTTATTAGTCGAGTTTGTTTGTATAATTGTATGTTTGTCTTTAGCTGAACCGTCATGCTTGGCAATATTTTAGCTCTATATCCATTATTTTAGAGCGAGTCCTTTCGAGCGCTTCTCTCTCGCTCTCTCGACGTACGATGGCACGGGACGGGTATAACAGCGTAGCGGCGCAAATAGGCGCGTTTTGTAGGTTTTTGTAGGTTTTTTTTGCAGATATAGACTTTATAGGATTTAATCAATTAGCAGGTTCTCTGTAGTACTTCAAAATAAATATTTACATGTAAAAATTATGTCGAAAATTTTAAAATAATGTAAGAAATCATCAATTTTATTATATATATTAATTTATTAATAGTAGTATATTATTAATAGTAATATAGTAGTATTTTGGGGGTTAAAGTTGCTCGCGTCCGTAGGTTTACCCTTGAGACCCTACACGTGATCCCTGGGTGGTGCTAAATGAGTAACACTGACTGAGTGGTAGAGCCACGCTGCGTTGCAGCACGCATTGGGCCGGCTCGCCCGGCGTAATACCACCCTCTCACGAATATTCGGCGTGAAATAACGGCACTTGGTGCTGTTGTGTTTCGTCCGACCAGTGAGGGTTCCGGAGGCCCCTTCCCCCCCCCCCCCTCCCAATTCCTATTCCTTCCTTAAACCTATTCCTCCCGTAAAGGCCGGCAACGCATCTGCGATTCCTCTGGTTTTGCAGGTGTCCATGGGCGGCGGTGATTACTTTCCATCACGTGACCCGCCTGCTCGTTTGCCTCCCTCTTTTATAAAAAAAAAAAAAAAAAAAGTAAATACCTATACCATTTGATCTAGCAAAACAGTTTTGGCCGCATTTACCGGTGACTCGCCTTAACTGTTTTGAATGTTGAATTTACTCCCAAGTCTTCCACATCCCTTATCTTACCGGTTGACTGGAATGGATGGGAATGCCTTGTGGCGTTAAGTCCGCCTGTTGTAGTATAAATGGATTTTTTGAATTCATTAACAGGCAAGCACTTGACCTTCATCTCGCCTGATGTTAAGTGATACCAAGGATGAAAGGATTTAGGAACTAATTCGTCAAGCAGAAAGAAAGTTCAAATTGGTCAAGTGTATTTGTACCGCGTGCTTTGATTCTGATTTGACCAATTCACTTCACCCGGAATCCTCAACTAGGTACTAAATATATTCGGAGGTCCCATGCAGGTTTAAATACATACATGCATATAATCTCGACTATTATCCCTGAAGGATTAGATAAAGACTATAGGCAATGAGGACAGCAAAAGCAGTCCTCTACCATAGTCCATTTTTCACCAAATAGCGACTGCACATGTGCTCAGCTTGACAGGTGGTGAGCCCATCGCCGCTCTATGCTGATGGATGTTTGTTCAGTCTTTAGTCCGTTTAGTCGCCTTTTACGACACCCAAGGATAGAGAAGTGGTGGTAGTATTTTTTCACCGCTACGCGACACAGGTTTAAATAAAGATATAATAGTACATACCTCTTTGGTGCTAAGAACCTTAATTATACTTACCTAATTTATATTTATTGTTATGAACATCTACTGTGATGAAATTTCTATTTGTATTTCCTATAAAACTAATCTGAAAAAATCGTATCGACACCAATTGGCCGTTATCTATCACCGACGCATCAAACCCGTATCGAACCATCGAAAGTGCTTGTCGCGAACGCTATAAATTATATTATCGTCCATTAGTACGCGAGAAATAATTCACTGAGCGGATAACAGGTAAAATAAGTAATACTTAATTGAAGCCGCCAAACAAATATTTGTCATCCATTAGTGCTGTATCGGGTAATGTGTTTCGCGTGTAGCTCTCGAAACCGCCAATCTAGCGGGATGTATGCGTATTATCTATATATCTATTGATTGAGGAGGCACCCTCCTTTGATGTTGATGGGATTTTGACAAGCCTATATGGGGCATGATAGCAGCGTATTTGTAGCATGTGGAAACCTGCCGGCTCTAGGAGACAGGTGTGAGGCTAAAGTTAAACCTCCTTGTATGACGGATTAGTTTTAAGTTACAGTAAGTTGTGTAAATCAAAACATTGCGAATGTTGATGTCGATAACTGTTGAAACGGAAAATAACAGACTCCAACTTCCGGGTATTGTTTTTCTGTTCCTGAAGCGAGTTCTGTTCGGGCACAGGATAAAAGAACTGTTAAAACAAAGTCAAAGACGACCTTCGTGGTCCAGAGATCCACTGGGTAGGGCACCACCATCTCTGTCATCCCGGGTTCGATTCCCGTTCGTGTCAATGAAGAATTTTTTTCTTGGTGTTTTCAAATTAATAATTAGAATGTTAATCTAACTCTAACCAATAAAAACAAGTTTCAAAAGAAGCTTAATATTTGGGAAAGCTAATCGGTGTGAGAGGGGAAAGGTTATTATTATTATTAAAGTTAAAACCATTTTCTGCAAATTAACTATTTACAAAATCTTCGCGATCCTTGTTAAGTTTTCTTAAGTTTTAAAGGCGAGTTACTTTAAGTTACCTTTGTAATGTTTTATGTGTTTGTCTTTGCTATGTCTGTAACTTCTATAATAACAGGTAGGATACCTTTCTGAGATACCAACTTGTAGGCGTCGTTAAAGGTACCTATATCCAGTCTCCAACTTCAGTCTTAATTAAGTTAGATGTACGTACTGTGGAGTGTATGCCATGTTGGTGCACTGGCAGGTTCTATGTTAAAATAATTTATGATAAAAATTAAAATTTGAATTATGAAAAAGTAATGAGAACGTAAAAGGAGTTTTCTAGAGAGAACTGTCTGGTGCGAGTCACATGATATATAATTATTTTATTTGTTTTTGTAAGTGTAAATTGTAAACTAAATATATGCAATATTATAAAAGAAAAGCTTTTTAATTAATACCACGCCTCCGCAAGCTTTTCAGTACCTACATCTCTATAGTATATAATCCAGTCTTGAGTTTCTTGTTCTGGTTATTTTGTTCCTTAACGAAGCGTAGGTACGTTGCTATAAGTCTCTAACTTCCAGTCTTAATTTTTCATTTCCTGAACGGAGTGTCGGTAAGCTGCTATAATATAAGTACCCAGTCTCCAACTTCCAGTCTTGATTTTTCTGTTCCCCAACGAAGCGTACGTCGCTAAAGGGATAAAAAAAATTGCTTTAAAATGTTCGCCGCGGGCGTGACGCAATCGGCCGTCGGATCGGCGGCAGCCCGACGGAATTTTAAACGGAGTCGAGCGCCATTTTTTTTATTATATTAGACTCCTCAGTCTCACCCTAGTCTGTGATCGATCATTGCAGCCTTGGGTGCAGCGCCGTTGTTGTGAGGTGGCGAAAATTTTCTGTGTTTAGTAAATAACAAAAGCTGCTTCAGAACCTCCTCCTTTTATTGAAGTCGGTTAAAATCAATTGCCACGAATGTATGTTCTCGCATCAATTGAGAACGGCTCAACACATTTGGCTGATTCTTTTTTTGTTATAGGTATTTGTAATGACAAGCACAAAATTGTATTTTTTTTGGAAATTTGTAATTGGTTTGCTTGGCCGCTAGTATAAGATAAAATAAATAAGCTTTATTGTTGTAAAGGGCAGTATTGTCACTAAAAGTAATATCTACCGAACTTCCCTTGGATGGACTGGTTTATTAGTTATTTAAACTTTATCGGTTGTGATTGACAACTCGAAGAGTCACTGTCGATCTGTCCAATCCACAGATGACAACCTGTGCACCAGCCATGGAAGAAATATTTGTCATGATCCATAAACTTTCTTAAGTATATTTCTATTTTACGTGATATTATTATTTTTATTTTTACTATTATATCCTACATAAAACAATTACAATGGTTAAGCATTCACTAGTCCAATAATAAGTTTTTAATTCAAACGTCGTCAGCACAACAAACACAACAATCATTTCAACAAACAAGGTGACAATTGAAAGTACCTACTGCAAACTACAACACTAACTTAATATCGTTTGCGTCAAACAAACAAACAAAAAACGCTACTAGTTATCACACAACAGCGGTGCATAATGACAAGTCATTAAGTCCACAGCCCGCAGTTAAGCATGCTCAATGACTTTAAATGAGCAAAACCGCAAAATGCGAAAATGGCGCGGCCGCGTCCAACATTATATTGATTTCGACGCCATTAAAGCGAACCGGAAATTAAAAAGAAATAAAAACATATTGCTTTCCCGCGTACTCCGAACTTCACCCAATTTGTACGCGTTCTGTTTTCGAACTCTGCCCAATCGCGTTTAACTGAAAAAAAGTGTGAACACAACCCAGCCGCCAGACAATACTCAACTTAGTCTTGATTGGACAAAAGGCGAAAATTGGATAAACATTGTGCAGGAATTATGTCGCTTTGGCTCTGTCCTGCGTATGTAGAATACAGGGTAGGTAGATTTTATTTGGCATGCCATTATTGTCAGCGTGATATGATTATTATATTATCGGGCGATAAACGGGCATAAAAAAGATATATCGGCGAGGCAATCATCTCGGCCGGGATTATGACGTTATTACACTGTTTCGTGTGGATTTATCGAGAACACTTGCGCTAATTAGATTTGCGAATTGAGCGCCGCCGCTAATGGGAAGTTATTTGGCTGTTTGGCAAAAGCTTTTGAGGGCTGCCAGATGAGATTAACGCGATTGACACCCAGATTCGTGAGCTTTAGAACTAAATACTGATTAGATTACTAATAATAGGAACTTATTGGACGTGTTTTTATATCACTTAATATAGGTACTTATATAAAGCTCTTTTACATTAGGCGACTTAAAAATACAAAACAAAATCTGTCGCGCGTTCTAAACAAATGAGACGCGTTCTAAACCACTGCTGTGCTTTTAGTATAGGAACGTGCGGCAGTCGCGCCGCTAACGCTCGAAATTAATAACTTATCTATAGATTGTTTAGCCTCCTTCTTAAAGTGAAAAATTTGACGACATTTGTATGGAGCTTAAATAAAAAAAAAATTTTGAAGGTTAAACAATCTATAGATACGTTATTAACTTCGGGCGTGAGTCGTATAATGTAAAAGCACTCTTATATCGCCCACAAGTGAGTGTGTGGACTTTGACTTCTACATTATGTTATACCGTGTCGCGCGAGCGGTGAAAGAATACTCTTTCCTTGGGTGTCGTAAAAGGCGACTACCGGACTAAAGACTGCACATACATTCAACAGCATAGAGCGGCGATGGGCTCACCACCTGTCAAGCTGAGCACATGTGCAGTCGCTATTTGGTAAAAAGTGGACTATGGCAGAGGACTGCTTTTGCTGTCCTCGTTGCGCGGTCTCTGACACACACATCGCGGTCTCTGACACATCGTCCGCGTGAATACCTGTAACCCGTGGGAATTGCAACAAAACCGATCTTATTCTTTGTCTACATCATTTACTTACACAATAATCTTAAATTGCACATTTACAGATGTGGAAAGTGTAAGATTAGGTACATCGTTCACTAAATCAGCTGCGTTTTTTAGGTTTACGGCAAACGATGCCGATGCCGATGGACGATTGGAACAACACCGAAAATATCACTGACCATAAAGCTTTAGTTCCTCTGCCTCTTTTCAATGTAATTAAACTGGATCTAGTATCGCAATTACTCTTCAAACCTCTTTTTTGTTCTTTTTATACGGAAACATAGCTAAGCAGATCATCAGTGCCGCAGAAATGGTTTTTTAATAAGAAGCCTTTTAGATCATCCAAAACTCCAAAATCAAAACATCCCAAATCTTTAATGTTTATTTTAAACACAGAAACATTTTCTTTTCTGCAATAAAAGTTAACGAAAAGTTGCTTTTACTTTCATATTATACAATGGCAGATTTCAAAAATCCATCCAGTAGTTGCCGCGTAGTTTTTGCATATCTTAACGTACATCATACGAAGTCACATTAACTCTTGGGAGCTTTTTCTTTTCTAGGATAAAAAGTGTTTGAAATGTTACTCCATAGTTATACAGGATGGAAAAAAAGACCGTGGTTGAAGGAAAAGTACCCTTAACGGGGAATTAAAATTACCCGTGGACCCGGTAATGGGTCGACCCACCGGGTCCACGGGTAAAGACTCTTATTATTGATGATGGCAAATTTTACAGAAAGGAAACATTTCTTTATTTTTTATTTTTTATTTTTTTTGTCCATTGATTCAAATGATTACTAATTTTTAAATTATATTACCGCACTAGTGAGAAACTTATTACATTACGATACTGAAATCGGTGTAATAAGAGCTTCTTTACGAGCAAATGTGTTATAAAAGCGATTAACGGGCTAAAGACTCAATACCTAAGCACATGTGCAGACTGTGCAGTTTTTTCTTGCTGAAGTGTGGACTTCAAATGATTGTTTATTGTACTTCGACGTTGCATCCTCGAGATTTATATTCACAAGGTAGTCAGTCCACTCTTCAATGTACCAGGCATCCAACACATATTAAGAGCTATCTAAAAGAAATTTTATTAAAAAAAACATGAAACGTTACCCATAGTATAGACACAGGCGCCATCTAGTGAATACCAACCGAGTGCACGAGTTTGTCACCCGCGCTGTCATCGTCATTCGCTTTTCGTGTTCGGGCATCCGCACATCGTTACCCTAAAAGTGTCTGTGTAGCAAAAAACTATGTGCAAAAGGAAGCATGGATAATCATTATATACGCATGTGGAAAAACTGCGTAAAACTGGTTGGTGGTAGGGCTGTTAAGCCCGCCTGGCTAGCTACCACCATCTTATCCAAGTCTGTCGCCATAACAACGATGTTTATAGCATAGTTGTGTTCCGACAGTTAGAGTTAAGATAGCCAGTTCCTCAGTGGTTGAGGATTCCGGGTGAAGCGCGCTTCCACCTTCGGCCTTATCGTCACTTACCATCAGGTGAGATGAAGGCCAAGCGTTTACCCGTTACACGTAAAAAAAAAATAAAAAAAAATAAAAAATAAAAAAAACGACTATCGCCAAGTAAATCAGGTCAGTCAGTGTTTTAAATATTACATTTTGTAGATGTTATTACATTTCATAGATGTATTTTGTTTGATTGCAAATTGCAAAGACAAACGATTTTTAAAAAACTATGTGATTCGTTAGCGAATATACGACTCAGAACCTCTTAGTGAGACATTCAAAGTAGAAACGTTATTGAAATATATTTCATAGTACGTTTCCTTCTTAATTTCGATTAATACTTTCGCTAGTGCCTTTGTGGTTACCCACATTTTTTGACTTTTTCACTATTTATCGATTTTGAAAAATACATAAGACGTTTAGCTTTTGTAAATAATAATAAAAAGTAAAAACACATAAGTAGTACCGTGAAGTGATTACGGTCAGTGCTAGTATGAAATCTAGTATCGTGGCGAGATTACGATCGATATTACGGGTACCTACCCTATGCTGTGACGCGATTACGGCAATTATATTCCTCGCTCATTCCTTTCAAATGACGCTTCGTTTGCGCGAGGCAGTACCTACATTCTATTTTATTTTTTACTAATCTTTTTATTGGGGTGTTTTTTTGGGTGCAAGTGATTTCTACAAAATTTTACAGTTCCGCCTTACATACTGCACACTTATGTAGTACCGTGACGTGTTACGGTCAGTGCTAACATGAAATCTAGTATCGTGACGCGATTACGATCGATACGGGTACCTACCCTTATGAAGTACCGTGACGTGATTACGGTCAGTGCTAATATGATATCTAGTATCGAGACGCGATTACGATCGATATTACGGGTACCTACCCTTATGTAGTACCGTGACGTGATTACGGTCAGTGCTAATATGATATCTAGTATCGAGACGCGATTACGATCGATATTACGGGTACCTACCCTTATGTAGTACCGTGACGTGATTACGGTCAGTACTAATATGAAATCTAGTAAAGTGACGCGATTACGATCGATATTACGGGTACCTACCCTTATGTAGTACCGTGACGTGATTACGGTCAGTGCTAATATGAAATCTAGTATCGTGACGCGACTACGATCGATATTACGGGTACCTACCCTATGCTGTGACGCGATTACGGCAATTATATTCCTCGCTCATTCCTTTCAAATGACGCTCGGTTTGCGCGAGGCAGTACCTACATTCTATTTTATTTTTTACTAATCTTTTTATAGGAGTGTTTTTTTGTGTGCAAGTGATTTCTACAAAATTTTACAGTTCCGCCTTACATACTGCACACTTATGTAGTACCGTGACGTGTTACGGTCAGTGCTAACATGAAATCTAGTATCGTGACGCGATTACGATCGATATTACGGGTACCTACCCTTATGTAGTACTGTGACGTGATTACGGTCAGTGCTAATATGAAATCTAGTATCGTGACGCGATTACGATCGATATTACGGGTAAAATATTCTATGATGAAAAATTCTTGTCAATGACACAAGATGTTAAAAGAGACGCACACTCTTTTGGAGAAAATTTGGAAGAAAAGATAGAAGCTGCTAAGGCCGCTGACAAATCTGGTTTGCAAATACGGAATACTAACAACATTGGACCGCCAACTTCACTAAGAACTACGTCGCCCAGCAGGGAAAGTGGCAAGACCCATCCAAGCAACAAGGTCATGGGTTGCCAGGCCGGGTGGGAGCAAGCAAAGATTCCCGTATCCACCTCGGAGGCGATCACCGCAAGCACCGACGTCCGCCCGCTATCACACCACGACAGCAGTGAGACCGTCATTCAGACCGATGTTGCGTAAATAACAACCAAGGTAACCTTACACGCTGTACGTATAAATTTTTTTTTGTTGCCTCTGGTGTTCAATCGCCAATGACCCGGTAGTCTGACAGTACGTTACGGGTTACAAAATACCATTTAATAATACTGTAAAGCAAGCTACTGAACCGATCACTCCTAACTTTTCTTCGGCTGAAATAAGTAAGTTAATCACAGCTATATCTGACTTGTGCCAGTCAGGAGTAATATGCATATGAGAGGATGTCAAAGACCAATTTATTTCTCCCATATTCTTAACACCTTAAAGTGATGGATCGTCCAGATTTATCTTGAACCTAAAATCATAGAATAAAGCTGTTGCCTCATACCACTTTAAAATGGAGGACATACGGACAGCAAGCAAATTATTGTTCCAATACAGTTATATGGCCAATGTTGATATCAAAGACGCGTATTTTTTCTTTAGTTCCTATTAATGAAAACTACAAAAAGTATTTAAGGTTCAAATTTTTGGGACACAAAAGTAATACGTATGAATTTTAGTGCCTACCGTTTGGACTTAGTTCAGCACCTTATTATGTCTTTACGAAACTCATGAAACCGATCTATCCACCGGATTTATCTTAGAAACAGAGGTTTTTTTAATTCTAATATATTTAGATCTCGTGCCTTGGCCATTCTTATGAAGAATGTAAAAGTTTTGTTCTCGAAACTGTTTGTTTATTACAAAATCTAGGCTTTGATAAAAACTTCAAAAAGAGTAACTTGGAACCACAAAAGACTAGAAAATTTCTCGGTTTTGAATTAAATTCAGAAAATATGTGTTTGCAATTGCCAATAGGAAAACGAAAACGCATTCTTGAACAAATAAATATCAATAGAATACAATAAGTTCGTTTAAATAATATCACTTGTCGTCTATGCAATGGTGCGAGAAACGCAAAATATTTGTCTCTGCATCCTACATAAAATCTAAAGATAACTTCGAGGCGGATAAGGAGTCACGGCGTATGAATAACGATACAGAATGGCAAATGTCGGCACCTGTGTTCGAAAAAATTGTTCAATCGTTTGGGACACCTCTTAAAGATCTCTTTGCTACTTACCAAAATTATAAATGCAATAAATACGTCTCATGGCAACGAGACCCCTACGCCTTTGACATAGATGCATTCACATTAAATTGGAATATATTTTGTTTTTATGCTTTTCCCCCTTTCTCGCTCATATTAAAATGCTTCAGGAAAATAATTAACGACGAAGCCACTGGTGTACTAGTCGTATCGTATTGGCCGAGTCAACCCTGGTATCCCCTACTTAGCTCAGTAGCTCACCACCAATATACTTCGGCCCAAGTGACGATATGTTATTATCACCTTTCAGGACCCAGCACCCCCTTTGCAAGAAACTTATCCTGGTAGCATACAAATTATCAGAAAAGCATTTCAAAGACAATCGTTATGTAATGAAACCATCGAGGTGATCATTTCCTCATTGTCTACATCCTCACTAAAACAATACAATGTCGCTTTTACGAAATGGTGGAGTTATTGTGATATTTATAAAGTTGATTTCTATAACTCCCCACTTCCAATTCTATCAAAATTCCTTGCGGTTAACTGTTAACAGCAAAAATTGGTTGTAGTTCATTAAATATGCATCGTTCTGCTCTAGTTATTTAGGGCAAACGTTATAGTGAAGCTGATTTAGTTGTTCGATTTTTTAAAGGTATTTACAGGACTAAACCTAGTCATCCGAAATATTCGGAGATGTGAGATCCAAAGATTGTAATCGATCACCTTAGTAATTTATATCCAAATGAGGAACTTGCTCTGGAGTTTATTACTAAAAAATTAGTAACTCTGCTCGCATTGTCAACCGCACAACGAGTACAGACGTTATCTTCGAATTTCTAATTTAAAAATAAATAATAACTATGTCGAAACCATTGTGGATGATTTAATTAAAACATCTGCTCCAGGGCGACGACCGCCTTGTTTATTTATTTATCATACCATTTTTCTAAATAAAATTGAGATCTGCCCTGCAAAAACATTACTGTCCTACTTAGATATGACTAAAGTTTACAGAGATAAACCTAGAACGGAAAGGTAGAGGTAAGGCTCACCTGAAGCCTATTCATAATGCAACTAGTTCTACATTAAGTCGTTAGTTTAAAAACACCCTATTTAACAGTGGTATTGACACTTCTTTATTCACAGCACACACGTGTAAGACACGCGTCCACGTTCACCTCGGCAGCAAACAGAAAAGGCCTTTCAATAACTGCAGGATGGACTGGTAATTCTCTGGTGTTTGCACTGTTTTACAATCGACCCCTTACCATTGAGAATGACGATAATGCTTTGCAGCGGCTATTTACATTGATTAATTTCTAGCTTATCATTCATTATAATATTATAATATATCATACTGGTTTGTACTAATATGGTACCTAATTATATTTAATCGGTTATACTCGTAAATACTCAATTATAATAGTAACAGTTGAATTAAATCATATAGGTACTTAAATTATTTCGCAAAATTTGTGTTCTAAACATCTACCTTGTGAATATAAATCTCGAGGATGCAACGTCGAAGTACAATTGATGGTTAAACAAACTTACCTGAAGTGAAGTTTGACCGTAATTGTACGAGACGTTGCATCCGAAGAGATTTATATGAAGATCCCTCCCTTCCCTTACATGCTGGCCCCATATAAATTAATTTTGCATAAAAGCTCTAAAAGTGAATGACGATGACAGCGCGGGTGACAAACTCGTGCACTCGGTTGGTATTCACTAGATGGCGCCTGTGTCTATACTATGGGTAACGTTTTATGTTTTTTTTAATAAAATTTCTTTTAGATAGCTCTTAATATGTGTTGGATGCCTGGTACATTGAAGACTACCTTGTGAATATAAATCTCTTCGGATGCAACGTCTTGTACAATTACGGTCAAACTTCACTTCAGGTAAGTTTGTTTAACCATCAATTATACCTTAAACTTTAAATAAAAATCTCAAAAAGTTGTTGAATTAATATGTAAACAGTAATAAGTCGGGTCTTTATTCATGATTATTCTACTTATGACTAAAGACTTTTTCGTTTTTGTAGGCTCATTGTCATTTGACAGACAAAAATTTAAAAAAAAACTTTTTCCTAGTGGATAAAATGCTATTATTTCTTCGCTCTGGTCGAGATTCTATTTTTAAACTACATTACCGCACTAGTGTGTAATAAGCTACATTACGATGCTAAAATCGGTGGATGAAGAGCCACTTTACGAGCTAGTGTGTTGAAAAATCTATTTCTTTATCCGATGCTGAAAAAGTAATAAAAATTGGTCCAGTTCTGAAGGAGGAAACAGAGGACTACGAAACGTTGTTTTTCTGTGTTTTGAGAATGAGATGAGAATTTTGCATGCCACTTCAACGTCGGTTGTTATCATAAAATACAGGATTTTTTTTTCACATTTCACCGATTCGATTCCCGGGTCAAGCAGGTGATTATTCAAAAATCTTTAAATGCACTTATAATTATTTTTGAAAATAAAGGATTGTTTTCTTTCAGTAAAATTTGCCATCATCAATATTAAGGGTACGTTTCCTTCAAACTGCGATCTTTTTTTCCACCCTGTATATATCTTTTTAGTACATTATGCTATAACTATGTTTGATGTTTTTCTAATCCATTCAGTAGTTTTTTTTCACCCGGGGAAACGCAAAGGGCAATGTGTGACTCTTCTACCCCAAAAAAACATAGCGTAGTGGCACAGTATAAATATTTAGCTTATGTTTATACTGTGGTAGTGGCCCGCCAGAGAAAGAACTTACTTAAGTTTGGAGATACTCCAACCGCTTTAAGGCTAGTGGCGTCTAAATTCCCCATCCTAAACATTACTTTATTTCGGGATAATGAGGAAAACTGCCTATTCCTTGCCCGCTACGTCCAAAACAGGTATGGTCCGCGTGGATATTCTCCTTGCTGATCATCCATCAGCCTACATAGGTACTCACGGACAGTAGGGCCTAGAATGGTTAAGTAGTCAGACCTTTGCCTAGCAGTATGTCAGTCACCATGCTTGCCAACGGGTTATTGGTGATAACAAACCCGGTATTTGCACCGCGGCACCTTCGGATATCGGACCCACCTTGCTTTCCCACCGAGAGGTCTTAGCAGCCACACGTGTTTCTTTTTCTTCTCATGGTGGCACTCCATTACTAGAGGTCTGCCGCCAGTTTGCTGAATTCGCCTTTGGCCCTCGTCATTTGGAACAGTTCTTCCGGTCCATTCCCGAATGTTTCTAAGCCAAGATTTCTTTCGTCTACCGACGTGTCTTTTCTCATTCTCAATACTCAAAAATCATTGAATCAAGTATTATAAACTTTAAGAAACATATCCTACTACCTTTATCCAACTTTTTTTTTGGCTATTATAACCGGTTGGTATTTATCATGTCTTAAATAAAGACCAGCTATCAAACTTTTCCGTTCTGTAGGTTTGCAACAAAGTAGTTTGAAGGTTGTCTTTGGATGCGCTGGAGAACTCTTTAAATATTACTAAGCGTGTCAATTATGTTTTGAAAGCGATCTGATAGTTACCCATTAGGGGTAGCCAACAAGCAGCGGTGAGTGGCGGAAGCGGCTTCCGAGCGCGCGCCGGGATGACTGGATAATGGCGGTGACGCCACTTAATTACAACCCACTTAGGTGGTAACACTACACTTGATTACGCAGCCATTAGAAAAATATGGATCGGTAAGGAGTTCATAAAAAAAAACTTTATGAATATGAAGATTGAAGGAAACAGAGAAAGAGGAATCCCATGAATAGCCTGCGTGCTACATGACCTATAGCGATACTCTATTACTTACAACGATTCTCTCGATTCGCTAATAGAACAGATTAGAGAGTCGTCGTGTCTTATCAAGAAGTTAAGGACAGATATTAATTGACGACCTCCGTGGTCGAGTAGTTAGCACGCCGGTTCTGGCGTAGCAATCTCTGAGGTCCCGGGTTCGATTCCCGGTCGGGTCAATTTAGAAATAACGGTGTTTCGAAATTAATTTCGGGTTTAAAATTTTCGGGTAAGTTCAAAATCAACCTGAATCGCTGTAAACGTTTGTCCACAGTTTTCTTCGCAGCATCTGCATAGTATTTTTAAAAGGACTGCTCAAGTAAATATACCTACATAATACTTAATATAATCACGACTATTATTATCCCCCAAGGGTTAGTCAGAGACAAGGCAATGAGGACAGCAAAAGCAGTCCTCTACCATAGTCCACTTTTCACCAAATATCGACTGCTCAGCGTGACAGGTGGTGAGCCCATCGATCTATGCTGTTAGATGTATGTGCAGTCTTTAGTCTGTTAGTCGCCTTTTACGACACCCAAGGGAAGAGAAGGGTGGTGGTAGTATTCTTTCACCGCTACGCGACACGGTGAAATATCCACTGTCCAGTTAGTTAATACCTCCTCCAACTAGTGCCAGAGTTGGCTACGGCGACAGCGCGGCGCTGCGAGCGCCGGAAGTCATCAGGAAATGGCCACTAATGGTCGCCGCGCCGGAAGCGACGCCATTACCGGCGCTACTGGCTGCACAAATAATTACATAAAGCTTAATATCGGTTCGTTTATTTAGGTGTTAAATTACAACAAGTCTTGATACAAAGAGTTGTTGAGTTCATATTATGAAGCTTATGTAGTAGGTAGTAATTGAGTAGGCCTTTACATTTTTTTTGTAAATGACGTTAAGTACCTACAATTAAGTAAACCTGTGCATTTTCTTAGGCCCATTCTTCTTCACAGCTAAAAGACGTTCTAAATACGTAGGAACAAAAATATTGTGTTTTAATGAAGAGTACTTAAGTTTATTGCCGTTTTAAGTCGCCATGTGACCACGGACTCTGTTAAGTGTCCGAAACGCCAGGACTAAATAAAACTCCAATATATATATAAATTATATAAACTAAATATAAATTAATAAATTATATAAATTTTCCTACAGTCACACCAATTATATAGTCCAAGAGAAGCTTCGTTATGAAACTCGTTAAATGGTTACTAGACAACGGATAAACATACATAAAATACTTAAAAACATACTTATTATACATAGAAAACACCCAGACCCAAGAAAATTTAGAAAAACAATAATTTCTAGATTGACCCGACCGGGGATCGAACCCGGGACCTCAGAGATGGCGACACCATGAAAACCGGTGTACAAACCACTCGACCAAGGAGGTCGTCAAAATAAAATGTAGTAAATATACGCGAGTTTTATTCGTAAAAAGTATTTCATTCCGATGTGTATTGTTCGCGTAAACCTTATGAAACAATACAGTTTCTATATATTATATTTGAATTAAGATAGGTACTTTGCCTCCGACTTTGAATGTAGTATACATGAAATGTATGGGTACTTTCATTTATTACGTCTGAATAGTGGACAAGCTCGGTGGCGCATTGGCGCGTTCATGTTGGGATCTTGAAAGTTAAATAACTTTTGCAATGGCTAAAATTAAAGGATTAAAGGATGGCAATTAAAAATTTCCTCAGCTCCTCCATGAGGATATAAGTAATAAACTTTTCAAGATAGCAGTCTCAAAATTCTGGTAGTCAATCCTCGGTAGTCTAGCCTTTAAACGTCCTACTGTTGGGTACGGCTTACCACACAGGCTATAGACAGGCACATTAGGTGATTGTGCCACCTCTGGTCCACTATAATCCACACGCTATAACGCACTATAACCCACACGTCACACACAATAACCCACTTCGCTCTGGTCTAATGCTGGTTTGTCGGTTTTAATGGCTGTCATCTAGCGAAAACAACTGAGCCCAACAGCTAAACAAGCCTTTCGAAGCACGGATTCACCCATCACGAGCCCACTATCCATAAAGAACTGCTTCTGTCACGTAGCCCGCCACGTAAGTAGCAACGTAACAACATATTTCTGGAGTCGTACGAACTTCTCGACGTGGCTACATAATAAATAACCTGCGCTGACGATTTCTATCCGAGCTGTCCGAAGTTCTTGAACTAGCACAATAAATCAGGGGCAAGTTAAAAGGCACCGCGTCGGCAACAACCACCAAATTGGTAAGTTAACTTCAAAATTGGAAAAGTCGATGTTTTTTTGTTTTTATGCCTATTTGTATTAAATGAAGTGTGTCAGGATGGTGGATAATGGAAAGCTGTGTTATCTGCAAGAAAAATTAAATATGTATGTATGTGGAACGAAACGTAAGTTCGTATGAGAGAGAACAAAACGCAAGTGAGCGAGTGACGATGAGTGAGACGATGCATGAGTAGAAAATATGAACGGAAAGGACTGGGATTCGGATGGAGGACGTGTGCGTGCGTAGTTGACGTAGTAATTTTAATTAATAGAGATTGTATCGTGTAATGGAGAGCGTATAAAAAGAAAGCTGACAGAATTTTTGGATTTTCATTTCCCACATGTATGTATTGAATTTGCAGCTGTATGTTGTACCTATCTATGTAATAAATAACAGTTTTGTGGCTATATGTTACTTCACAGATGACGAATTTTCCAAAAATAAAATAAAATTATACCACTTTCAAGTCTTTCCGGAAACTCAAACAAAACATTATAATTTCGAATTTTAACATACAGAGGTCTTCTCCGTAATGTATATTTATTTTAAGTTACTAAAAATGCTAAGATGATAAGTATACCATTTACTTATCCCATGATACAATAAGGCTAATCTAGTTCCCGAAACAACAACAGGGTACATAGCTACCTAACTCGCGAAGTTGACAAATCTTAAACCATAATTTAAATTCTCAGAAACTTGAATAGAACATACCGAATGTCTGTAAAGTACCATTCTAAGGTTCCCGGAAGATAGCGCATTAAGCACATAACTCCCCAAGTAAATACCTAAGCGAAGTCACAGTAAATTAACTGCACTCGCAACGAGTTCTCAACTCCATTGTTCGTAAGAATTGTAATTACCTCTTTATCTACAACAATGTGAATGTGCTAATATGAAACCCGAGTGCTACTAGCTGTGCAGATTAAAAAATCATCCAGGATAATAAAGAACTTATCGGCTGTGAGATCTGACGCCACTGCCGAGCGAATGGAAAAAAAAGTAAAAAGGCGGGAATTTGATTCATAATGGCATCAAACATGGCGGCCTGATTGCGATCTGAACGCGAGATAAGAATGGGGTGGCTAGCTTTGTCTAGCGGTTGATTATTATAACAGAACAGTCATCAGCTCGTGTGTTTGTGCTATGGAAAATAATGTAACTATATCACAGGCAGTTGTTTAAGCTTTCTATGCTGGCCGCAGCTTGAAAGTTAGGACTTTCAAACGGTAGATTGGATTACAGCTTTTCAGCTGTTATTGACAGGTGAAGAGCTTTTGTTTCAGAGTTTTGTTATTTTAATATCCATATTTTGTTAGCTGAGAGTTGCTGAAAAACTAACGTTTATCGAAAATGGATAAAACTCACAAAGTTATTAATGTGTGAAGGTAATGCGTAGTCCAAAAGCTGATCACGATTATGCCGAAAAATAATTTTGAACTACTTACTTTTTCGACCATTTGACATTAAACATTTTTTGTATTCCATTCTAAAATGTTTTTATATGATATCTTTATTGTAGAAATTTTGCATTCACAATGCTATATAGATATAGGATAAAATGTTTACTAGAAAAAAAATCAACCAGTCTCAGGAAGCTCGAGTGGGATCCCACTCGAGCTTCCTGAGACTGGTTGATTCTTTTTTTCTAGTAAACATTTTATTTTTTGTTTTTATATGAGTTTTTCCTAAGTTTAAAAATATGACATTGTCCCGAGAAAAACTCAGATTATCTCTCTGAGGAGAAACACGTACTAACGAGTGACAGATACGGATTTTATTAAGCCCGTTTTTCTACGTTTTCATTGGACGTCCATCGGCTGATGATCATTATACACTACCAATAGACATTCAAAGCAATATTTTGTTAGTTCAATATGTATGCAGTACCTACGTCCTTTCCTTGTCCCATATATCCAATCTTTAGAATTTCTATCTTAGCGGTCCGCTTGCGAATTCGTCATTGTTATCAGCCTGTATCTTGACTTAAAAGCTCAGAATAATAACTAAACTAACTATAGGAGTGCTATGACATTTGAGTAGGCAATCCGTTTGGTCACCATTCGAATTACATTTGTATCTATAGGTCGCTTTTGAATTCGATACCTATCATAAATGGTGACCGGTTTTTTTTATCTTCGCTGGACATTTGACGTTTTTGTCAACTTATTTTGTCTCTTTTCTTTCAATATTTATGGCCCATTTGAAAAAATAAAATTCCGTTTAAATTCCTTCTATATGCGCTGCCTTCATAAGATCTTGGGCATATCATGGCAAGACAGGATCACAAATGAAAGGGTTCTAGAAATAGCACAGCTGCCTAGCCTGACCGCGTTTCTCAAACAGAGACGTTTGTGCTGGCTAGGGCATGTGCACAGGATGGAACCCTCTCGACTACACGACGTGTTCTTCTTGGTGCTGTCGCGAATGCAAAAAGAAACGTTGGGAGGCCATTGGCTCGCTTTAAGGATTGCGCTAAAAGAGACATGTCTGCCTTTCACATTGACCACAGAAACTGGGAAAAGCTTGCAGAGAAACGGACGGAGTGACGTAAACGCGTGTTGGAGGTTGGACGGTCGCAATTTTTGCGATAAAACCTGGTTCGCGGCACTCGCTGACAAGAGAAAGAGACAACGTCAAGGCGACTCAGTCCCATCTGTCGCAAACTTCTATTGTCAGGTCTGCGGTAGAACATGTCGCTCTCGCATCGGACTTTTCAGCCACCAAAAACGGTGTTTGCCCAGTATTGCACCATAAATCGTCTGCAATAGACGCAAAGGCCAATGATGATTTGAAAAAATAGGACTACTATACGAGTCCCATTTGGACTCCTTCTATGCTTTATTTATTAATCTGTTTCTAAGCTTTGTCTTGACAATTACTTAATAACACATCAAAAAAAGAATAAGTCAGACAGGTGCTGCAGCCGTTCTAAAGTGATACCCCATATTACACTACAGCATAGAAGGAGTGCTAAGACATTTGAGTGGGCACTCCGTTTGTTGTCAAACAATGCGATATTATGTGACAAGCACACGCAAAACTATATCCTAAGTAAATTACACGGGCGCGTTGGCCCTTCAATGTCCATTGAAGTATTTAAAGTAAAATATTACCCTTTTAATTACATTTTGTAGATCGCTTTTGCATTCGGTTGGTGACCGGGTATCCAATTTTTTTGTTTCACTTTACATTTGACGTTTTTAGCAACTTATTTTGTCTCTTTCCTTTCAAAGTTCATGGGCCATTTGAAAAAATAGGACAACTATACGAGTCTCATTTGGACTCCTTCTTTGCTTTAGTTTTTATTTTGAGGTAATAACTAGGCTTGCTCCAAAAAAGTTATTTCCGGGATTACCCAGCTCGACATCCGGGACTTGGGTATATTACGCGGGGCACAACATAAGCACATATAAAATGGTAAGTAAAAAAATATGTATTTTTTTTTGTAATTTAATAAAAATATCAATAAATCTAGACTGTGATTTTTGCGTAAAATTGCCAATATTGGCGTTCTTGATCTCAGAAACAAAAATACATTAAAAATGTTGACTTATTGAATAGTGTAGAATAGCTAATATTGGCATAGTTAGTAGCAGACTCGCTTTTTGTAAATTTTGCTTTACTTTTTAACCCAAAATTGCAGAGAAATTTTTTCATAAAACGCGCGAAGGCACTTTTTTGAGCTCCTAAAATGTACTACTGTTATAAACAAATGAAGTAAAAAAAATAGAATGATACTTATAGTCGTATAGTTCATAGCGGCCTCGGAATTTTAAGATATCATTTATTTTACATAGAAAAAAATCTTATTCTAAACCAAATAACTTCGAAAATCGCCTTAAGTTAACTGTGAATTTCTCCTATTTACGATAATATTATTGAGCAAAATTTATACCACAATAATTGTTACTTTATGATGACTTAAAGAATAAAGATTTTATCATGAGTTTATTATCCTATTTCGATAAAAACGATAAATACAACTGCAAAATTACTACAGAGTAGAGATTTGTAATGTTAAGCATGAATTTATTATCCTATTTAGATAAAAACGATAAATACAACTGCAAAATTACTACATGGGGAGCACTAAAAGTTTCCGGAATTAATAAGAAATAAATACTATAAAAGGTCAAAAATGAATATATTGTTTCTCAAAATATTCTCCCTTTGCGTAAATACACTTTTTCATTCGATTAAACCAATTTTGAAAACTTTCGTGCCACTCCTCCGTGGTGACCTCAGAAACGTGTTTTTCATAGTCTTCAACAGCCTCTTCTGGTGATGAAAATCGTTGACCGCGTGATTAGTTCTTAATTTTTGGGAACAGAAAAAAGTCACAAGGTCGGGACTGTATGCAGGATGGCTCATAAGTTTTACGTTTTACACCTTCAAAAATTCGTTTGTCTGTCTGGCCGTGTGGGAACTAGCATTGTCGTGGTGCAAGATGACACGGCGTTTACGGTTATTTTTACGGAGTTCGTCAATAATTTCCTGCAAACAAATGGTCGTGTACTCAGTCAACAACAACAACAGTAGCCACGTGTCCTAGTTTATAAAAAGAAGAAGCAATCATCCGCTTAGATGCACTTTTCACGCGCGCCGCTTTAGTTGGTTTCGGCTCATCTAAGACCCATACGCTGGATTGCTGCTTTGTTTTGGGATCGTAGCAATAAATCCATGTTTCGTCATCTGTTACTATGTCCCACACCAAATTTGACGCACCTTCGTTGAATCTGGTAAGCATGGCACTGCACCAAGTGATGCGGTCCGTTTTTTGAGCCTCGGTCAAATTGTGTGGGATCCACCGCGAGCACAGCTTTCTCACACTCGCACCCAAATGTTTGTGTAGGATTGATTGTATTTGATCTCATGCCTATGTCTAAGGATGCGCGAATCTCATGGTAGGTCACATGCCTGTCTGTTTCAATCATACGGCGCACAGCATCGATGTTTTTGTTGTTCACAGCGGTGGACGGGCGACCATCGCGAGACTCGTCACTGAGATTGACACGACCGCGCTTGAATTCTGCAAACCAGCTATAAATAGTCGTCTTGCATGGTGCTTCATCGTCAAAAGCAGATTGAAAGCTCTGTTAAGCTGTCAAATTACACTCAAAATCGTAGAAAATCTTACTACGAAAATTTTCCCGAGTTAAATCCATGTTAATGTAGACACGCAATTTTTAAAATAACGCCACAGTGTAAATGCAATTGACAGTCAGATGAAACAAACTGCATTCTACAGCCAAAGAGTTCCATTTTAAAATGTTGTAATTACTTTTTAAATATTGTTTATGTAAGTGGCCAGTTCCGGAAGCTTTTAGTGTGACCTATGTACTAATAAATGCGAAAATGGGCATTTTAAGCAAAAATCACAGTCGACATGTAATAGGCCTCTTAACCCGAGGGTAGTTGGTACGAGATAGATACTTATATCATAAATAACACTGATTTTTATCACTGATTTCCGGGACAAAAAGCGTCTTGCAAGCGGCCAACCGTCCCGGATTTTCCGGGACGTCCCGCTTTTGGGTCAATTTTGGGCCGTCCCGGAAAATCCGGGACGGTTGGCAAGCCTAGTGATAACGCTTACATAATTCGGCAATAGTTTTTTTTATTTATATATTAAGTAATATTTTTTTTATGTTGTTGTTATGGCTAAACAAGTCGTAAAGTCGTACCACCAAACAAACCAAATACGTACACAAAGATGTACCCCCTCCCCCCCCCCCCTGGGAATTAAACCTGCGGGACCTCTGGGTCTACGACTGGTGGCTTAACCACTACACCAAAGAGGCGGTTAAATTATCTCTGCAACCAACCACCAACTACATAGGTTTGTAAACATTAAATACAGTGACAAGCGCAGAATCACAGCAGAGCAATAAACACCAACGTTGGGCTAAGCTCGCCCACGGAACGAATTGTAATTGCCCAGGCCCTACCAAAACGGTATCGCGCAAGATCAAAACAACATTTGTACCGAAATCATTTATCAGCGCTGATTCTGTTTCCATTTGTCGCCCCCGGCCTGCGCCACCCGCCCTATGATTGTAAGTGTGCGGTTTCATTACCTTAGAAATAGCGACGAACAGAGCGATTCTGTAAAAAACAACATTTTTACCGAAATTATTCATCAGCACTGATTCTGTTTCCATTTGTCGCCCCCGGCCTGCGTCTTCATATGATTAGTATGCGGTTCCATTACCTTTGAAATAGCGACAAACAGTGCGATTCTGTAAAGGCTCGATCCAAAACTCAATCCGCAGTGAGTCATATCAGATCCGTTTTCTTTAAATTTAAATTCCTTTCTACACAAACGTCACAAAGGTCACTCTTTATCGGAATCAAAGGGAACGTGAGGGTTGAAGTGAGCGAGTTTACGATCGGCTGTAGAGAATCGCCATGTAGCTATGTTGCTAAGTCGCAGTTTGTGAATTTGTTACATACATCCATATAGCAAAGACCACAGTTTTCCAATTGCAACAATCATAGCAATTTAATTTTTTTTTTCAACATTTGTATTTTATTATCGCCTCGGCGACAGAGTGGCGAAACTCTCGGCTCAATATCCGGAGGTCCTAGATTCAATTCCCAAGTCGGGCAAGTGTAAGTGAGATTTTTATGTGCATAGCCCAGGTTTGTGATCACAGAACCGCATTTGGCAAAGCGTGGTGATTGATCAGCACCCATTAATTGTAACTATGATTTGATTCTAATAATGGGGGCCTTTGCTCAGCAGTAGGACACTTAGGACAGTATATAATAGTCTATAGGCTATACTTATTTTTCTTAGGTTTCATTTATAAGCCTTTCCCATCTGTATTCTAGTGCACTCTTTTTTAACCAGAATTCAGTTAAACAGAACAAGTAATACTTCTTGGCGACAGAAATAGGTATTAAACTGATTGACATCTTCATTCGTTCGTCGTGTCAGATTTGTAAAGAATTCAGTAGCATTCTCAGCTCACTAGCTAAGCGTTCTCCGCATAATTTGAGAAACGCTGCCGCGTTAGTTACCGTGTTCGCTCCCACCATGCTCAGACCCTTACCGGTCTGCTATAGCCACACTAATCTGTTCCAAGGGAATCGCGTCTTGTGGGGAGCTCGTCATTAATACTCGTTCGCGGCGACATGCGAGTTAAAATTTAATATTTGAATTAAATCCTAGCGTCTGCCATGAATACCAAACTACTCGGCGCAAGACTGTTGTTGTAGTTAAATTAGCTTCTCCAATTTCATGATGACTACAAATATTTGTGGTATGCGGAGCATGTTCGCATTTATATGTAGATTTGCATTTGATTCAGAAACGTGTACGTAAGTTTCTACTGACATACCTACATGTCGAATGTTGATGTTAGAGCTATTTGCTTCTTACCTTGGGTTTTTATATTCCTCCCAGCGAGGAAACGAGCACCCTCTGGACACCGGGAGGTGGTGAATATTACTGTATTAGACATCTTTCAGGCGGCTGACCAACGTTATGCAGTCTCCTACTGGTTAGTAGGAGACTGACATACTTCGGTCAGGCAGTTGAACAGACATTGCCTTAGACCCTGAAGGGATCATCTAGGGTGAAAGCCGGATAGTTGCCTCAGTGGGATACTTGCCCCGGTTTAGAATACACTATGTTACGGACATTATTGGCGTTAGCGCTATACTATAATTCTAAGTACCCCTCCCGTGGACATCAGTGTCATATGAACAGACGCACGCGTTTCGCTCATGCGAGCGAAAGTCTTCCGTGGCGAAACTTCGACAGGGGTTGAAACTATATTGGTAAGTAATTTCTTTTTAATATTTTTATTACTGTTTGTAGTTTCAATCCACTTTTTATTTCTTTGCATGCATCAGTGTTTAAATTACACTGTTTATTATGTTTTATTGTTGACTAGTTTTTATTTATTTTGCAAATAAAAGGGGCAAGTATCCATATCAAAAAGGATAGTCGCCCTAGTTACTTTAGCGGATAGTGCTCTAGGGGCAAATTTGCAACTATAATTTCTTTCACGAGCAAACACATTTTTTCTTTTGGTGTTTTTTCTAACTCATGTAACTATAACTTAGCTTAAATAAAAATAACTTAACTGTTTCATGTATTCATTCTAGGTGATTAATATGCCGCGCAAATATCAGCGTAAATCAGGCGTGGGGCCGCGCCACATAAGCTGGACAGAACATAGTTTGTTTTTGTTTTTTTTATATATAAGAAGGAGGCAAACGAGCAGGCGGGTCACCTGATGGAGAGCAATCACCGCCGCCCATGGACAACCCGCAAAACCAGAGGAGTCGCAGATGCGTTGCCGACCCTTAAGAAAGGAATAGGGTTAAGGAAGGAATAGGAATTTTGAGAGAGAACTCTCACATTTCACGCCGGATATTCGTGAGAGGGTGGTATTACCCCGGGCGAGCCAGCCGGCCCTATGCGTGCTGCAACGCAGCGTGGCTCCACCACTCAGTCAGTGTCACTCATTTAGCACCACCCAGAGTCACGTGTAGGGTCTCAAGGGTAAACCTACGGATGCGAGTAATTTCAAAGATTGGATAAAAAACAAAAAGGAATCAACGAAATATCATGAATGAACCCTGGCTTTGATTAATTAATGGTAATGCCAAAGTTTATTGTGCCATATTGTTCTACTTTTAAGGTACTTATATAATAATATTTTATTAATATTTGGGGGCTACATTTTTATAGTTTTTAAGCATACAGTTCAATAATATTTTATAATGTTGATTAGTACTTAATAAAAGATTGAGGAAAACAATAAAGACTGATTACACTGATATAAATTTGATTTTATTTAAAAAACATTGTGAGGCGTCTATCCCCGCACGAGACAAGTATCCTCCCATGCATTTTTAACGTTAGGCAACTATCCGCTAGAGTAGGCAACTATCCTTGTTTGAAGAGGTCAAATAAATCAGGATTTACTCAAAACCATTATTAATTATGTTTACAAAACTGGGCTACTATAATAGATCAAAGATTTATGTTTTAACATACATGTTGCATTATTCCTAATAAGTACATATTTATTTTATTTTATTGGCAACGGGTAAGCGCTTGGCCTTCATCTCACCTGATGGTAAGTGACGATAAGGCCGAAGGTGGAAGCGCGCTTCACCCGGAATCCTCAACCACTGAGGAGGAGGGATTTTTATAATAGAGCTTTTTTGGAAAGTGGGGCGACTATCCGGCTTTTACCCTATAGCACAGTTACATATTATGTGAAGCAAACATACAAATAATGCAAAGTTTTCATTGATTAATTTAAGCAATAAACATGCAATGACGACAGAAGCTTTGAAATTTTAGATTTTTTTTCATGGGTAAGTAATCAAAGATATCTGTCAAACCATGGGGACATCGTGAGGACACGTTTTAATGGATTCATCATCATCATCAGCCTATAAACGTCCCACTGCTGGGCACAGGCCTCCCACGTGGACAATAGCACCTGGGGATATTGGGCCATAACCCACCACGCTGGCCCAATGCGGGTTGGTGGATTAATTACAATTATTGTTTAAATTGACTATTTAGACAGTGAATTTAAATAATTGAACACTTTATTCTTATCAAATGTTAAATCTACTTGAGATTGGGGGTTAAGTTGCTCGCGTCCGTAGGTTTACCCTTGAGACCCTACACGTGACCCCTGGGTAGTGCTAAATGAGTGACACCAACTGAGTGGCAGAGCCACGCTGCATTGCAGCACGCATTGGGTCGGCTCGCCCGGCGTAATACCACCCCCTCACGAATTTTCGGCGTGAAACAATGGCACTCTGTGCTGTTGTGTTTCGTCCGGCGAGTGAGGGTTCCGGAGACCCCCCCCCCCCTTCACAATTGATATGGCAGCGAACTTTAATCTAGATTTACCCCAGGGGGGTACCGATACATCCGGTGTCGGAGAATCCCCCCCTGAGCGTTCTCGCTCAGGCTGCCCTACGTATTCTGGGGAGGGCAAAAGTCCGCTCGTGCCAAGGCACGCTGCAGGCAGGAGAAAGGCAAGATAATTGGCACCCCCTCCTTCGCTTCGCGTGGACTTCTGCAATATCAGGGGAATCCACTCTAACTTGAGCGCCGTCCATTACCACCTCGAGACGGCGAAACCGGCCTTGCTCTTCCTCACCGAGACGCAGATATCCCCCCCTCCTGACATCTCGTACTTGCGCTTCCCGGGATATAACCTGGAACATGCATTTGTGCCACGAGCCGGTGTTTGTGCCTATGTCAGGGAGGATATGTGCGTTCGTCGCCTTGGCAATCTTGAAGATAGGGACCTCTTCATCTTATGGCTGCACGTCGACTGCGGACGTCATCCTCGCGTCTACGCGTGCCTGTATAGGTCCCACAGCGGTAACATCGGAACTGACCAACTTATCGAGACCGTCCAAACAGCGACAGACTCCCTTCTCCAACGGATCCCCTCGGCCGAGATTGTGGTATTGGGAGACTTCAATGCCCACCACGTCGAATGGCTTGGTTCACGCACAACTGACCACGCGGGTAGAGCCGTTCATGACTTCGCTTTGGCCTACAGTCTGTCCCAATTGGTAACCGAGCCAACACGGGTTCCAGATGTGGAGGGCCATGCACCTTCTTTATTGGACCTTCTGCTGACCTCGCACCCAGACGGCTATCAAGTTTCTGTTGATGCACCACTAGGCTCATCAGACCACTGTCTGATTCGCAGCACTGTGCCTCTCACAGAAAGTTCAAAACCGCAACCAGCGGCTAGCCGTCGAGTCTGGCATTATAGGTCAGCGGACTATGATGGGATGCGAAGCTTCTTTGCGTCCTACCCGTGGTGGCGAGTTTGCTTCTCGCTGGATGATCCTGATGTCGCCGCTGACTCTGTTGTTGATGTGATACTGCAGGGAATGGAACTTTTCATTCCAAACTCTGTGGTTCCCATTGGCGGCAAGTCCCAACCATGGTTTGGTCGTTCCTGCAAAATGGCGTCTCGCCAAAAGCGACAACATTACCAAGCCTGGGCTAATGCGGTGTCATCAAAGGATCCAAACACCAGTGCGCTCAGAAAGAAGTACAACTTTGCCGCCAGATCCTTTAAGAAGGACATAGCCAAGGCGAAGTCATCATTCATAGGTAGAATTGGCGAGAGGCTAGTGCGCCTTCCTTCGGGGACGCGTGCGTTCTGGTCTCTCGCCAAAGCTATCTTAGGGAATTTTTGTCAGCCGTCCCTACCACCATTGCACAAGACCGATGACTGCCTGGCCTATACTGCAATGAAGAAAGCCGATCTCTTGGGCTCTCTTTTCGCATCAAACTCGACCTTGGACGATGGGGAAAGCTCTCCACCAACCATACCGCATTGCGCTTGTACAATGCCAAACGTTCAGTTCCTGCAAAGGTCAGTTCGTAAGGCTCTTTTTTCCCTTGATATCCATAAGGCGAGTGGGCCTGATGCAGTTCCACCCATTGTGCTTCGGACGTGTGCTCCTGAATTGGCACCAGTTCTAACGCGCCTTTTCCAGCTCTCTTTCACCACTGGCGTCGTCCCGAGCTCTTGGAAGACAGCCCTTGTCCACCCGATTCCAAAAAAAGGCGATCGCTCAGATCCGTCCAACTACAGGCCAATAGCTATTACCTCTTTACTCTCCAAAGTAATGGAGTCCATTATAAACCGCCAGCTCTTAAGGTACCTAGAAGAGAACCAGCTACTAAGTGATCGCCAGTATGGTTTTCGTCGCGGTCTATCGGCTGGTGATCTTTTAGAGTACCTTACTCACCGATGGGCGGAGGCAGTCGAGAGTAAGGGGGAGGCACTGGCAGTTAGCTTGGACGTAGCGAAAGCTTTTGACAGGGTATGGCACAGGGCTCTTCTCTCTAAACTTCCATCATACGGGCTTCCTGAGAAATTGTGTTCATGGGTTGCCAGCTTTCTTACTGGGCGTAGCATCAGAGTCGCAGTCGACGGTTCGTGCTCCGACATGAAGCCCGTGAATGCTGGAGTCCCGCAGGGGTGTGTGTTGTCCCCTACTCTGTTTCTTCTGCATATCAATGACATTCTCCATAACAACAGCATTCATTGCTATGCAGACGACAGTACTGGGGATACGCTCTACACCGGGCAAACTAACATGTCTCTGGAAAGCGTCATCGAGAGCCGGAATAAACTTGTGACTGACACCGAGAACATGTTAAGTCATGTCTCGGATTGGGGCCGACATAACCTAGTCCGCTTTAACCCCTCCAAAACACAAGTTTGCGCATTTACCGCGAAAAAACATCCCTTCGTCGTACCTCTGAACTTTGAGGGAGCTCCCCTTGATACCAATCCGATTATTGGAATCCTTGGCGTCTATATTTCGAGTGACGTTCAGTTTCGTGGTCATTTGGAAGGTAAAGCTAAATTAGCTTCGAAAAAGCTGGGTGTGCTTAATAGAGCGGGTCAGTATTTCACGCCGGCCCACCGTTTACAACTGTATAAAGCACAGGTCAGGCCGCATATGGAATACTGCTCCCATCTCTGGGCTGGAGCACCCCAATACCAACTCCTTCCATTTGACCGCATTCAACGCAGAGCTGCTCGAATTGTCGGCGACGTGGTTATTTCAGGTCGGTTCGATCCACTGGCTCTTCGGAGAGACGTTGCGTCTCTCTGTATATTGTACCGTATATATCATGGGGAGTGTTCTGAGGAATTGTTCGGCTTGATCCCTGCCGCTAATTTCCTTCACCGCACTACACGCAATCGACTGTCATTCCATCCACATCACCTTGATGGATGGCGGTCTACTACTGTGCGATTTTCAAGAAATTTCTTGCCTCGAACTACAGTGTTGTGGAACCAGCTCTCGGCGGCGGTATTTCCGGACCGTTACGACTTAGGGATCTTCAAGAAACGAGCCTATTCCTTCCTTAAAGGCCGGCAACGCGCCTGCGATTCCTCTGGTTTTGCGGGTGTCCATGGGTGGCGGTGATTACTTTCCATCAGGTGACCCGCTTGCTCGTTTGCCTCCTTCTGCTATAAAAAAAAAAAAAGATTATTTTACATAATCGAAAGCTGGAGGTCAACGAGGATAATGATAACTACCTCAGTCTGAATAGGCAGTCTCAAACAAGGTGCAAACAAGTCTAATTTTAATTCGTTGCGTTTCATTTCACACAAAATTCGTTTACAATTTAGGTCTTTTGGTATTTCAGAGTAAAGTAGGTACCTACTGTGTTTTTATAAAACGGTGGTAAATCTTAATCATCTTATTTTAAATTGTATATAAGTAGGTAGGTACCTATTTTATCATGACCGATTAACACGAAACGACAGAACATAGCAAAACAAATGGGTTGTTACCCAAAAAACTAAAGGTGATAAAAACAAATCTTTTCCCATTTAGGCAACCGCCCTAAAACAACAAAACGCTAGCAAGTTACAATAAAAAAAAAGAGAGAGACCTGCAAATGCGCCCTCCGTAACTCAATTGCGGCCGATCTATTTTGCGCCGAACCCACGCCGTATTGCGTCCCACCCCATCTAAATGATAATTCGAGGGCTCTCCTTACAATAAAAATTATTGTGACCAGTTTATTTTATTACGTTTTGTATTGCGCTCAAATACCTACACAACTGTCAGGCGTTTCGTGCAGCACAAAAAGAATAAAAAACGCCCTTACTGCCCAAAAAATAAGAGCAACGAACTCCTTTTACCAACATGTTGAAGTTTGTCTGCACGTTTAAACTTGTCGCACCCTGTCGTCTTGTCCAAATAGACAGTGATTTGACGCCTTACCCTTTGACCAATCCGGCTAGGATTGACTATTCGAATGGTGTCGTATAAATTTCCCTACGCAGTTTATAGCTGATACGTTATTCGTTATTCAGCAATCTCGTGCGAATATTCTTGAGATTTTCTTGGATTATGGTATAGGTATGCGTGCGTGACGTACCACGTAAAACCAACCAACCACACTTGTGTTGAATTATGCATGCTTATGTGACGGCGATATACTGACTAATCTCACTGACTGACCTACTGATAAAGAATTTTCAAAACTATTGCTGGTGTTGTTTGTATGACAGTGTGTTGTAGTGAATATTACTACTTACTTCCTTTTAAGGGTTACAATACCTGCTATAAAATTAGTCGTTTCTTAGTAGATACCTTTAATAAGTATTAAAAATATTTAAAGTATCATAAGTATAACAAACCCCCAAGGATCGTTACACGCGAAATACCTATACGCTTAAAACAAAAAGGGAAGATACGGCATGCTCCCAATGATGTATAAAGTTATAGATGCGTTGTACACGCTCTAGAATGGCAATACGAATGTAAGGTAATTGCCCGACTCGCATTCAGTCAGGCACGCTCTCGCGTCCCGGCTATACATCGCTACAGCGCGGGAATTTATCAAGTTTTTCGTGGCCAAAATGCCTTCCTGTGTTTTTAGGCGATCCACAAATTACACGGCAACTTTTAGAGACAAGAAAAACGTGTCATTTCATTCGTAAGTACTGATTTTTTTTAAATTAAACATTAAATGCCCGATAAATAAACTGCTGGCTGCTCCTCACGTGGGTAAAGAGTGAGATGTAATCTGTTCTATGCGTGAGAGTGAAACAGACTATGTTAGCGCGGTCTACTGGCGGCCGTTGCCATGGAAACTCACATGCGTATAGAGCGAGATGTATATTTATCTCTTTCTAACCACATAATGTGTCTCTTGTTAGCGCAACGTGTCATAATAAATAACTGTATACGTAGATACAGTACTACTTGCAGCACTTTAAAATGCAATAATGTTAGCGTGTAACCTGTCTATCTTTTATATGTCTTTGCATGCTCCTACATAAAGTCATTCAAAATTTAGTCCTACTCAACTACTTAAGCAAACACTCACACACGCACACCTAGACCTACAAAGTGTAAATCGAGCGAACGAGATAAAGCGGTAAGTTTCAAAGTCAGCGCGAGGGAGTCAGCGAGCAGCGCGTTGACGTCTCGGCCGCTTCGCAACAGACGAGTACGTACGACCGATTCCAACGCCACTGCGGAGTAGCGTCTTTCTCTTTTTTACACAGTAGAATATCCGCAATAGTGCGATGTAGCCTGTTCGCTTGGCAAATTGTGACTGAAGTGAAATTGTGCCTTTAGGCCTTATTTTGGCGGCTCACTCACGAGACGCTAATGCCGTATCTTCCGTTTTTGTTTTAATCTAAGCCTATACGCCATTATTCAGTTACTGTTGAAGTTACGTGACTGCTACCAATTAAAATTGATGAGCTTTATTAAAAACTGAATTTTGAAACTGCAAAATAACATACAAAGTTATACAAAAATTAACCACTCATGGTCAATATAAAGTTGTGTCAATTTTGACATATCGGGACTACAAGTCATGGGATCCTTGAGCACTTGACATTTTCCGTGTGGTTGCATAATATGTCGTTCCATTTGCTTTAGGGATTTTTTGGAAGATCGCTTCCGTCCATTCTTTTGATGCTGGCACTGCGCTCACACCTCTGACTAATCTCTGAGGCTTTATGGCACTCCGGATGGTACCCGCAGCTCTTCTGCCACCTTCTTTTTCTTCTTCTCCAACCTTTGGGGGTATCTCAGGTTCCACACTAGATTCGCCTTTAGCTTCTGCTTTAGAAGTTTTCTTCTGTAGTAGAAATTAATAAAAACAAACATTTGAACACTTTGTAGTTATAGTACATCCACATACTTACATGTTACAGATATGAAGGAAGAGGAAATATCATTATGAAATGAAAATAAATAATTATGAAATAAAATGTAAATAACACCAGCCTAAACGTTCCCACTGCTGGGCGCTTGCCTCCCCACATGGACCACAGCGTAATCGGCCGTAATCCCCCACGCTGGCCCAATGCGAGCTGAGGAATATAAAACTGTAGGTACATAAAATAAAAGAAATACTTTGAGTAATTAATGAGACATTTTTATTTATAGCCTTATCCTTAACCAATGGTATATAATTTTGAACGTAAAGTTCCAATTGTAACTTACTTTATGGTTGAGTAACCACAGAAGTCTGTCGCTTTTAATGCGCGGACTCATGATCGGGTTTATTTGTGCTATGTAGACGGTCACCCATCTGAAATATTACTTCTGTTGCATACACTGAGAACTACTTTTGTTCGATGAATCGAATGGGAAGTGGAGTTCATGTTAGTTAAGTTTTTAATGTAGTGTAGGGCTGCCATAAATGCTGAGATGCCGACCGGGACATTTAGAACAGAAATAGGGTAAACCATGGCTTATTCACAAACTCTGGTAATATTTAAGAAACTTTAAAAAAAAAATCACAGATTTCGCAGTCCCAGCAAGAATCGGAGCATTAAAAATGAATAGGTACAAAAAATTGCGAAAAAAAATTAATTTTATTTTGAATACTTAACACATCACAAGTTTAATAATAAGAAATTTTTATTGAGATATACTTTCCTAATATTACACAACTACATTACTTACAAGCCGAATTATTAACATACAAATGTATAACACTGAACAAAACAGAGAATACCATTTTCTTTTCTTTTACAAAAGTGAAGTTCATTAATGGGGTGTAAGGGGGCCCCGATGAATTTCACTTTTCCAACTCGAATGGACCTTCTCGCCTGTATCTGCATCTTTTAACACCATTAACAAGACGATCGGTCAATAATCATCGAAGCTGCATCACTTTTATATATGGAAATACCCGTTTTTCTACAATTCCAAATCTAAAGAGACCACCTACAATTATTAACCGATTTTCAAAATTTTTTCACCAATTTGTAACTAAACTAATACCATAGGACACTTATGTATTTTTTTCTCAAGTCTATCTTTTAAAATATTTACAATTTAGTAAACAAACACCCCTCAAAAAACCCGTTTTTTTAAATTTTTTTGAATTTCCAAATAAAATTACCAGCTGATTTTCAATATTCAAACGCTCGTGAAAAACGTGTCTCGATAAATTCAGCAACTCTTGATACTAAGTATTTCTATCTCGATCCTCCCATAATCCTCGGAGCTATGGCCAAAATACATCTCAGGCGATTTACATCTGAATAACTATTTTCAATGGTAAAAAAAAGGAAGTCAACTCTTTTTATCTACTCTACATTTTCCGTGACACTTTTCTTTGTCCATTAATATTTTTGGTAGATTTGACCTTTTTCAGTAATTCCTTTTCCTCTTGTAATTATAAAATTCTGTGCACGTCATTTTATAATTATAAACGCATTAAATGATGCTTTCGACTGTGCTTACACTAAGTGAATTTCGTTCTTTCGTCCACTGAGATGAAATTAACGAAAACACATTGACACATTTTAAGAATATTAGCTTTTCTTTCCTGTTCTTCAGTTTTATCAAAAAAGTATTTCCATTTTTTGCATATCTTTAGCGTTCCACTTATCGGTTATTTCACTTTCAAGAAACAATTTTAAATACATAAATTCTTCATACATTGAATCATCTAATACGCAGCCCTATCTTACGAATTGTATGCATGCCGAGACAAATTACTAGTTGTCCGGGACACCGGGACACATCGCTTCAAACCGGGACATATCCAGGTGTACCGGGACGTATGACAGCCCTTATCTAGTGCAAACATTATAATAAACATTATTATTAGCATCTTGTGATATTTTATCAGTTCATGGTAACATGAAGGGGGTTGTTATTCCTGTGTCTTAAGACTCTAACGTTCTGAGAAATGGTTTGTTCAAAGTACCGACGTATTTGGTTTTTATATTTTTTAATAGTTTTATATTAAACTTACAAAATCCACATGCAAAAAGCTGTCATCATTATGCAGCATCTGACGATTCTGGAAGAGAAACATTAATTGTATCATGGGGAAAGCAGAAGAGACCATGCAGAGGAATCCAAAGTCAAATAGTTTTCAAATTAGAATAATTCACAGGTACTTATTGACGTCAAAAACTAATAAAATAACAGACTATTAGTAAAAACTTAACTACTGTATCTACCACCAATTCGGATTTTGGGAGAGTCTTCGACTGAGATAAAGCTGGCAAGAAACTTAAATTCGTCGTAGAATGTTGTCTATTTTCTTCATACAAAAGTTGTTGTTTTGTCACGTAGCCCAAACCCCTAGAGTTTCAGTAAAGATGTGGGACTACACTGAGATCTCGCACGGACTTGACTTGAGAGAATTTAACTGTTTTGTTTTATTTGCCAAGACTCTCAAGAACACTTAGCGGTTTATAATCTAGCATTATACATACATACATATAATCACGACTATTATCCCTAAAGGGTCAGTCAGAGACTAGGCAAAGGGGACATCCCCTCTCCTTATTCACTAAGTTTTATTTGTACTGGCACCTCGAGAACAACCGTCAGGTTATGCAAGAAGTGCCAGACGTCCCTGCGCCTGTAAAATACTCGCGCAGGAGACTATCTGCGTTAGGTCTTGACGCCAAATCAGTTCCCGCCGAAGCGCGCTCTTCATTCGATACTCATAAGACTAGTGTCTCGGGAGAGTTTCCCCGTGAACACTTGTAGTTCACTATGCCTATTGTCCAGATAGGTAACCGAAGCTGTCAAGCTCGCTCACTTCTCGTTGCACGAAGGGCACAACTCGCAGTTGCAACTGCTCGGGTCGTCGACTCTAAAGTCAACTCCCAAGTGGCCACCTTGGTCGCGGAGTAGGAAGGACACTCACTTCTCGGAACCCATCCGAGCGCCTAGCCAGTTCCCAAGTCCTACGCGGCTGGCTGAAACGGAGGCCACGGCATCTAGGGGGCCGCCTCTACTAGTTCGCCAGACTAGTACCGGAGATGTCAACACCAATGTCCAATGAGAACCACCGGACAAAGCTGCCAACTTAGAGTGAGTTTCTCACGTTCTCCGCAGGAATTTTCGCTTCTGGTCCCACAGAGACCGCTACTAGGCCCCGCTCGCTGTGCGCGGGTTTGGACTCCTGGCACACAATACCAGGACAAACGAACATTCCCAAGCTCTACAGCTAACCACAAGCCACTACGAGTCCAACCCACGTCAGGAAACCCGCCGGAGGCGCCGGTTAAGGCACAACCAGCGGGGGGCATGGAACCAGAACCCTCCTTCTCTGGGGTAGTACCTATTCCTGAGAAACACAGCCGGACCCGTGGTTCCAACTGCGATACCCTATCTATAGGGGTCAGTAGATAGATAGGGACAAAGGAACAGTAAGAGCATTTCAACCATAGTCCACTTTTCACCAAATAGCGACTGCATTATGTGCTCAGCGTGACAGGTGGTGAGCTCATTGCCGCTCTATGCTGTTGGATGTATGTGCAGTCTTTAGTCCGTTAGTCGCCTTTTCCGACACCCAAGGGAAGAGAGGGTGTGGTAGTATTCTTTCACCGCTACGCGTCACGGTTATGTAGCATTATTTCACATTCAATTCAACAAAACACAAATTTTAGAATGCAGTTAAAAGAAAACTGCAGGCAGAAGTAACGCTTCACTTTCCCGCCAAAGAGTCTTACGACAAATTTTTGGCAAATGGAGTTTCGGATGCGCTTAGACGCTGACGCCCAGTCATTTCTTTTTATGTGGTATGCGAGTACTGCCACCACCAAAGAAACGCTCACTTACTCCTTGTTTGGTCCCCTGCGTACCAAGAACGGGCCTATGATGAAGATGGCTCCGAAGACACCTGTCAGCACGTAGATCGGCATGTACAGTGACCGGGCCTCCTTGGTAGTGCTGGCGACGCTGCTGCTGTTACCGGCCACATCGCCCTCCATTAACATGCCTCTTTTAATTGCTTTATTTTAAAACATATTGCAAAATGCAATTATAGCATTTCTTCAAAGCAGTAATAGGTAAACAAAAAACATAAAGATGACGCTACGGATCTGTCAAAAATGTGTGATTGTGACTGACTTTTAAACTTTTTTATTATCATCTTTTGCGTGTTTTTGGAAAAAAATACTTGGAACAAACCGTAGAATAATAACTAAAGCATATTCTGAAAACCAAACCGTAGACAGAGAATCCCTGTCTACCGAATAAACAGTTTACTACAAAAATAAGTAAGTATTAAGTTATACAACGTTTAAACAGATGATTGCATATTTTCTCTAAGACTTTTAAATAGAGACACAAAATTTACAACACGAGTTTAACTTGTAGAATAACTGCTTTGTAGTAATGCATGTTATGTTTTGCTGCCAGTTCCTTTGTCTTTAGCTGGCTTTTTACTCTATGCTTCTAAGGTAAGGCGGCTTCTCGGACCAAGATATTTGGTCCGAGGGCGGCTTAGTTGGTTGAATGCTCTAAGTAAGGCGGCTAATTTATGGGTTAATTTCAGAACATCTATAAACTTTTTAACATGCATCATCTAGGATCAATACTTGATCCAAGTATCTTAAATAGAAACAGAACATTGGATGATAAAAAATACAAAAAATAAAACAGGTGCGAACATAATATTTTAAACTTCACTATTGTTTGAAAAGGTTTACAGATATTCATGTAAAATAATAATTTATAAATCAGACCGACTGGCATTAGGTGAAATACATAAGTAGATGGAAATGGAAGGATTTGGGGGAGACCATTTTGCCCAACAGTAGTACGTAAAGTAAAAAAAATACAAACACATCTATGAAGATGGATGTAAAAAGAGACGTGTTTACATAAATGTGAGTAAAGTCACAATGACTCTTTCGTATTCATGTACAGTTACAGAACTGACAGAAGCGGCACGAACACTCGATCACTTCACAAATGATGGATGATCCCGAGTCGAGCATATTAGAACGGTACCAAAACCCTAGAGCCATCACGGGCCCACAATCGTACCAGCATCGAAGAGGTACCTAAAATAGAAACTTAAGAATCAATTCATGACCCCCGGGGTCAAACGTCGGGGATCAGATATGGCTAAGTGCGCGGTCTGATGCTGGAAATGGCCGTAAGTACCCATCAACTTGGCCATCGATATTACCAATAAATTCTTTGCTATATTTCCCAGTACCAATAGATAACATCCTATTATGCGGTTACTAGAGGTGCACAATGTGGAAAAGGATTGTATATTTTTCAACAAACTTACTTATAATATTTTCTTAATTCTCAAAGCAGATGATGTATCCTGTAAGTATTTCAATTATTTTTTTGTTTAATGCTTTACTAATAATCGTCATCATCACCTAGTAAAGCTCCGTAAGCAATGGCTCGCAATGGGATTATACGTAATGTAATAAGACATACTGTTTCAACCTAGTACCACCAGCCGTGGTCACAGGATAACAATAGAATCAGCTGACATTACTAATAATTTAAAAATCTGTCAAGCCGTATGGTATAGCGACTAACTAAAAGAATACTACCAATCCCACTCTAACTGACTAACTGACTAAAGACTGTTTGTACCAACAGCACAGAGTGGTGACGGACTCACCACCTATCCCTCTGAGCACGTGTGCAGTTGTAATTTGGTGAAACGTGGACTACGTCAGTGGATTGCTTCTTCGGTCTTCATTGCCTAGTCTCTGACTAACCCTTCGGGGAAAATAATCGTGAATTGTGAATGTTTCGACCTACATTATTGCACCAGACGTGGTCACAGGATAACCACAGAGTCAGCTGACGTTAACAAAAGTTTACTAGAAAACTCTTTATTAATTTTTGCTTTTTAAAAAGTCCCACTCAACACTAGGCGAGCCGGTGCTCATGTAATGAAGACATACTGTACAAGCCACGCCCCCTCTAAGCAGATAATTGAGTCATTACACGCGCGCGCGCAGGCTCTCACTATCGCAGATCAGATACCGATCCGCCGGCCCCGGGTCCGGCGCGGCCTATGAGAACCATAGCGGAATTTCAATAATTTTTGTCCTAGATCGCTCAGAGAAAGAGTTATAGTTAGTTAAGCAGAGCTTAATCATAATAGTACCGATTAAATTGCATTGACATTGTGTATAGAATGTCATTGTTATATACTCGTACATATAATCACTGAAGGGTATGTCAGAGACTAGGCAATGAGGACCGCAAAAGCAGTCCTCTGCCATAGTCCACTTTTCCGCACATAGCGACTGCACATGTGCTCAGCGTGACAGGTGGTAAGCCCATCACCGCTTTAAACTGTTGGATGTGTGTACAGTCTGTAGTCCGTTAGCCTTTTACGACACCCAAGGGAAGAGAGGGGGTGGTAGTATTCTTTCACCGCCACGCGACACTGCTGGCCGTTGGCCTGTAAACGTCTTATTGCTGCAGTGCGATTCTCTAAGTTAAAGCCTTGGTAGCAGCGGCTGCTGCAGCGCTGAGAATTGGTTCTGTTTCTTTCATATTCATAGAATTGGAAAGAGACAGCAGATCACAGCCATGCGCGCAGCGTCTATGTGTCGCTTAGAGAATCGCATAGCAGGGCGCCTTTCCATAATATGGAGAACAGTACATAAGGAAAATGGGCCATAACCCCCTACGCTAGCTTAATGCGGATAGGTGGGTTGATTTAGTAAATTTGAGTTTTTTTGTGTTACTTTAAACAGCGATCGCTTTAGTTTTGGGTTCAATTCTCAAGTCGAGAAAGGTGTGCTTTAGATATTTTTCGATGCTTAGGTGCTTAGCACAGCTTTGGAAACACCAACCCATATTTCGTTAAAATGTTGAAATGACAAAACCTTCTAACTAAATTAAAATAGAAAATAAATCTCGCCCTCTTTTTTATTGAAATATCATTGTTCTTTCCCATACAAACTTCTTCTAACTTCTTACTCTAATATCTTACCGTAAGTGGTTTTTTTAAAATGATTTGTGTTCTATATTTTTGGAAACATGTAGCTTTAATATTAATTTTCAGCGAAGTAGGTACGTACTTTAATTTTTTTTAAATACTTCATCACAGTGGGTTTCTACGTTTCTACCATAGATTTAGTTAAATCTATGGTTTCTACAGCCTTCGGTAAAACCAAAAGTCCTATCAGCGGGACTTTGGATCTCAGAACAATATATTGTTCTGAGCTTTGGATAAAGCTCTTTGCCACAGCATGTGCACAGATTACAAAAGCTTGCTTGATTACATCCAGCCTTAGAGCATTCAGTTGGTTGAATGCTCTAAGCATCCAGCACAAATACCTAATCAAAATTTGTGTTATGTGGTATACGTAAATCAAGGCAGTTGAAAAACCAGAAAGAGAAAAGTTTCTCAACTCTAGGCAATAATCTTAAATCCTAAAAGCACTGTTGCTTTTCAACGTCGCTTCGTATAATCTAGGCACGACAGCAAGCTACGTCATCGAATCTCAGATTAGGCGTGCGCAAAAAACGGTTACGGTTATAAATTTATCCAATTATTTGTAATGTACTTTAATAAGACATCATGATGAATTTCACATTTTGTTAACGCCTCTTTGCTAAACCCTTGTTTTTGACCCTCCTGGAAGTGTCAGCTAGGTTTTGACAGCTGTCACGATGACAGGCGGGGTCAAGAGGGCCGGGTTCAATTTCCGGAGCGCGGGCTGTTGACACGATTTGAATTTTGATTCGTTTCAACCTTACGGCGATATCAATCGTATTTTTTCTATGCCGATGATTGTTTCTTTTGTAATCATTAATAGTGACTGCGAATTATAGCTCTCTCCTCCACCTAAGTTAAAATAAATATTTCATAAATTAATTATTATCGGATTGGGGGCTAATACCAAACCACCTAATACTCCTAAATTAGGACTAATACTATACGTGCTAAAAGTACCAGGGTGGCATAAATACATCGTTGTTACTCTCTTTGGTTCACATGTTCACATAGCTATCTAATAATGAAGAACCTGTTAATGCTTCTAATGAACGTATTAATAAAATCCTTAATAAATAATTTCGACAAACGCTTAACGTCGATCTATTTCCAAATTGGAAAAATAAAAGTAATTTCTAAGTGTTCAACGTTTATCGTAATTTAATCGGAAAGTTATGATGTTATCTATTATATTATAGCCACAAGGCTCAAGCACAGAACCCGTCTGATAAGCTACTATACCCTCAACGGTAACTATTTCTGCCGCGAGGAGTGTCCTGCGTTGCCGACTACAGTTTGGAGCCAACACGTTGTGGGGATTCCAGTAAAAAAATGATATACTTAATAATGTAAAGTTATTTTCAGGATTAAAAACAAGTTTATTATTCCCTATGAGCATCCGATAATGTAATCTGTGATAAAAACGCGTGCAATCTGTAGCTGTCACACGCACCAAACTCTATTGATAATATTTTTTTTAATAATCATCATAAACAATAGCACATGGTCCGCCTCCGCCTCCGTGGTCTAGTGGCTAAGCCACCGGTTTCAGACCCAGAGGTCCCGGGTTCGATTCCCAGCGGGGGGTACATCTTTGTGTGCTCGGTTTGGTTGGTGGTAGGGCTGTTAAGCCCGCCTGGCTAGCTACCACCATCTTATCTAAGTCTGTCGCCATAACAACGATGTTTATAGCAAAGTTGTGTTCCGACAGTTAAGAGTTAAGATAGCCAGTTCCTCAGTGCTTGAGGATTCCAGGTGAAGCGCGCTTCCACCTTCGGCCTTGTCGTCACTTACCATCAGGTGAGATGAAAGCCAAGCGCTTACCCGTAACACGTAAAAAAAAAAAAACATGGCCCATGGGGAGATTGACCACAATAAGAAATCATAACACAATATTTATGTAACAAGGCAGTTAAAGCCTTGTTGGTTTTTGTGACCTCCTGTGCGAATAACATTCTTTTATATCTAGTTTTAAATTTAAAATTCAAATATTTACTTGCATTCTCTGTCTAGCCTCTGTTTTCATCCCAGAACAATAACTTTAGTTATAGTTCTGAGGTTTTCATGTAAATTCAGATATTTACTTTTTGGTTCACATTCATCCGCGGAGCTACAAAGAGCTCCTTCTATTTATTGTTATCCTACAAAGTTATTGTTATTTGTAAATAGTACGTTATTTCAACTAGGCAGTTCCAGGCATACGATATTAATATTAAATTAACCTACATAATATTATACCTAGTTCCAGTGTATAGTGTATTATCACTTAAATTGTGCTTCACAACTAACCTTTCTATTACTTTATTATACTTCATCTCCTCTCCTTATCGTGTCACTCCCGTTCCTCCGCTACGTGACAGGTATAACCTAATGTTTTGTATCTAGAATCTTCGGGGTCGGCAACTCGGCAACCAGTACACAAAATCATAGTGTGACAAATGTTACTTAGTTGAGACGATCGACTTCCACCAGTCGAACAATATGATAGTGCCGCCTCATAACAATAAAGAAACTATCTAAAAATAGAACATACGAATCAATTTTTACGCGCACGAATATTATTTGAAACAACGAACGAACTGCAGTATCGTTTGACCCACATTCTCTGTTTCGGCTACTCAAAATAGCAACATCGTGACTAGCATATACGGTATATATTCCAAGAGCAACGGTATAAAATAGACAATGTTATTTTCTTGAATGCAAAATTACTGTTCGTACATGCGAGGCGTGACATTCTGCAGCAGTGCAGAGCTGGCGGGAATAAATCACACTTGATTTATTTTTATTCGCCTGGTAACACTGTCATCTGGTAAGACATGCGCCAAAGAAATTGCTTACACTGAGGGAAACATGAAGGTAATGTTGCAGCTTGTTGTACTTAGATTAATACGGTATTGTTGATGTTGTATCAGTTTTATAAAGGGCTTGTTTGAAAAGTGTTACATATTTCTAAATAATGGCTACTTATTCAGAGTTATTCGTAAAATATTCTACAAACCACATGCTCTACAAACACTTACATTCATAATTTGACAAAAAAATAACACATCGTGCAAAAGACGAGCACCTGTTAGATATCTGTTCAATTCTGTATTCGTTTTGTAATATTTTTTAAATACGTATAACGAATGTTAAATTCCTTAGATCTAAGTTAAAAAGGCATTACATAATGGCGAGGGATGTTAGCGGAGGTCTGGGTTGACTTTTATCAGCTTAGATTACCGTTGACATCTTCTGCTAATTAATAAATTATACTAGCGACTCACCGACACCCAGATAAAACCCTACGAGGTTTTCGTCGTGCGGTTTTTATGTACCTAAATTGTATTCTTTTTGTAAAAATAAAATGTTTTTCTGGATGGTGTATAGGCATTGAGGTACGATAAACTAGAGAAGACACCGCGAAGCAAGTTTGTGCGCAACTTAGGTGATGCCGCAAGGTCCACAATCGCTTGAATCACGCGCAATCACTGGCAGCCCATGGGCTGCACCTTAGTGCGCACAAACTTGCATCGCGGTGTCTTCTCTAGTTTATTGTACCTCAATGTGTATATGATACGGCTATGAAGTTTATTAATGTTTTACAAATAGATAACGGTATAAGCTCAATGATTCGGCAGTTACCTTCGTGAGAGCCAGGCGAATGATGGGTAACCAAACGTAGTACTTCGTCACATGTCAGGTTGTCCGTGCTATCCTAAGACGGTTTGTCATAAAAGTTTGGCCAATAACGTTGTTGTAACACGTCTATGTAGAATGGTGACACTTATTTAAAATCATCATAGCAGAGGCGTTGCAGCCATAACTTAACCGACAATGGTCGATAAACAAATCGACACACAACTATTGTGAACGCATATTAACACCGCGCTGGTAGCAACACAATAGGAACAACAAAGATCACAAATCATGGCAACACTCGCATGTGAGCGGGCGTAGCAACTGTCAAAGTTGTGCAATCGATATTGGACTTTAAGTTGTGCGCGGTAAAGTTGGAAGCGTATTCCAGTTTATCAAGGTTGGACATTTTTAGTGTATTCTTAAGAGACAGGGAAGTTAAACATGGTAAAACATCATAATTACTCACGAATAGATGTTCATCTATTCATTATTTAGATAATTATAAGAAAATATTACATGACATCTATAGCATGGTCTTTCCTGCAAAATAAATATTACTACAGCAATTTGATTGTACGTAAATACATAAAGACCGGGACCACATCTGCAATTCTATTGGTTTTACGGGTGTACATATGTTCGCCCGCCTGCTCGTTTGCATCCTTTTATTATAAAAAAAAATTGTAAAGTCGATATAAATTACTATCTCAGGTGGGAATTGAACCGGCATTCATCACAAACCCGGGCTATGCATCGAAAAGAGCGCTTAGCCACTCCGGTCCTTCGAGGTAGCCCGTTATTTTACAACTCCAGAAATGTTTCTGTAGAATGCAAAGCGTTAGGTTCACCACCTCTGGCGCTGTTGGGAGCTGTCTTATTTAGAATTTCACGGTCCATAACATCGGGCGCGCTAGGAAGTAGTTACGGCGAAATGGCGGTAAGAAGGTGCTGGATAAACATGTCTGCTCGCGGGGAAGGGGCAATCGCGTTAGCACCAAACACATGGTCGAATTGGTCATACGTGATTATTTATAAACATACATATAATCACGACTGTTATCCCCGAAGGGTTAGTCAGAGATTAGGCAATGAGGACGGCAAAAGCAGTCTTCTGCGATAGTCCACGGCACACTGAATAGCGACTACACATGTGCTCAGCGTGACAGGTGGTAAGCCCATCGCCGCTCTGTGTTGTTGGATGTATGTCTTAAGTCCGTAAGTCGCCTTTTACGACACCCAAGGGAAGAGGGGGGTGGTAGTATTCTTTCACCGATACGCGACACGGATAATATTTATTTAAACAAAACTCAATACTACGATTACAGATAAAACCCCAAGTACAAGAACTTATACACATTAAGAAGAAACAAGCGTGTTAACACAATACGTTTTATGGTATTAACCCTTAATTTGATTTTGATAAGCATACTCAACATTGGATTAAAAAAATACAGACATATATTTTTATACGGTTAGCATAGATTTTATTTAATTTATTACAAGTAAGACTGTTCTTATTTGGTTAAAAAATATTTTCACTCGATGGTAACTCTGCAATTGACATTTGTGTGTCAAAAAGGCGACAAGACGAAGAACTCTGCGAACTGTGCAGGTAAATAATTATTTTTTTTGTGTTTGAAATAAAAATACTTATTTTTGTTTGAGAGATATGTAAACTTAAATATTACGTTATTTTCAATCCCCGACTCTACTTGATATGAACGTGAAAGATCGGTGCACATGAATGTTGAGCTGAGCCCACTTAACATAATCAAGTGATTAGAAATTTACTTTGCAAAGTTATTGTTAAGTATACTCAACAAAGTCGCATGATGTGAATTATTGAATTGGATTAGTTTAGGATGGTTTTGTGTGTTATTTTATTTATTTGGGTTGGTTTTTCTTGTCAAATTGTCCAAATTGACTTAGAAATGCTGCTCATAAATTGAAAACGGACAAGGACCTAAAAAACTAGGTAGAGGAGCCTTTAGTCAGACTGTTTGCAACCAGTTGTAAAATGGAACGTTATCAAGTGCGTTGTTCTAGCTTCAAGTCACGCTGACGCATATCCAAAAACGAAAGCAAAACGTTACTGTAAGGAAAAGAAGCAACGAATTGATGTTGATTACCCAAACTTGGTAAAGCACTACAATGTCCATATGGGAGGAGTACGTAGCCTAGCCGACATGCTGATCGCACTATGTAGGACCGAAATGAAAACAAGGCGCTGGTATATTTTCATATTTTCACAATTTTTGGATATCACTGCATCAATAATGCTTGGTTATTTTATATCCGGGATATGCAGAGGAAAGATATTAGGAAACTTAGGGCTTTAAAAGAATTCAGACTTGTTAATTTAACAGACAGAGTCTATTCTAAAAACTTATATGTTCCTTTTTTCATTAAACTTTGTTTTAAATATTCTTGAGTCACATTATATTTTAGTACCCCTAATCGGATTTTGTTAAGTATACTCAACGTTTACATTTTACCTTCAGTTTATGACCATCCGTTTTTGTTGAGTATAAATTTATGTTTTCAGAAAACTATTCAGTAAATTTGTTTTTTAAACAATTTGTCATACTTCTTTATTGCACATTATCACAATATATTTTTAATAACTTTACTATTTTTACTTTTATGTTTTTGCCAATTAAAGGGTTAACTATTATTACGCAACGCGTGACAAGAGCCGTGTGGAATAGGGCTCACTAAAAGAATACCTACTACCAATCCCTCTTCCCTTGGGCACGTGTCCGTAAAAGGCGACTAATGGACTTAATACTGCACATACATACAACAGCGTAGAGCAGCGATGGGCTCACCACCTATCACGCTGAGCACGTGTGCAGTTGTAATTTGGTGAAACGTAGACTACGGCAGTGGACTGCATCTGCAGTCCCCATTGCCTAGCCTCTGACTAACCCTTTGGGGATAATAATCGTACATATACTTCCACATTCTGAATTCCATCAACCCGTATTGGGCCATCGTGGTGGGTTATGGTCCAGGGTGGTTCTTCGGCAATGTGTTCTCCGTGTAATTTCCATGGTACTTTTGAAATGGCTAAATTATAGTATATTATACAAAGATTTTGAAAGCTTATGCAAATTTAAATAACATAAAAATTCGACACGAAGCGAAAATATAAGGAATTTGCCGACCACGGAAAATAACCAGCAGATAATTTTGCTAAACACCATCATGTCATATATATGAGATTTATCTTAAATAAAAGTTAGTTAGGGTAGTATTTAAGAACTACATGCATAAAAACGATATTTAGAAAAAATAGTAGCTTTATATAAACTTACAGAAGATATGCAAAGTAGGAACATGGAGGTAATAATAATGTTAATAATTAAAAAAATCTTATGTATTATTAATTGTTCCCATGACATTAAGCATGTGGAGTGACATAGTTATAAAAATAACAAATGTTTGGTAAAAAGTAACAATATAAATAAAACAAGCTAATTACGGGTGTTACGTAATTTCCATGGTGTTTTATTCACGGAAATTACACCACGGAAATCACTAAAAAGCATATATTTTGATATTCCTCGGCATTGAAATGATATAACCTGCTAGTTTGTTGCTAGTTATCTACATCTGGGAGTTAGGTATTACACTTCAAAACCCGTTTACCAAAAATAGTACAATTATATTGGTGAAATGTGACATTGTAATGGCTGAAAACTGAGAAACAAAAATTTTAAAATTGTAGAACTTACTCGGCACCGAAAGCGCGGGGAAACAGCGACACGGCCATCTACCTGCAAGCTTCGGCCGTAACAGGATGATCCGCAAACACCAATCACGATTCATTCATTCATTCATTCATTCATTCATCATCATTCATCTATGCCTAGCCAGTCCAGTGCAGTGCCCCTCTCATGGAGCGCAGCGTAAATTTTGTTAAGGTGTTACGTACTTACATATGTCCTTATAATCAAAAGTTTCCGTCCGATGTGATTTAAAATGTTATCATTTATAAAATGATTTGTCTGTTTTAAATTTATGTACGAATCTAATTAAAAACGTGGGTGATTTCAAAAATATCCGCGATTGCTCAAAAAACGGCGAACGTGTTATGCGTGAAAAACGTGCAAAATAAATCGGATTTATGATCTAAGGATCATTAGCACGGTTCAGTCGCAGAATGTACCTTTCGCATAATGCACCCTATGCGTATTGTTGTACCATCGTTCTTGCATTTCGTATTTTTATTGTAACGATGTCCACCATACAATAAAGTTTGAAATACTTTTTGATTTTCACAGAATTGCAATTCTAAATTCTCTTCCATCTTTTCAAATAAATTACGGGTAAATTACTCCGATATGTACGTGGTATTTACATATTGAAATCTATATGACACGTTGCATATGGAATGTATAAACAATGTAATAGTAGATTTATTTATAAATTATTTGTTGATATAGGATAATGAGTGTGTTACAATCAAAAAGTGCTCTCCCAAGAACCACCCTCCAGTCTTTCCACATGCTGTTGTCCACGTGGGATGGCTTGTGCCCAAATGTGGGACGTTTCTAAGCTGATGAGGATTCGAAAAATATTCTTACTTAAATAGTTACTACAGTACTGAACAATCTGTCTAACTGCGAAACTAAAAAGTGCTAGAGATTTCATAACCGCAAGCAATTTTGTACGCGTCGGCATCACAGACAAAAACAAATGGCTCTCCACCATTTATCTTATCAAGTGCGGCTCCGAAATAAATTAAAAAAGGGTGACCCCAGTACGCCCCAGAAAACAGTACAACCTCATTTCTTAATTGCGCCTAAAACAATATTAATATTCAATAAGAACAATCTTCCGTAGCGGTCACATGAAAAAAGATTCGCTTCAAAATTTATTACGGCTCGATAACCTCTGTATGACGGTGATCTGTACGACTCGTATAACTTGATTACTTTAATTACATCATATTAGACTACGCGTTAAGCTGAATACTACCGCCCCATATCTTCCCTTGGGTGTAATAATAATGACGACTAACGAACTAAAAACTGCACATACATCCAACAGCATATAGCGGCGATCGGTTCATCACCTGTCACGCTAAGCACCATGTGCAAGATAATAGTCATGAAAATATGTACCTATGTATGTATGTAATAGACTACTAGAGAAGAAATCATGTTGCGCTGATAAGAAAAATAAGCAATTTCTCAATGACAGGTCAGCGAATGAGTAATAGATACTTACCAATAAATAAGAATTGCAATTCCCTGGCAGGGTTTCATGTTTGAAGGTACAGGAAAGTGTTCTTAATATCGTTTATACCACAAGTATCTTAAGTCGAAGATTCTCTCTGGGGTCGGTCCCTAATGTGCGAGGATCTTGGTCAGCATCAGGGTTGCATCTGGATGCCTTCGCCGTTGAGTGACCATGCGACCTTTTGCCTTCGATGTTCCTAACCAAAATCAGTTTCTCCAGACTTTCGTCGCCTCTGAGTAGGTACCGTGTGACTGAAATATGAAATAATGCGTTGTTAGATAAAGTGTAGTTTGTCTTCAGAGCTGGGTCAGTATCGATGCATTGGTTTTTTTTCTGTCCAAGGTATTCTAGCATTTACCTCCAGCACGACATCTCAAATGTATCAATTCCTTCTTAGCATAATCAACAGAGCGATTGGAATAAGAAAGGAAGGGACATAAACCAAGCGGATTGTATAGTTGTTGTAGTATAATAAATCAGATAAAACATAAACAAAAACAGCAAAACTACAACGGACAATATGGAAGCTTCTTTTTCTAAGAATTTTACAATAGGTAATTTATAAAAACAATCAAAAGAGGACAACTACAATTTTAAATGCTACTACAATTTTGATGCTATTGGCTATGTTTGGGGTTTCTCTACGTAATCAAAACACAAATAAAGAATTCGTAGAAGAACTAAGGTAACCGACATAGCCCAAAGAATTGCTAAGCTCAAGTGGCAATGGAAGTAGAAGCAACGGTCGTTAGGGCAGAATAGTTCTTGTGTGGCGACCGCGCACCGGAAGACGCAGTGTGGGCAGGCCTCCAACAAGGTGGTTCGACGATCTGGTGAAGGTCGCGGGTAGCCGCTGGATGCGAGAAGCACAAGGCCAGTCGTGGTGAAGATCCTTAGCCGCTCGGTTGCTTGACGCAACCACAGTTGCATTTTACAAAATGTGGTGAAGCCCTTGTCCAGCAGTGCAATTCTCTAAGTTAAAGCCTTAGTAGCAGCGGATGCCGCAGCGCTGAGAATTGGCTCTGTCTCTTTCATATTCAAAGAATTGGAAAGAGACAGCAGATCACAGTCTTGCGCGCATCGTCTATGTGTCGCTTAGAGAATCGCATAGCTTGCTGATGATGATGACAAATTTTAAAATAAAGGAGTCACATTACACAACATATTCGGCAAATTAATACAAAACTTCTATCGCGGGACCTATGACCCATCCTTGTTTTGGTCGTTACATTAAAGAACATGTCGCATTATCGCGTGTTTTTGTTAGCTTGTCGTTGCCTAATTATTAAAGTGTTACTTATTATTGATTCGTCGTGTCGTGATATTTCGGTAATGCAATGACATTGCGGCCGTCTTTGTCTGATAGATAACTGAGACGTGTTTTTGTAAGAGACATTGATAATGTTTTTTTTTATGTGGTATGACGTCTTTTGTTACTAGGGTTTTTAACTTTACGCGCGTCGGGAAAGGGAATTCCGTTTTCACTCGATGTACACTAATATTAAACGGTTTGAAGCCAAAACAGTCTAAAAAAATATTAGCTGATAGATAACGCAACGTTAAAAAATGACTAAGTACCTCAGATGGGAATATTGGCTGATTCCAATGTCATATCATTATTTCTTTATAAGCCTTCACAATTCACAGGCACATTATTTAGTGACTGGAAATCAAGTTATAAAATAAAAATTAAAGGAACTAAGACTCAGCTATACAAGTCAGAAATAACACGGATTAAATATACTGACAACTACTGACCATAATATGATTGCAGCAAAATTTTAATTATCATATAATTGGGCGAATTGTAGAAAGTAACGTATGTAGTATGGAAAATGATTTATTGTTTATACCGTATTAAAGGAAAAGTGAATTGTATGACCTTTGCTTTTTTTTGGTAGGCACCTTTTTTGTTATCGTAAGTAATCCTAATTCTTAGCTTATGAGCTTTGGCAAACTTTAAAGCAGCTTTTTTAAAAACTTGTTATGGTACCTAAGTTATAATTTCATATTTTCGTGTTTCTGGTGCACTGCTTGTCGCTCTTTTTCTGTATTGTCAAAGGTTGTCTGGAAGAGCAAGACCGCCTTTGCCCACATTAGTTTTAATGTGCATATTTTATGTTTTCTGTATTTTTGTGTGTGCAATAAAGCGTTTTATCTATCTATCTAATCCTATACTAAATCGTATCGGAATAGTGGCAGCTTTGACATACTTACCTACATATATGATGTACCTTTATGTGTTTTGGGGGAATTGCAATTTTCGAAGGAGCTGCTTGTCATATTGACACTTGGCTCGCCCACTACTAAACGGAATGCATGCCTTAAGGGGAGGTATTTCGAGCGCTTCTCTCTCGCTCTCTCGACGGTACGACAGCAAGGGACGGGTATAACAGCGAAGCGGTGCGAATAAACGCTTTTTATATTTTTTAAAAATTTATAGATGTAATAAAAAAAAACGATTGGTTATAATCCCTCAAGTTATGAACTTCATTTTGCTAAATGACTCATAATATCAAATCACTTATTTTAAGAATAAAACCTAGAAAAGAAGATAAAATGACACAAAAATGTGTAACTTTGTAAATTTATTCTATCAAGCCAACTTCATCAAATCGTATTGCCATCGGGTATATTAAAAAGAATAAAGCCTCAACAATATTTTATAATTTTCGCAAATTTTAATTTTACTGTTTACTACTTCAAAAATTAATTTTAAGAACGTGTTATTTTAATTTTTCTCTAACACCTAGCCTTAACATCTCGCTAGGTAGGTACTTTTTTTGTGCTGACGTTTTGGGAGCGTTGGTTGTGCATTTATGTTTTCCATAGGTTTTATCATTGAAAATGGTTATCAGATGTTAATCGCCTGAGACTTATTTTTGGCCATAGCTTCGAGGACTTTAGGAGGATCGAGATGGGAATAGTACCACAGAATAATAGTACCAAGAGTTGAAAAAATTATCGAGACACGTGTGAGCGTTTGAATTTTCAAAATCGGTTGGTAACTTATTTTGGAATTTTAAAAAATGTAAAAAAATCTGTCTTGTTGGGGGGTGTTTGTTTACTAAATTGTAAATATTTCGGAAAAAAACAGACTTAAGAAAAAATGAAAAAGGGGTCCTAGAGTATTAGATTAGCTACGAATTAGCGAAAAAAAAATTTATATTAAGTATTTCCGTATATAAAAGAGATGTAGCTAGCTTCTATGATTATTGACCGATCGTCATGGTAAAGGTGTTAGAGGCCTATTACATCTCAAATGTGATTTTTGTGTAAAATGCCCATTTTTGCATTTTGTAGTAATTATGCAGTTGTATTTATCGTTTTTATCGAAATAGATAAATTCATGCTTAATATTACAAATCTCCACTCTGCGAAAATAAATTTAGTTCGGACGGCCGGCGCATCGCATTTTGTAGTAATTTTGCACTTGTATTTATCGGTTTTATCGAAATAGGATAATAAATTTATTATAAAATCTATATTCCTCATGAAGTAACAATTATTGTGGTATAAATTTTGCTCAATAATATTGTCGTAGATAGGAGAAATTCAGAGTTAACTTAAAGCTATTTTCGTAGTTTTTTGGTTTAGAATAAGATTTTTTTCTTATATAAAATCAATGATATCTATTCGAATATATTTATAAGAGATAACATTCAATTTTTTTTATTTCATTTGTTTAAAACAGTAGTTCAATCGATGAGCTCAAAAAAGTGCCTTCGCGCATTTTATGAAAATCTTTCTCAGCAATTTTGGGTTTAATTAAAAAATTAAGCAAAATTTACAAAAAGCGAGGCCACTACGAACTATTCCAATAGCTATACTACACTATTCAATAAGTCAAAACTGTTAATGCATTTTTGTTTCTGAGACGAGAACGCCAAAATTGGCCATTTTACGCAAAAATCACCATCGAATATAATAGGGCCCTTAAAAGATGCAAGCGAGAAGTGCATTCGAGTAGGAATTTCGAAAATCAAAGTGAAATTCATGACGAATGAACTTCACTTAAGTTTTAAAAGAAAAGTTATTCGTATGTTATAATTCGACTTGTAAGTAATATAGTTTTGTAATTTTAGGGTTTGTAATATTATCTCAATAAAATATCTTATTATTCAACTTGTAATGTGTATTCAAAATGAATTTCACTTAGGTTGTAAAAGAAAAGAAAATGTTTTGCTCTGTGTTGTACATTCGTATGATAAAATTTGACTTGTAAGTAATGTACTTGTGTAATTTTAGGGAAGTACCTATATCTCAACAAACTTAAAATGTTAAAAAAAATTTTTTTGTAAATTTTTGTATTTTTTTCAATCCTCCGATTCTTGCGGGGACTGCGAAATCTCTAACCTTTTTTTATGTAATCGAAGAGCTAATTATATAAGTCGTTACACTAAGACCATGTGTCAGACCGATACGTCAGCAGGTCATAACTCATAATCGGAATGGGGCACATCTAGACCGTGCTATAATTCATCGAATCGCCGAATCTGGGACCAGAATGGGCCATAAGTATGATTCATGGCCGGCGAATGGACCGATACTTTTATTCTTAGCTATTGCTGCGGTTTTCTCGACACGGTCTGTTGTGGAATCGAGTTCTGGGATTCTGTTGAGCAGGTGAGGCGAAACGTTTATTTCTGAGCTATAAAATTATGGTAGGAAATCTTATGACATAGTACAAAATTTAACCGTTAGTGCGTAGCGGTGAAAGAATCCACCCCTCACTCACTCCCCTTGGGGTGTCGTAAAAGCCTTTTAACCGCCTCTGTGGTCTAGTGGCTAAGCTACCTGTTTCAGACCCAGAGGTCCCGGATTCGATTCCCAGCGGGGAGTACATCTTTGTGTGCTCGGTTTGGTTGGTGGTAGGGCTGTTAAGTCCGCCTGGCTAGCTACCACCATCTTATCTAAGTCTGTCGCCATAACAACGATGTTTATAGCATTGTTGTGTTCCGGCAGTTTGAGATAAGATAGCCAGTTCCTCAATGGTTGAGGATTCCGGGTGAAGCGCGCTTCCACCTTCGGCCTTATCGTCACTTACCATCAGGTGAGATGAAGGCCAAGGGCTTACCCGTTGCCAATTAAAAAAAAAAAAAAAGGCGACTAACGGACTAAAGACTGCACATACATCTAACAGCATAGAGCGGCGATGGGCTCACCACCTGTCACGCTGAGCACATGTGCAGTCGCTATTTGGTGAAAAGTGGACTATGGTAGAGGACTGCTTTTGCGGTCCTTATTGCCTAGTCTCTTACTAACCCCTCGGGGATAATAGTCGCGATTATATGTATGCAACATAATATGTAACATAAATAGCGGACTGGTAGGAATTGTCTTTGCCCTATGATTCATTAAAGTTGAACTACTGTTTAGGTATCTTGTTTTCTAACGTTTAAGCGAGCACTACACATTGAAATGAAACACTTTTTACGGATTAACTCGCGTTTAATTTGACTACATTTACATAGTTATTTAGTTTCCTGACGTTTTGGTGTAATTTAGTGAAATTAAATGCGAGTTAATCCGTAAAAAGTGTTTCATTTCTACTGTTTATCTGGTTTTGTTTTTAATTACTTACTATAACAATATAGATTTCATCATTGTTACCGTTGTTTTATTAGCTAAACCTAGATAGTTGGTATGCTATAAAATACACGAAGGCGGTACTAATTAGGCTGTCTTATTGAAAAAAAGCTTTTTACACTTCTACATACATACATATAGTAGGTAGGTAGGTATCCGTTGTCCGGAGGTGTAAGCAAAGAGACTGCGCCCTTTATTTTTCTTAAATAATGGCTTCGTGCGATCAGCACATTTAGCCAGTGTCAAGTTTTTAATAGTAATTATTATTTTCTTTAAATTAAGTACGTGATAATGAGTGATAACGAACGTTTAATGGTAAATGTTTTCCCTCAAACCACTCGAGACTCAGTAAAGCTGTGGGACTTTATTGAGGTCTCACACAGACTTCTTGACAGAATTTTAAAAAGTGATGTTGCACTGTTTTGTTTTATTTGCTAACACTCATGCACGTTCACGAACACTTAACAGTAAATAATCCACCATTATTTCACATTAATATTCGACAAAACACATATTATAGAAAATAATACAAAACTGCAGACATGACGCTTCACTTTCCCGCCAAGAAGTCGACTTCGCCCTTGCAGGGGCATGTTTATTCTTTTTTGTCTTTTTTCTTTATTTTATTTTATTCAAAAAACAACAGCGTTAACAAACAATGATTCTAAAATAGTACTAACTTAAATTAAGGCCAATTACAGGTTTTCCTAATGTAACAAAAAGTAAGTTGATAAAGCATAAGCTTATAAAAAATAGAAAAAAGTAATCGTTGAAGACTCTTTTTCATTTAACTGTAAGTGAGAATTGAAATTTTAGTAAATAATTTATAAATCTTCCAAGAATAAAAAACAATACTTATGACTTCAAAAGTAAAATCACTAGTTTTAAGATTGTGTCATGTGTGTCTGTTTCTTGTGTC